>SSNP01000005.1:2039515-2130959 GCA_006937955.1 Pachypanchax playfairii | reverse complement strand
TTGTCTCTTTTAGCACATGGAGACCACATATGTACAATAATTCTATCCCATCAACTGATGAGATTTATGAAATCCTAAAAATCCTTCCCTCAGACCTCAGAGCAGAGGTCAGAACAGAACCGCTGAAGTTGGCCAAATGATCCAAGATGTTTGGCAAATGTCTCTGTTTTAAAACCATTTCCAGAGCCAACAAAGAAGCAGAGGATATGAAAATATACAACTATCAGCTGGTGACGGGTCACAGGTTCCCACCATGGCATCGTACGGGGAATCCGTCAGTGGTTGTCCTCTTTAGTTGGCGTTGCAGAGACAACAAATAACAGCAGGACGTGTGACCTTCATTATTGTCAGGACACGTATAAATATGAGGCAGTCGCAGACCACCCAGCTACTGTTAAATAGTGGTGGGATAAACCATCAGTATATACACTGAAATAAAACAGATGTGTTTCCTGCAGAGCTTCTGAAATGTCATTGCCGGCAGTTATAGAAAACACGTTATATGAAAGTGTCAATGTCTGGAAAAATATGTTAATTCAAGTGAATAAAAACCTTTTTTTCCTTTTCTGTGTGTTTGTGAGAAGACCTGAAAAACTGAAGCCCAACAGAGCAACAGAGAGGAACTGTTTCAGTTCAGCTCGTCCATTTTAGGAGCTTTATGGAGGATCAGATCAGAAGTAATCCAGATATGTGTGATATTTAATCCAGTCTGTATCACATCAGGATCAAAACACAGAGAGGATCTGAAGGGCAGAGGGTTTCCTTCAGAGACGGAGGAGAAATTTCAGCCAAATCCAAAAACTTTGAATCCTTGTAAGAACAGGTAGAAGGATGAGACAGCTCCTTAAATGTCTGTAAAAACAAGCTTCACCTAGGAAGTAACAAGGTCCATGAAGTGATGCTGACTCCGCCTTCCTGTTGTCTCCAGTTAGTTCAGGATGATGCTGAAGAAGCTCCTCCTCCAACTTTAAAGAAGGATCCTCAGCGTTAGTTCAGGTCTGAAGATGATGCTGATGTTGGTGACATCATCAGGTTCTTGTTGTGTGATGTGTGTGTATGTGTGTTGTGTGTGTGAGATCATTTAAGAAGCGGGAGGGACTGTAAACAATCACCAGGCCTCTGTGTACCGAACATCAACGTCTTTCAGGTTGGGCAGTTTGGCCTGTAGAGAAACAAACCAAAAACACATTCAGTGAAAAAAATGTTCCAAAACAGACACGAGTCACACGTTTAAATACAAGATCCTCGATTTATACTCAACTCATAATGATTTCATGCATAAAATAATCTAAGATACATCATAAATTCCTGTTTCACACCATAAAATAACAACTAACTGTGGATTCATATGACTTATTCACTCTGAGGTATCAATTAATGATTAATGACATCAACAGTCTGCGACCAAATTATCTGATTTCTACAAACATTAGTTCAATGTTTTTGATAAATTAATAAAGCTGTTTTGTACTAAAATGAAAACAGTAAATAGATTCAATCAGAAAATAAGAAGTGAAATAAAACACATAAAGCTCATCACATGTTCCACCAAGTCAAAACACTGAAAAAATATTTCAATTCTTATTATTCTGTTATCAGAATTTGCAGGTCTGCCTGGAGGATTTGGTTAAAGTTTATAACATGTTGTTTTGTACTTTTTCTGCTTGAACGCAGGAGTGTGTGTGTGTTTGGAGTAACATGTGTAACTGTAGTCACTTCACCCAAATAATTCTAACTACAGTCACAGTGTAAGTATTAGTGTAAGTATTAGTGTAAGTATTAGTGAGTTACCTTCAGGTCCTCGTATGTGTCAGCGGTCAGCTTGGTGCTGTTCATGTTCAGGCTGCACAAACTCTTCATGGCTGAAACACAATTCGTTGCATCAACACATTTAACACGCTGCTCTTCTTGATATTACTTCTCCACAGATAACAGAATGTGGTGTATTTGTGTGTTCTCTTACAGCTGAGAGCCAGCAGACCCGCGTCAGTGACCGGAGTCTCACACAGGTTTAAGACCTGAAGACAGGCCAGATGCTCAGATAACAACCTCAGTCCTGCATCTCCAAACTACAACAAGGAGACAGAATAAAGTCAGCTGTTTCACGTCTTGTGTTAGTTTGCAGCCTGTTGGTGTTGTGTTTGTGTACCTGTGTGGACCAGAGGTTGAGCTGTTTCAGTGAAGGCAGCTTGATGAGCTGCTCAGCACAGGCACTGGTGACATTGGTGAAAGCCAAGCTCAAGTTCTCTAAATTCCCAAAAGAGCCTGAACTTAACAGGCGAGCCAGATCTGCATCCTACAGCACAGAGGAGGCGGAGTTAGTGAAACGTACGCAGTCACTGAAACAACCAAATGTTTGGAAGACTTCTGCAGCGTGACCTCACCGTGGACTTGGAGGGCAGAGTCAGTCGGGTCGGGCCTCCTTTTCTTTGCTGGAACAAAAAAAAAAGTTGGATTCTGAGCGAGAGGCATCGTAGGAACAACAGAATATCATTGTTGTTGTGAATAACAGCACATGCTCTTTACACAAAGCAACATTGAACAAATATCACGAAGGCTGCAAGCTCATCGTTTCTATAGTCATGTAAACATGGAAGCACTAAAACAAATCTTTAAGGTTTTATAAAAATGTGAAGGAAAGATAAACTAAAGCTATTTAGACGCCTGTGTAAATTCAACTATCAATTAAGATGTGATATTATTATTATGTTCTTAAAACCGAAACTAATAAAAACCACATCTATCTTTTAACAGAATTTCTGTTTCACACACAGATTAAAACAGAAATGATGTTAGAGGTTGTTTATTTTTCACATTCCTCCTGATGTTCTTCACATCGCTTGATTTTGTCAAGACACAAAACATCAGCTGTTAAAATGTCTCATTAATTATGTATCACAGAATTAGGGGTTTATATGTTTATTATTTCACTTTTTTCTTTACTTGATGTGTAAAAAATTAGCATTGACTTGAACTAATTTGCTGAATTAAATACCTCTGTGACAAGTCTGTTTCTTACAAAATAAAACAGCTGACTGCACATCGTCCTGAAGTGGCGAGTCTGTATTTCTTGGCTGTGGTTTTGAGAGTCACATTAGGGATCAGCAGGAGTCTCTCAGTGCTGGCAGTCAGTAACTACTGGAGTCTGTTCAGCTGGTTTTTATTAGCTGCTTCTTCCTGGTGTCTCATCCTTCTTCTAATTTGTGCAAAAAATTAAACTTGAAACACTTTATGGTGTAAAATCAGTTTGTTTCAATGAAACATTCATAGTTTCTCAGTTAGAATGTGTGTTTGGATCTCTGCTGCCGTCAGCAGCCATCGTGTCACATGCAGCATTTAGAAAACTGGACTGTATGTAATGAGAAAGTGGTGACTTGTTTCTGAAGCAGCATTGTGTTGCCTTCAGACCTCAGGTGTTGGAGCAGAAACTCACCAGTTCTTTGAGTTCTCGCTGGCGGTCGCAGAGCTGCTCGTACATCCGGAAGCCAACCTGTGTGCTCTGCAGAGTGGAGATGATCTGCAGCTGGGTGTCTTTGTTCTCAATGATGTTGTACTCCAGCATCAGACACAAAATCTGCACATTCAAGCAAACAACATTCAATATTTAATATTTAATAAATCTTTACACAGCAGTCGGATGTTTACAAATATGTTCAAACAGTCTTTATATAGCAACATTCTCAAAATATCATATATAACACATGCTTCAGTCTTCTGCTTATACATTTACTATGAATCAGCTGAATGCAGTTCTGTGTGTGTTTAATGGGTTTAGACTTTCTACAAAGCATGTGATGTAATATTTGATGCAGAGCTGATTTAGACAACAACAATGTGGAAGTTCTAAGACGGACCTCCACCATGGTCTGGTTTCCTCTCAGGGCCAGCAGCATGCAAGGGCCCAACTTGTTCTCAGCCAGAGAGAGAAGGAACTTCTTGGTTTTATAACAGGAACCCATCAAGATATGAACCTGGAAGAGGAAGAAGAGCATCTCTTTACACCCACAGCTCAAGTTGTGTATTTGTGTGTTCATCCACTTACATTTAGTGTACAATAACAAAAAAAAAAGAACAGAATCCAAACAGCAAAAATAAATAAAGATAAACAAATAAATAAATAAAATATAAATACATATTAAGTATTTATTATCCTCAGACATGAACCTCTCCTCCAGTTAGTGTCTCAGTTCATGACCTCCAGAAGAATTTGACCTTTGGAATAATCTTCATGAACTCACCATGCTGGCAAACAGCTCGCCGTCATCATCACAGGCCACGCCCCCTGGACTGTAGAGCTGGAACCAGCCGTCTTTACCTGAGCGCACACTGAGCAGGCAGGAGTGGACCTGAAAGCCACAGACAGACCTGAGTGTGAGTTCTTCTGCTCAATCGTTCACACAGAAAAGCACAAGTGCAGCCTCACCTCCTGCCTCGGATCTGCTGCGAACCTCTGGATGACATATTTCAGCTCCCTGTGAACACACACACACACACACACACACACACACACACACACACACACACACACACACACACACACACACACACACACACACACACACACACACACACACACACACACACACACACACACACAAGCGTCAGCTTCTTCTAAAGCCAACAGGTCAGAGAAAAGCAGCTGGTGATGACTGAGATACTCACTTTGTGAATTTGGCGTGTGCCAGAGCTCTGCAGGGAGGAAACACAGACAGATGTGAGCCAGATGTGTATGAAACATACATGTTTCTGTATGGGAGCTTTCAGTTTGTATTGACTGAAAGCTCAGACTTGTTGTCTCCTGATGCAGGTTGGACTTGTTGGAGCTGCAGTGTTGTGATGCTGAAGGCACAGACTCATAAATATTTGGTCCCACTGCAGCATCTCGTTCAGGTTCAGGTCTGAATCCTTGCAGCACCTGGATTCTTTTCCTTTCAGCCTCTCTGTTGTACATTTGCTGATGTTTGGAATCATTTTTCTGTTTCCTGACTCGGCTTCAGCTGCCAAACAGATGGACTCACTGTGACTCCAGAATACTTTGATATACAGAGAACTTCATGATGATTCTCAGATCCTGTGGCTGCAAAACATATGACTCATAACTCTTTCAGCTACAGGGACTATTGTTGCTTTTCTTAATGACGCCTGAAGCATCAACCAGGTAACAGTGGCGCAGGTGAGAAGCAGCTGCATCCCAGTGTTGGAGAAACAACAAAACACTTGCCAGTCAATCCTAATGAAGCTCTGAGTGGGCTAACCAACAACAGCTCCAATAACAGCAGTCTCTCTGAGGACAGGAAGGCTGTGTCTTCCAGTTTATGACCCCTGAGAGGTGAGCTAAGGTGGCTCACCTACGTCAGCCGCTGGACCCCACGAGACACTTATGGAAACATTGAAACATCCACGAGACAGAAACAACAACGAGGACGATGGGAGACTCGACCGTGTCTGATTGGCTGCTGTTAGAAGACTGAAGGAAAACATAAGCAGAATCTGTATGAAGCTGCGTTTCAACACGATGGTGGACGGATGATGATTTGAGTTTGTTTTCCAGCCACAGAACCTGGACGTCTTGCAGTCACTGAGTTGACCTCTGACCTCTGTACATCAAAGTCTCCTAGAGTCCAATATGAGGTCACTCATCTGATAGCTGAACCCAGGTGAGTCAGTGGACGTATGAGGCGGACAGCTGTCCAGTGAGACACACAACCAGACTGTCAAAATAAAAATCTTCAAACAAAATAACAGATTGATTGAGGTTTTTTAACAACTATGACAGAACTAAAAAAATGTTATTTGTATTCATTCACCTTTTGAGTCCCATCAGGATGTTTTTTCTTTCTTAACTTGACTAAACTTGTTAGTTAACTTGTTAACTTGTCAAGTTAGCTTGAACGTACACACAGCTGTCTTCACCAACCATCTCTTTACTTGGATTAGAGACATTTTACTGACTTTGTTTAATTAATTTAGCAAAAATAAGAGTCTGCAGGACGAAATAATAACAAGGTGCAGATACTCACTCTTTAGGGAAGGGGATGGGCTGCAGCAGGCTGGCCAGGGCGGGTCTCCAGTCATCATAGTCCGACCTAAACATCACAAAAGACAGTAAGTAAACAGTAAAGACAAAAGGGATGTTACACACTGCCAAATGAAAAGGCAGAAGCATTTGAAATGTGAGTCGAGCTACGCTGACGCAGATAACCGATGCAACAGAAGCTCCTGCGGCATCACATTACGCAAGTTAAATAACTCCAGCTTTGTTACAAATGCTACAAACCCACAAACACTGTCGCTTTTTAAGCCACCTGGCTTAGTGACGGCGTCTACGCCCTGACAGAGGAATACACTAATGGAGCTGCTGCTTCACTTTCACACTTTAATCAGGCTGATAGATCACTGAATCAGGGCTGTTTACACGCTCATCACTCACAAGCCAGGACACTGTGGTTAGTTTATATCTTTTATCTGTAACAGGAAGTTCAAAGTCTCCTTTAAATCAAGTTCATGATAGTTGGTGTCACATATATACCAGCATGTGATTGTGCCTTATTGGAATTTTCAAGTCTTTCTCAGAAAAAAGAAATATTTAAGAGGTATCTTTAATCATATGATAAGATATGAGTGTGCTGCATTGATATTATTGTAGATTTGTGTGATAATTCAAAGCTGATATAGAGATTATTAATATCTAGCTCTAAATAAACTTCTAAACTGGACAAAGTAAAACATGTAGTGATGTTACAGCTTCTTGTGTGAACTCACAGCATTTTGAGGATGAGAGCGAAGCAGCCCAGGACTCTGTCCGCCTGCGATGGCAGCTGGATGGACAGCGTGTTGACAGCCGGGCTGACCAGCAGACAGTCGATGAGGTTGGGCTCGCTGTCGCCCCCCGCAGGTCCGCCCTTCCGCTTGGCGTTGGCAGAGTTGTTGTTCCGCTCCAGCTCCACCAGGATTTCACTGGAGTTGACAATGGAGGGAGGAGGGGAGAGAGGAATGGAGGGTGTCGGGGAGGAGATCGGGATGGAAGGGGAACCTGGGTTTGTCGGAGCAGGTGGGGGCGGCTGAGGAGGACTGGGGCTGGTGGAGAGCGGGAGCAAGGTGGCAGGGGGCGGTGTTGGAGGCTCTGGGCGCAACAGGCGGAGCGGCATTGGTGGTTTACGCTCGTTCTGCTGCTGGCAGCCATTTCTGATCTCCTTCAGGCTGGGAGAGTTGTCTCGACTGCAGATGGACAAGAATCATCTCAGCAATTAAAGTTTCATAAACAATATCAACAAAAACAAAATGTAAAGACACATAAATGAAAAGAGACAAGCGAGAAGTCAATGGGAGGTGGAGGGAGTGCAGCAACAGAGAGCCTGGGGGGAGGGGGGGAGGGGGGGGGGGTGTACCACAGAGACCTGAAGGAAAACATTAGAGAGAAACATTTACAGTCTAATTCCTGGAAAGGGATCAATCAAACGAGACGCCACGTGAGGCTTGGCTTACTGAGCATTGTGTAGGTTAGCGTGCTAGTTAGCATGTATGGAGGTATTAGTTTGACCAAAACTTGGATGAATCAGTTATTTTTATAAAATCCATTTGTTTGCTTTTTCTAATAATGTTCTAATAATGTCTAAATGTTCAAAAAGTGCAGTTTGTGACATTTTGATCAGATGAAATGTTTTAAATATGGAGCTCAAACGTTTATTTAATGTTTCATTTTATATTAAATATCATTTTTTCTATTATGATGTTAAAAATTGGTGTTATTGTAGTTGATAAGAAATAAAAGATATTTGATAAGAACTGTGAAGCTGCATTTGATGAGAAAAAATCTTGGAAAACATTTTGCAAAACCCCCAAAACAAACAAATAAACACACTTATAAAAACAAAAACAGCCCATTTCATAGGAAACTTAAAAGTTTTTATTTATTTATAGCATTCATGTTATGTTTTTTCTATTTATTTGTTTTTTTATTTGTTTGTGTATTTCTGAGCCACTGAGGGAGGATTTAAATGAGTTTAGGGCTATAAATGGCATAATGTGGTTTGATGACAGATATGGTTATGAGCTGCCTTCCTGGTAGCAGCAGCAAATGATTGTTTGTATCGTTTCCTTCGTATTAGTCCGGGAAGATGAGAGAAATAACCAGCCATGAGTTTGTCTAATCGATGGAAACATAGACGCAAACAGCAACGTGACTCTTCTACAACAGATGTGTAAAAAAAACTATAAAAACTTTCCTCAGTACATGTAAAGAAAACACAAAACTGTCTTAAATATGATGGTTTTACATGAAAAATGATATAAACCAAGACATCTGACTTTTCATAAAGAACTGAATACAGATGGGACTCCCGTGCAACATCCAGGAAAATGAAGATGATGATGAAGAATGAATTGTGTTTGTAAGACTGACCTGTTGATGAAGTCCTCGTAACAGGAGTAAATGGCAGCCAGACACACTGCGACTAGGTTTGGCAGGACACGCGGGTGGGGACACTGTCCTGTTGGACCATGCATGCTGCAACATATGACACAGCTGCAGGTTAGACACAACCCAACTGAACCATCATCACACTGTTATTAATCTTCGCATGTCAACTCTCACTACAGCGGTGTGTGTGAGATCTGAAGGTGACGTAGTTCACCTGTGGACAAACTTCTTAACGACCTCCATCCCACCGTTCAGCTCATTCAGAGCCAGAATGTACTCCTGAGTGAAGAGACGCAGTCGAGGGCATTTCCCAAAATCCTGCCAGAAAGAAAAGGTCTGAGTTTAGAGCCAGTAGTCCACAAACTAGAAGGATCAGAGCTGAAGTTTTTTTTTAAAGGTCATTTTCAAATTCATTTCCAGAGAAAATAAGAAGCCACAATTCCACAAAAGTAGAAGCTATGTATAACTCTTTCCAGCAGTGGAATATGGAAATGAGCAGATGTACAAGAATCTTTATCTGTGCTGAACACAGTGTGTTTCTGACATCAGAACAAGCCTGGAGCAGAAACTACAAAACTTCTATTAGAAAAACCAAAACTAAAATAAAAACGTCTTAAATTACAGAGCTGAAAGCAGCGGTTACAGAAAACTCCCATAACATCAGCCAACAGGTAATAAATGAGGAATTGAGCCGAGTGGAACAAACCCTGAACAGGAAGTGGCTTTTGATGTTGATTCTGACTCCTACTGAGAATCTGCAGGTCTTCAAAATCATGAATAATAAACAAATAAATAAACATATTTAATTAAAATATATTTTTCATGGGGGGGCTGAAGTTTCAGGAATCTGAATTTCCACAATGACTTTTAATCTACAGGGAGGAACAAGTAGTGTAACAATAAAGTAACTGTACTTGATTATATTTTACTACTGGTTAAGTCCAGAAAGTCCTGGTCCAACGCACTCACCATGTTGTGTTTGAGGATTCTCTGGACCACAGGAGTGAAAACTTCAATCACAACCATGGACCGTGGTCGCTCCCGACAATGCTGCAAAAACAAACAAACAAAACCCCTTAAAACATGAAAACATACAGACGTTACACACAAAGCCGTGCCGTGCACGTGATCTCACCTTACAGAAGAATTCACACAGGTCAGGCGGTGGGTGGTTGTTTTCCAACAGAGGAGCAATCGCCTGCAATTGAACCGACAGATAAATATTTCCATATGTTATCTTTTATTTACCTGGGAAGGACGCCAGCAGCCGGGATCAGCGCACAGGTAAGCTACACAAACAACACAACTTCTCTCAGCTGATATAACGCCACAAACACCCAAAACAAACATCCCCCTCCCGACAGACACACACAGAAAACGTAGAAACATGAAACGAGCTTTACAGTAAAATCCCAAACTCACCACGATGATGTTCTCATGATCCTGAGCGCTGAGGCTTGAGTTCTGCAGAGAAACACAAATCACAGAAACAGTTTAAAAAATCTCAGGTTTTTGAGGTTCTTTAGTTAAATGTTAATAAAATAATTCTTTCTGCGTAGTTTTATATCAAAGGAGATTATAAAGAAGCATCAAAGGTCGAGTCCTCAGCGTTTAGACGATCAGATTTCCAGATCAGATATTAAAACCCTCTGAAGCCTAAATAACTACCTGAGCTTCAGACAGCACAGAAACTCCTTACCTCTGCTAGCAGGGTGGAGATGATGTGCAGTGGAGCCTGGTGGATGGAATCGTCCTGCAGAGGGGAGGACAGCGCCATGTCCACCAGGGCTCGAATCTCCTTCAGCACCACGTCCCAGCGACTCGGGTTGTTCAGAACTTTACGGTACTTGTAGATTTTTTTCTGCAGGAGATGAACTGTGGTGATTATTGAGGTTCTGAGCTGGCGGCTACAGTTTGCCTAAACTAAACTACATTAAAGACGTTCTCACAGTTCTTCACTGGCTTTGATCAAATCCCAGTTTCTTCAGATTTTACTTTGAAGCGAACAAACTTTTTCATAGTTATTTAAATTGGTCTTGTTCAGTAGTTCTTCTTGAGGTGAGGTTACACCTGGACAGGTAGAATCAAACAGTCTGTTTTCTTTGGCGTTTTTTATAGTTTCAACTGCTGGTGACAAAGAGCCTAAAGATTTTATTTAAATTACTTCTTTACTAAATGTTTCCTCAACACAGATTCATCCCTTCAGCAGCCTTTTCATGTCTGAATGTTTTATTGGTCAGTTTTTGCTGCATGAAGAAATAAAAAAGAGAAAGTCTGGGGAACTTTTAATCAAGACAATTTTCAACAATTTCAATGAAAATCTGGTTGATTTGAAGGAAATGATACAATAAGGACTGGATCAGAAGTTTTGTCCAATAATATTGAATATTTTAATTTTATTAGAATCTCAAATATAGTAACTTTTGATTAGTCGTTCTTCATGTCAGCAACGTGAAAGCTTGAGCTATTAGACTTGTGGAAAATAAGACATCTGTGTGTGAGGGTTGTAATTTTACACCACAGGAAATGACAAAGAACCCTGGTTATTTGAAACACCTCAGCTAGACTTCCCAGCAGTGTGACTCTAGTATCAGCAAATTTACAGGTCAGCTCAGTGACAAACTGTGTACAAAAACCTGCTTCCCAACACGTTGAGTGAGCAGCAGCTGGAAGCCGCAGACTTTAATGAAACAAATGATAAAAGACAAACAGAAACTTTACCTTCCACTGCAGCGAGTGAAACCACTGGTCCCTCAGGTAACTGTTGGCAGCCTGCAGCAACACAAACACACAAAACAAACCCGCAAAGTCAGAATTTCAAATAAATGTCACATTAAATTAAATGTCAATTTAAATTTCAAGCTGCAGAATGGAAAAAACAAACAAAAATAAAAAAAAATAAAAAGTAAAGTAAAAAAAGGTTTTAGAAAATATTATTGGATATACTGTGTTAATAAAAATGTATTGATGGTTTAGGAAGATATAAAATTAAGATACTTTACTTTTAAAGCATCAGATTATCAAACACACAGGCAATAAAACAAACACTATACAATAGTACAATAAATGTTTTATTTATTATTTCCAATTATAAATTATTAATGTGATTTGTTATTTATTTTTTAGGTAGCTGCATAGTGGTGCAGTTGGTAGCCGTGAAAAAGTCCAGGGTTTAAATTCAACCAGGACTTTTCTGCATGACGTTTGCATGTTCTCCACGTGTTTGGTTGTTTGTCTCTGTGTGACCCTGTTATGGACTGTCCACCTGTCCAGGTGTGGCCCCGCCCCCCACCCAATGACCACAGGAGAAAGAGCCCAGCTCCCCATGAACCTGAATAAGTTGGTGCAGAAAATGATGCACTAATTTCTTAAATTAACTGTTTTTTTAGGATGTTTTTGTTTTCTTTTAATATGTTTCTCCTTTTGAGTTTGTAAGAAAAAAAAAACTTTAGTTTTAAGAAAAATACACGACAGAAGTCAATAATAAGAGACATAAAATGACCTTAAAGACAAAAAAAAAACCCTTAAAGAGACGAAAACCACCAAAAAGACATGAGATCAAAACAAAATGACTCAACATGAGACAAGAAAAAAAACATGAACAAAAAACAGTTAAAAAAGTTCAGAAATAACAAAAAATACTACTACTACTACTACTACTACTACTGTCATTTAGCAGACGCTTTTATCCAAAGCGACTTACATTGAGAGAACATACAAGCAAGAAATCAAAGAGAAGGAAACAATATAAGGAGGCGGACTGTTTGGAGTCTAGTTTAATTCCGACGCTGATACATCAAGTGTATCATTTTTTTTTTTTTTTGTAGAGATAAACTCCCAAATCGCTATCATAAATCATAAATTAATCCCACATTAAGACTGAAAGTGTTATTTAAAGAGGTGAGTCTTAAGTCTGCTCTTAAAAGTAGCTGCCGACTCTGAGGATCGGACCGAGTTTGGTAGTTTGGTAAAAAAGAGAAAATGTCCAGAAAGATTTTTTTTAAAGTTCCAAAGAGAAAAAAACCCAAAAACTAAAGTGACAACTTTAGATTTTTCTCCTTAAGGATGCACGTTAGAGCGATCAGCTGTTCGAGGTACACGAAAAGTTTCCTGTGAACTTCCTGTATGAAACAAAGCTGCACACATTCAGACCTGGATTTTATTACAGGCAATGAAACACAAATCTATCAGATTAACAATTGGGAAGTTTTTCTGATTCATCTCAGACTGAGACACAGCTGTTTCAACAGAACAACATTTACACAGCTGGAAAGTGTCTTTTTAAATCATTTTGGATTCTACAGAAATAAACCATCAGTCTTTCTTCTGCTTCCTGAGTGTTTGCAGCCTTTACAACATGTCGTGATGTTTGGAGACACTGAAACAACAGATCACCTGCAAAATAAGTCCAGATTGGAGCTGCGGTGCATTTTTAAAGGGAGAAACGGTTCATGTTATAGACGGCTGAGAAGGAACAGTGTGTTCAGCACAGTGTGTGCCGTTTTCAGTGATACAAAGATACAGGATTCATGTGCTGCTGCGAAGGACATCAACTGTTTTCACAGATTTTCTCACAAGATGAAAACTGTGACAAGAACTTCCTTCAGCTGAATTAAAATGATGATTCACATCAAAGTCTACAAGGTCTTCAAAGGACTTTCAAAGAAAATAAACTCTAAAAAGACCCAAAAACCCTGAACAGCCAGAGAAAAAAATAAATGTCCTGAAAAAAAAAACAAACACAAAATATAGAAAGGAAAAAGTTAAATATCCAAAAAGATGAAAAAATTACAACTAAGATACACACACACACAAAATATGGAGATTCCTCATAAGATAAAGAAGAATGAAAGACATAAAGATAAAGTGAGACACAAATAATCCAAATGCCCCAAAAACAACCACAAAAAGTAAATAATAACAGGAAAATTAGGAAAACCAACATAAAATCTCACGTCATCCTTTGTGATCTTTCTCTGTCCCTGTGAGGACATCCCTCATCTCTGTGAGGACACCTCTGTCCCTGTGAGGATGTCTCCTGTCACTGTGAGGACATTGTCTGTGTGGGACTGATCTGTCTTCTCTGTGTTAAAGTCATCATGCATCTTTTAACCTTGTGTGTCTCCATGTTCTTCTCTGCACAGTCTCTTATTGTTGAAGGGGATGATCAATATTTTGTGAAATATATATAAAAATACCTTAAAAATGAATTTCCAAAAAAAATTTGCTCTGCATCAACAATTCACTTTAATATTTTATTTATTGTCTGGAAAGGACGTCGTCCTGCTGGATTCTATGGGATTAAATTTACAAAAACACTTTATTTTAATAAATAAATTAATTATTTTATTTTGTTAATTACCTGAAGCAGGACGGTGCCACCAGGGAAGCTGAGCTGGACGCAGTACTTCGGCGCATTGTCCCAGGAGAGGAGCTGCAGGTCCTCTATGGAGCTATAGGACAGTGATGTCTCCATGTAACCAGTGGGCTGGAGACGAGACAGAAAGCAAGAAAATGTAAGTGTGAAACGGTCCAACATTTATACATGTTGTAAATTTAAATAGTCTGAGGAGAAAAAAAAAAAGCTTTTATTTTGATAGTCAGTTAGCTGGAAAGACATAAAGAAACAGATCCTGAGCTAACCTGCCCTGAGCAAACAAAACCTCCAAACACAGCAAACACTCTGCGTCAACACACAGACTCGTCTTCATCAGCTACAAGCAAAAGTTTTAGGCGAGTGTGGATAAAAGGTTGTAAAGTTAAAACGTTTTTCCCAAAAATATAGACTCATGAAAGGATAATATTATTATTATTATTATTACAAAATCCACAGGGAGCTAACAAAGAAAAAAAACAATCTGTATTTGGTCTCAGCAGCTTCACCTTCAAATGTTGGTTTTCATGGATGTAATTACATAAAATCAGTGAGATTATCGAATGTTCGTTGTTTAAGGTTGAAAACATCAACTGAAATGTAAACAGGAGGCTTAAAACCGAGTGAGAAGTCAAACACAAGTGAGACTGTGGACAGTTTCATGTCAAAGGTCAAACATCAGGACAACAGTAGGAGGATCTGCAGGTGTCTCATCAGCAGAGTTCAGGAACACAAAGCAACAAGCAGCAGATGAAGGAAACAATCTGCTTATTTCCATTTCA
Organism: Pachypanchax playfairii; assembly: GCA_006937955.1. Classification (NCBI taxonomy): domain Eukaryota; kingdom Metazoa; phylum Chordata; class Actinopteri; order Cyprinodontiformes; family Aplocheilidae; genus Pachypanchax; species Pachypanchax playfairii. The sequence goes on along the minus strand of SSNP01000005.1, from coordinate 2,116,384 downwards.
GATCAGAAGACGTCCAACGGGACTGTCCATCAGCTCTCAGAAACACATCTGATACACCAGCTACTCTCTGAAGAGGTCGGACCAGAACTCTGACATGGAAACAAGGACAACTGCACAAAAAATACATGAATGAGGATGCAGAACAATGACAGCTGGTGTTCTGGACTGTTGAAGGCTGAAGGCAGTTCGTTGGTTGGTGGGACTGAAGAGCATCCACAGAAAATGTTCTGGTGGAGGTTCCTGCAAGTTTGGGACTGTGTTCTTGCAAACTAAGTTAAAGATTAGATCAAGTTGACAACTTCAAACTTCCAGCTTACATCCCTCATGTTGTCTTTGAGGTCATTAGGTGTAGGACAGGTGCATGGCAACTGAGAGGACATTACATGCTGAGACATCAAAAACTGTCTCAGTCTACAGAGACGAACTGAGGAGGATAAAAAAAAGTGTCACAATAAAACATCTAACTTTCATTTTTCTTTTAATGATCTGATAAACAGAATTTAACTACATGAAAACTGAGTGTCGTTACATCTGCCTAAAACTTTTACACAGTAGCTTAAAGACGAACATGAAACGCTGTTAACGCAGAACCAAAGTGGGAAATCATTTAAACAAAAGCCATTAATGACACAAACATTACAGATGGTGGAACAGCAGAGTTCTGGTCCGAGACTCGTCTTCTATGTGCAGCTGAGTAACAGGCCACAACCTGTTTGCTCAACTCGATTACAGAAACGCTGACAAATTACCACAAGTTTCCGGACTCAGGATTGAAAGTGTCTTTAGAGAAAAATGTATGTGCAACTCAAAGATAAAAATATCAAAAACAAAAGAAAACCACAAGGAAACAGAATTTGCCCCCTAAACCAAAGAAGGAGAAATATTTAATGCAGCTCTATAATAAGAAAGGAAACAGCAGTAAATGAATCACCACTGATTTTGCAGACATTAGCGTCATTGCATGATTTAGTAGCAATTATTGTTGATGGGAGATTAACTGCATATCCACACAAATAGCCCGAGCAGACGTCATCTGCAGGGGCTTTAGCTGCAGCCTAATTAGGCAGCTCTGCACTTTGGCAATTATCAGACTTATTTTTCTTTTACTTTTCATTTTTCCAGCAGAAAATGTTTCATTCTTGCTCTGAGCAGACAGTTCGCCTTTTTGCTGATGATTTTTTTCACTTTTCTCTGACACGTCACCGTAACGGCGTCACAGTTAGAGAAGTCTTTAAAAGAACCACAAACACTGAAGCTGAAACAGGATTCATTGTTATGTGAAAGACATAAAGAACCTAAACCAATAAAAATGTGTTCACAGATTTAAAAGAATGAAAGAAAATCAATAAAGTACTTTTTACCGTTGTATTACGGTGAAGTACAACACACCATGTAGACAGTGATGTTCTAATATGTTGTGATTCAGAGTGAAACTTTCAGACAGGAACCACAGCTAACGCTGCTTTTAGATTTATTTTCAGAGTAAAGTAAAAAGAAAACAGCTCATTTTATCATGGACACATAATATTCTGTTATAAATAACAGCGACAGATAAAAAACAGACATGTTAGTGTGTCTGGAGCCTCCTCAGTCTGAAAATCTCTCATCCAGTGACACAAACAAGAGTACAACAGTCTTCTGAGGTCCGTTACTTTCCTGGTTCTTAATGTTGTAAGTATCTGTAAAGTTTCTCATATAAATAAAACAAACACTGAGGAATGTACTGATGGATCCTGTGATCTGACCTGTAATCTGGAGGGATTTTGACTCAGTTAAGGGAACTTCTTTGTCACATTCTGCTTTACAAACAAAGTTTGATTATATTTGTAACAACTAAACTGTTTAAAGTCGCACACAGCTCAGACCTGAGGGCCTTTTTAACCTATATGCCCTGCAGCTCTCCCTGTTTCTTCTTCTCTGCTGCCTGCAGACAGACAAACAGCCTCTGTGGCTCCGTGAAGCTCGAACACGTCTGAGCTGTTAGATGAAAGCAGCAGCCAACGCTTGGTGTTCCTCTGCAGCCGAGCTGAGCAGACAGGTGGTTCTCCTCTTTAATTGCATCCATCTCTCGCTCTGTAGAGCAAACAGCCAGCTCCCTCCCTGACTGAAGAACAAACATGCTCTTCTTTTATGCACGCCTCCCTCTGCAGCTCATACAGAGCTGGCTGTTCCTTCTCACCCCTCAACCTGCACACATGCAGGATTTTCATTACAGACATTTGCAAATATTGGTTCTGGGAGAAATGTTTCGTTTCTGAGGAAGAGTAAACGTCAGCTGCGGTCCATCAGTCTGCAAGCTGCCAGATCATTGAGTTTTATTTTTTTCAGCACATGACAACAAGAAGAAGAGCAGAATATAAACCTGAGTGCTGAAGGAGGGGGAGATAAATGACACAGAGTCTCTGACAAGGCAGAGCAGAACGAACAGAAGGGACTTCAATTTTCTGATAATCAATCAGGGTTACCATAGATACAACATCCTGTACAAGAGTGAGCACGGACCGCCACCATCACCCGTCTTCTCGCTGTCTTTCATTCTCTTCCCTCTCTCTATCATTTTGACTGTTTTCTGCTCCCAATCTTCTCCTCTTCCATCTCTCTTTTTGGTTTGTTTCATGATGGAGGAGGCTGCTGCTCCTCTCGTCTCTTCGCTGCTGTGTTGCCATAGAAACAAGAGGATGGAGATGTATGTTTTGTTTTGTTTTTCCCTCCAAGAAGCCGACAGAGAAATGATGAAGGACAGAATAAGACAGATTCAAAGACTGACCTGCGCCCCACATCTCAGTGAGAGATGTTGGGAAAACATCTTCTTTAATATGACAAAGCTCAACATTCACATCATGAAAAATGAAACGTGTGAGGAAACTTTAATGCCACAGGTCGACTTGGCTGTTTTATGTCTGACTTTAAAAAATCTTGGAAAGTCATCCAAAAACAACAATCCTGTATTTGCTTAATGTAAAGCTTGAGTTGTCCAGAACTAATTAGACTAATTGGTTCTGATCCTGTTTGAGAGCTAATAAAAAAATAAGTAAAATCTAAAACAATCAGAAAGACTCTGGGATACAGATGTCTAAACCCACTGAAAAATATTTTGTTCATCTCAATGTTTCAGTAAACAAATGACTATAAGCTGTTAGTCAGAAAACCAAATCAGATCACAACAAAAACAAACAAACAACAACAGAAAACTGCTGTGTTTTGTGTTGTGCATGTGAGAAACTCCCTTGAAGCACAAAGTAAATATCTAGATTTCCTCAATTTATTAAAGCCAAAAAACTTACCTAAAACTAATTAATGAAAACATTTTAAATAAATAAAAAAACTGAAGCTCTCTGGACAGCTTGTGTAAATTTGTGTCTTGCCAAACAATTTCTAACATTTTTTACTAAATTTTATTTTAAAGCATGTAAATATGAAAAAATGTCAACTGGGATGTGTTTGTCTCCGTTTTGTGTCTCACTCATGTTGTCCGTTTGAGACATAAGGACACTTAAAGAATTTCCTGCATGTTTGAACGCTGCATCACTTCAGACCCCCCCCAACACTCCATCACACACTACGCTGCTTTTACTGAGAATTTCTGAACAGGAAAAGTTTCTGATGACGTCTTTGATGACTCAGGCAAAAAAAAAAAAAAAAAAGAAAACAATCTTCTAAGAGCTGCAGAAAAAGACGAGAAAAGCTAAAGAAGAGTGTTGAAGAAGGTTTTGCAGATATTTTACAGGTCAACCCACTGCAGCACAATGACACCAGAAAGATTAATATTATTTATATTAAAGTGGATGAAAAAATAAGAAAAATATATTTTCTGCGATTCACTTTACAATGAAGATTTTTGAGGGAAGAAATCATCAGTCCAACAGTTTGTTCTCAATAAATGTGTTTTTGTTTCTTCCCATTAGACAAACAGGGAATGACACTGAACAGAGCTTTTTTTTTTTTTTAAAAAAAAACTCTCTGGTTTCCTGCAGCTACAGAGCGTTAGACCCCCCCCCCCCACCTCACCCCTCCCGACGACAGACAGCAAGTGGATAAGAGGTCATGTAGGGCAGCACATTTCTTCCTGTTCCTGTCATCATACAAACATGATCATTTCACATCCTGCGCAGCAGTTTCACATTCACCCATAAGAGTTGTTGGTGAACAGAAGGACATTCAGCAATGACCCAGATTTAACGCCGTGTTTACTCGGGGACCCTCAGTGACCAGCTGATTGATCACATGCTAACATAAATATGCTACACGCTCTGTTTAAGGGTTTAGTCACACCATAACTCGTGCAGAGCTGCTGGTCTTCAAGCATTACAGAGCTACTTCCCTCAACCATAAGCAGCTCCACTTCTCCATTTGCTGCTTGTAAATGCTGGACCTGCAGCCGCCAAAGCAAAAACACTGCTGTTGGGTTTGACATCTGGTGCTCTGTGGTTCGATGCAGCTGCAGATTTCTGTGAAAACACGGCTCCAAGAAAAATATTCAGCGCCACCCGAGTCAGGAAACAAGAAACAAATCTAATCAAAACCTGAAGCAGGCGGACTGCTGCAGGAAGGGAATGGTGCAACATGCATGTTGCATGAAAGGAACAACAATGAGCCTGAACAGAAACTCGACCGATTGATCACAACTTGAAGAATCAAGGAGCAATTAAAAATGTGTTGCAGTTTTAAAAAAAACAGCCATTTAAGGGTGCAGTTTTTAATTACTTTGACTCTGTCCATATAAACTGAGCAAAATTTTGCAAAATATTTCACATAATATGAGGCTGTTGAATGGCTCCTTATATTTGCTGCCTAAACAATAAATGAAGTAGGAAAAGTATAACGTTTCATAATAAATTATAAATGTGTTTATTCCAGACATGAAAACTTAAGGATGTTCATCCAACATGAAACACATGATGAAAGGAGGCAACATATTTCAGTGATGATATAAACAAATCCTGGAAAGCTAAAACTATTGCTTTCTTTTAAACTGAGTGGAATGTGATCAATATACATGTTGAAAATATTCACAGATAAAGTTAAAGATTCACAGGATGAAATATTGAGCAGATTCACAGAAAGATGAAAGTACTGAAGATACAACAGTCCGAACAGCTTTTTTAAAACCATGAGACAAACGTAAACAAAAAATACAAAGCAAAAAACAACAATAAGGCGCAGCAGCAGAGTAGCTCGTCCTGACAGAGACAAACAGCTGGAAAACTGTTAGCAGCTCCAAACACAGATCCAAATATAACATTATCCAAACAAAACTGTAAATCAGACTCACACATGTGCACAGCTGTGACAGCAGAAGAGGGTGACTGTGGAAAACAGGCCCGTAAAACTTTCCTATCTATAATCTAGTGGTCTCAGTTGGGACTCTGAGTGATTGAGACATATAGACAAATATAAATAAATAAATTTGACTAGAAACAAGGTCGAATTTGAGTTAATATATTGATGAAACGTTTTCCCTGCAGACAAATATGGAGAAATCCTTCCACATCTGTTCACATCTCTGTATTTCAGTGTGTCAGTCACGGTCACATGCCACGAGCGAGCCATCTGATTGGCTGAGACGCTGTGATCACCATCCCTTTCTGGCTTCCCTTTACAACTGACTCCTGCATCATATTGTTTATAATTTCTTAATAATATTAAATTTTTTAAAGAAAATTATACATTAAACGGTCTTTATATTGTAGTATTTCATAAGTATAACAACTAATCTAATAAAATTCAGGAATTAATAATTGTGTTTTTCAGAACTTTAGAATTAATGATGCTCTCTGATGGTAAAAATAGAAGTACACATTTAGACTTATGCACTAATCCATGCATAACTAGTTGAAACAATTACCTTAGAGTGTCTGGAAATAGTTAAAATTAGTCTCCTAACTGGAAATGAGCAAACTGAATCTGTGTCGTTAAGAGGTGCGGCGTCCCACTGGGATGGACTGGGTATGAGGTCAGCTAAGGTCACAGCTGATAGTGAGATGTATCAAAAAGCAGAGTCTCAAGTGATGAAACGTCATGTGATCTGTTTCTGGTTCCCACGTGACACCGGAGTCGGAAAATATTTCATTTCCAGCTCGACTCCTCCCTCCTGTCCGGGATTTACAAGCTCCTCTCAACCACAACTTGACCTTTGACCCCTTGGTTGTGCGTTAAACACTAATTTTATTTAACAGTTCTTTTTGCAGACAAAGAAAGAGCAGCTGGTGTAACTAAATCGTTAATCCTCCATATTTAGCCACAGATGAAACAACCATCAGTCAACAAAGCGAACGGATGACCGGACGATATAAAACATGAGGCTCGCAGCCTTTAAACTCTTCCTGTGTATGTTATCTTCTCACCACAGTGAGAAACATGAATCACAAAGACATGCAAACTTTGATCAGACAAGGAGCTTCACTGTGACTTCAGTCAAACTTAACATGCAAATATATATATATAAATATATATATATACACGAAAAGTGCTGAGCTGGAAGGACACAGGTTTAACAGATACTTTCTACCGCCCACGATGAAAGTCACGTCTAAAAACAGAGAGTGACCACTGCAGTCTTACGTCTCTGTTCCCATCGTCTCTCATTTGTGGTCTCTCCATTTTCCTTCATGTTCTCCATCATTCAGCCAATCAGAATCAAGGAAACAAGACCTGAATATTTGCCTTATGGCTGCTTTGATAGAGCAGATCCCATCTTGGATTCACCAGTTTAATCTCAGTATCCAACTCATTTCATCCCAAACAAACAGAAGTTTAAATGTTTATATGTGAAGTCTGCGAGCTCATTACAGTCGTATCTGTGCAGGAAAAAGTACCATTTAACCTTTTTTATAGACTCGTAAGATTATAAAATCATCCTGATCAGAGTTTCCTGTCTTTGTTCATCTTGTAACCAATCGAATGTTGCTCAGTGCTTGTTCAGATTGCTGAGATTAAGATTCAGGCCATGCTTTGAATGATATAATATTCACACAAAGAAAACTGGTTGAATTATTATTATTATTATTATTTTAAACCAAAAGCTGGGTCAGAACTTCGATAGTGTCAGACTGTCACTGACCTGTTTTTCTGAAAAAAAAAAACACAAACAAAAGAACTTCAATACAAACAAGACAATTAAAGTCATTAAGTCAAACTTCAGTGTATTTTACTTTTACTCAAATAACTATTGTTCATCAGATGTTTCAATAAATACTTTTAAATTCTACTATTAATGTTGCTGCAAAGAAGAACATTATAACCAGCAGTTTGTAGGTGGATGTTTAAATATAGTGTCACCAAACCACATCACCAGTTTTTCCTTTTGATCCTGCAGTATTATATTGAAATTAGTCCCTAAATATGTTGATAAAGTTTTTAAAAAGTTTTTTTTTTTCTCCCAACTGAAATGTTACATCCTGCTTGTCGTCTCTGCATGTTGCTTAACCATGTTTTTATCATGACAGCTGGTCTTTTTTCTTTAACATGGTTAAAATGTCTCCAACGCCCACAAACATCTGGCTTTTGAGTGCAACAGGAAACCCAACAATAAGCTTTGTTTCCGTTGATCTGCAATATTTGTTATATTTACAGGCTTCGGGTTAGAATCAATAAGAGGAGAACATGCAGGTCCATTTTCAAACAGCTGCAGATGTTAAAAATCTAAATAATATCAAAAGATTTTTTTGTATTTAGTGGGAACATTAGAGAAAAAGAGGTAAACCATAAATAAAATATCAATAAATACAACAAATACAGACAGACCACCAAACGTGACTGTTTACTGTGAAGATAGAGATAAATAACAACCCTACATTAGTTTCTGTGCCCTGCAGGTCTGAAAGTGGACACCTGGTTCCTGACATGTTCACCTCGTACAACCTTCTGGTCTTCTGACAATATAAGTTAAATAAAGATGTTCTACATGACCTCTTATAGATTACTCATTATCAGAACAAAAACAAGAGATCAAACTTAACCCAACTAGAGAAGAAGTATCAGTAAAATAGATGTCACTTCCTGTTTAATCCCTTTAGAGACGTCCCTGATTGACTTTTTGAAGGTTACCTTTCTTTGTCAGCCTCACCTGTGATTAGCTGACGATGCTGCTGGAACCTCCTGATTCTTTTCATCTCAGACCTTTTGTGAGTAAAACACAATGCAGTAACCTTTTTTCTAGATGCCTTTTTACACAAATGTGATGCAGTTCACGTTTTTGACAACAGTTGTAACAGAGACATCTGTCAAAATAAAGAGCGAGTCACGGATCTTCCTCCATCTCCGGAGGGAGATTTCATATTAAACAGAAAACTTGTTTCTTCCCTAAACAAAAGAAAACCAGCAAAAATAAGTGAATTTAAATTGGGAAAATTATTACTGTAAAAATACAATTTTACCATTTAATGAATTATTCTAGTTTGTGAGCTGCAAAGCCTTATGAAATAATTTGTGTCAAATTGTTGCAGCTTGTATATTTAAAATTTGTATTTATTTACAAATCAAAATAAAGACTTGATCAACGTTAGCCTGACAGATGTTCTGACAGTTTTCATGATGCACTGAAGCGCGAGGTATCGAAAGCAGGAGGGATTAAGAGTCTCAACTAGAATCCATAATCTGAAATGTGGATTTTCAGTGAACACTTTGTGTTTATTATGATCAATTTATGGTTAAACAAGTTGAGGTTTTTCAGCTGATTATTGGCAGTTTGCATGTAACTGTAATGTTTCATCAGCATTTGGTTAGAATCTTGGTGAAAAGTGAGACAGCTGGTCATGATAAAATGAACATTTTTATTCTGTAAATGAAATCTGTGCAGAATGAGACACTTTTGCAGCTTTGATCAGATTATTTAAGGATTGGAGTGTAATGAGGATCAAACAGTCAACAGTGAACAAAAGGAAGTGAAATACGGAGACTTAGAACCTGTTTGTTTACAACCAGAATCTCCACTCGGGTTCTTTGAATCTTAGTTTCTTTGACAAATCAAGTTCAACCAGATATTTGGGCTTTGAAATGCCTTCAAGATTCCCTTCATGAATTACAACCATTCAGGTTTAATATAGATATCAGCAAATTGGATTTCTGATCAGATTTTAATGTGTGTAGATTGATTTTTTTTTTTGTAGGTCATAGTGGTCCTAATCAAGGCTAAAAGTCTTTAATTTATGATGATATGCTATTATAATCCCAATCCCACAACTACTAACGGCTGCCATGCTATGTCACATTGGGGGCGTGTCCAAGTGGTGAAATATTAATCAGCGATGTGCAAAGATTTAATCTCTAAACAACAGTTTAAGTGTAAATGCTTTAGGTGAAATTATGTGATTTAATTCACATGTTCTAATAATTTACTTTAATCTTGAATTTATTTATTTTGCTATAAATTTGTAGCACTTTTGGCCTTCTATATATTAAAGTGAATTTAAGTGAATCCTGCTGTCAGTCACACTCAGTTTTACAAAGCAGTTTTTCTCTTAATCATTTCAGTTGTGTTCAGGGTGTGGCGATGTTATTAAAGTCATCTCTCTGTAAGTGAGCAGTGAAATGGGTCAGCATTGTTCTTCTGCCCACACGGGACGCTGAGCAGCACAACTCCACCGAGGAAACGCATGCTCATGCTTCAGCTCAAACACAACCCTCTTCCTCCTCGTGTTTCAGCTCCGTAGCAGAGATGAGAGGATGTGACGACTCGCAGACACGTGTTACAAGAATGTCTGAATAAAAAAACCACATGACTCGATTCAAAACAATAAAAAGGAGCATCAGCTTCACGGTTTTAGTTTCCTGTTATAAAATCAGAGAGGTTCACTCGAGTGACAAATGACACCAGTCTGAGAATTATTTATGTTTATTTATGGTTTTAACATATTGTGAGACAATAAAGGTCCTCAGCTGATGGCTCAAAACCAAAAACCATTCCATTATCAATCAGTCAAATTTATAAGAAAATAACCAGCATGTATTATTAATAAGTGTAAAGTCTGAGACGGCTGCTGTTTGATCTGTACACTGTCTGCATTGTGGTTTTAAGACTGTACCAACGTCTAACATGTAAATAAGATGAACTGAATTAGGATTTCAAACTGTAGTTGAAGATTCACGTGTCTGAAACTCCGTCAATATTCATTAAAACCAAAAACGAAACAAAAGAGGAAAATGTCGAACCTCATGAAGTCTGAGCTGGTTGTTCTAAATCATGAGGGAGTCGATTTGGTTTAATACAAGTTGCCACAGATAAGATCACCTGCATGGCAGCGAGACTGACTGCTGCTGTTGACGGTTCAAAGTTTGAATTCTGCCACTCAAACCATAATTAATCAAGACTCCCTGAGATTTAACAGCACAGATTGAGGAAGTGTGACCAAACGGTGCACGACAAGCTGGTAGTTCACTGGACAAAGGTTGAACTTTAATACTCTTAGCATCAATGAATCCTGTGCAGTAATTCTGTTTGGTCAACAGTTAGTTACACAGAGATGGTTAAAGACCAGAAGAAACAGGAAACCATCATTTTTACAATTTATCAGGTCAGTGTGTGAAATAAATCTGGTTTCAGGTAATTCTTCATGGTTGGAGCGATCCAAACAAAAACATCAAGAAAAAGCTGTTTGTTTAACCGACACGATTTACTTGACTTTTACAGTTGGAGGATTCGTTTGTCTTTACATCATGTTGGTGTGTTTCTCAAACCTGTAAACAAACAGGTAGAATGTAGATGAAGACCAGTGGAAGTTTATTTTAAGGGGTGATGCTTTCTAAATAATATTTTGGTTGTAAAAATTTGTGTGAAGATGGTAAACAGCAGAGAACACACAACCTGTACGGGTTCAGGTCCAGGTATTATCAGCTCCCATAAAAACTGCATCCTTAAAATCTAACTGTAACTGATAAATAGAAAAGGCAGTCAGTAATTCCAGATAAATGGTTTAACCATTGAAACAATTACTATTTTATGCTTATTTTTCCCTCCAGTGTTTAAAAACACCTGCAACTTCACAATACGCATCACACTTTATGAATAAAACACCCAACATTTACCCTGCAGAGATACTGAGCTGGCACTGAAACACTTTGTCTCATTAACAATGAAAAAAACTCCTTAATAAACAAGAAATAATGTTTATTTGGTGGATTATAGGGAACAATTATGACCCGATATTACCCCAGATTAAGACATAATCTGTGTGCATCAAGTCACAACAAAGTAAGCAAATCCATACTGAATTTAAGAGGTTGTATGAAACAAATATAGAACAATAATTCCTCTAAACAGCAGTTCAGGGTTTCCCCCTCAGCTGCATGCACAAGTATTTCCTGCAGTAATAAAAATAGTCTTTATGGTGCTGTAGTGAGCTGGACACTCCTCTGGGGTGATAGGCAGGCATCCAAAAGGCTTCTAACAAAGTGTGTTGATAAAACAAGAAGCCTGGCTCTGCAGAAAATATCAGCTGTGTTGGTAATAACTGAGTTATTCAGCTGAATTACCAATAATACCAGTGATAATGACTGAACAGGCAGCTCTGTTGTTGTGGTTAATGATTACTGAGATCACAGAAATGAAGACAATTAGGCCTCTTCAAGACCCACAGGCTGCCACATAAACAACAGTAAAAGTAACACACACACACACACACACACACACACACACACACACACACACACACACACACACACACTTTCTGCACTGTTTCCGTCTGATGAACAAGGCGGATGCCGTTCTGAGCTGGCGCCGGTGTCACGTCACACACCTGAAGGACCTCTCAGACTCTCAGCTGAATCCTTCTAAGGCCAACAGGACAGATCCCTGTTGATTACTGGAGCATCCTGGAGTCCCAACTTCCTCCCACTGCGCGTCCCCCGCACCCAGAGGTCAGCGGGGGCGCAAGGTGGAGGTGGGGGCCAGGAGCTGTCACACTTTCTGTAAAATGCGTCAACACGATCCGCGTAATCTCACTGCGCGTCCAAACAAGAAAATACAAACAGCAGAGCAGCTCGAGGAATGTGAAACGTCACGCGCACGCACTCACACTCACACACACTCTCTCACACACACACACACACACACACATGGAGGTAACTCACCGTGGCCGACGTGAGGCCGCTGTCTGTCAGCGTGAGGTGGTGCGGCTCCCATCTCCGCAGGAACTTGGAGGTGAGGATCTTACTGAGGAAGGTGCGGGGGTGTTTGACCACGCACACCTGGATGTCCCCTTCGTGGAGCAGCTTGTAGCGCATCCCGCTGCTGCTGCTGTACAGCAGGGTCCTCTTGCACGGCCCTGCGCCTAGCTTGGTGTTATTATTCCCCTCGGACATCTCCCCCAGAAGAGGCTTGCTCTCCTCGCACTGATAGAACTGGTTGTTGTGCAGCTCGTTGGCCCCTCCGCCGCTGTTGAAATCCATGTTGTCAGTAATCCAACTCTTTAATATCTCCAAGCGTTAAAATGGGAAGCAGATTCAGAAATCCGACATGTAGGGAGCAATAAATAAGGAAAGGAGAGGCGGATGAGGTCGTTCGGATCTGTCTGGAGGGGGAAACCTACCTACGAAGCGCAACAACACGACCTCAGTTCCTGTAGAAGCGGACAAACAGGCGCAAAACCGCCGCAGATCAGCGTCTTTTTCCAACAAATCCAGATGTGCGAAGGGTTTTGAAGATACTCTGCAAACAATCCACCATTTTCCTCACCGTACAATGCCCCATGAATTGTCTCCACGGTGCGCGTCTCGCCTTTATCCCCCCACCCCACCGACAGCGAGCTACTCAATACGTTAGGGCCATGGCCTTAACCATTGCGTCCTGTCCGGAGCCAAACGCAGCAATCCACGGCGAGGAGCGGCGGGGGGTCCGCAGAACGCGCAGGGAAATCCACCGGCGGCGCCTCTACAGTCCTCCGTGAGACTTGGAGGCCATTACGGGCGCACGGACACGGTTTGCTTTTATTCGCTCTTTCTCCTCCCGTCTTGGTGTAAAGAGGAGCCAGAACGCTCCGGCTGCGCCGCGCCGATTGGTCGCTGCTCGTTCATGTGATACCGAACTGACGTCAATGGGAGGCGAGCGGATGAGCCGCGTGTCTTTTGTGCTCGTGTGTCTGCTGAGGGCGCACGCTCAACTCTCCCCTCCCGTCACCTCCTCCTCCCCCGCGCGAGCGCGCAGAAAAATGGAGGATTTCGAGTGAATCTCCCTCATCCTCCTTCCCTGGAAATGATAAATAACCCGGAGAGTCACATCTTACTCCAGAGAAATAAGAACTTACAATTTAAAAGGAATGACAGAAACATGTTTAGGTGGGGAAAATAAGTAGGCTAAGTAAATACATACAGCAAAATTATCAATTTCAAAATGTAGGAATCTGTTTTCAGTTCAAGACATTAAAGAGAAACAAGTCCTATTCTCATTAATACTCCAGATTTAAAGTTACTATATTTTTATCCATTTTATAGTTCTGACCCTGAATTACTTTTATTTTTATTGCTAACAGTAGTTAATTTTGTAGTTAGAAACCAGTTTATTTTTTTTCCTATTTGAAATTTTAGTGTGTATGAACAAACAAACAAATACATATACATACATAAATAAAAATATATTATCTTTCTTTTGGATTGTAGTTTTACACTGATTTTATCTCTTTAGCAGTAAAGATAAACTTTACCTCAACAACCATCATGTGACTTTGTCAGAACTTGTGTCAATAAGAAAACACATGACACCACCTTTGGACTCAGGCATGCTGTGCCACACCTTGGCAGATATTTATCATGTTCTTTATAGAAGTTTGTTTTAAACAATGAAATATTCTACCATCAAATCTTCCATTTCTGCAGACATGAATCATGTTTCCCATTCGGGAACATGAGTGAGTCCAAACAAGCTGCTCAGGTAGGTCTGAATTTAAACAATCTCTCAGTCATGTTTCCACCAAACACAAATACCAAAGTGTGTGTATGTATCCTGTTTGGAATTCCTTACTTTCTTTACCTTCATTTTACTGCTGGACAGATAGAGAGCTCAGATAATAAAAATACAGATACTAAGAAACACCAGTCACACATGAACAGATTATGTATTTAAAAAAAAATCAACAAATCAAACCAGATTTCAATTGGGTCAACGGTGTGTGTGTGTGGACAAGTACTGAGTAGTAAATAGTGGTAGGTGTCATCTGTCCAATACGGGTGGAAAAACGTCTGCATGATGACGCTGTTTTGAATGTGTTGAAAGACGCAGCCTGAGGGAGTGAAGCTGTAGAAACGTGGTGCAGTGTATCTGACAGGGAATAAAGTCGTAGCACCGTCCCATCTCAGGCTTACAGCAACAACAAGTAGCGTTACCTCTGAGGCTTCCACATGGTCCCACCGGGACAAGGCACTAGTTTTTGTTTTTATTTGAACCCTAATTTCCCACCGGCGGAGGCCTTTCTGCTGCAATACCTCTAGTTAACATGTAATCTATCGTCGACTCGTTGCAACATGCCAAGCTGCCTGCTGGTTCCATCAGGAATCAATGAGTCAAAGACAAAAGAAAAGAAAGAAATCCAGCAAGAATGAAAGGTGTCATGTGTCAAAGCTATTCATGATGCAATAATGGAAATGATTAAACATGTGATTACATGTGGTATTTCTGTCTGATGTGGTTATTTTATGCTGCATTGTAGTAAACTGCCTCAGTTCTTATTTTTCGTTTTGCTTAATTTCCTTATTTGATTCATTAATCTGTATTTTGTTTTTGCTGTTTTGTATTTTACAATCAGTTTGTGCCTGTTAGTTTTTTAACAGTTGGTGTGAATCTTTCTGTTTCTGAGGTCACTTAGAGTCATCTGTGTAAACTGATGGCGTTCCTCAGGGATGTATCCTAGGACAACAAACAGTTGTAGGAAACGTCTCAACTGCCAACTTACACCTATGGATTTATGTCCTTATTAACCAGACTGTTTTTCTGCAACAGGCTCTAACACTATCCAGTATAACAATGTAAATACTTAATACTTTTATAACTTTAACATAAACAAAGATCCAACTCCTTCCATCATTCAGGCCTTTTCAATTCTTAAATCTTTTAGGTGTAACATTGAAACTTTAGCACTCTGAAGGACAGACGACTCTGAGGAAGTGTAAGAAAAAAAAGACAAATCAAGCTGAATGTTATTTTTATTGTAGTTTAAACCACTGACCTATTTTGATCTACAAATCTGTAATTGGACTTTTTCCGTCACACATTCTGACCTATTTACAGAAATCACAGTGAGATTGTTGTTTGAGGTTCAATATAATTTTTTATATGTTGTAAAATATAAATATTTTTTAGACCAGTTGCAGGACTCAGGTCAGCTGGAAGTTCCAAAGGTCACTTTGTAAATTAAAAAGAAATTCCCTCCATCAAATATTGTTACGCTCAGTAACCCAGTTTCCTTATTTCTTAATCTTGACTTATGGACACACTCACGCACACACAGTGTCTCCTGATTTCTCAACATTAGTGGTCAGAATAATCATTCAACATTCTGTTCATGATCTAAAAGAAAAGGTAAATTCTAAACTTTAGAATAAAAACAATGTTCACTGTTTTCATACAAAGACAGAACAACTAGTACAGACTGGGTTCAAGTAAAAAAGAAACCAAAGTCAAAACGTTTTTTCAGACCATGTTTTTTATTTTAATCCCTTTGACGTAAATAAAATACAGTCAGCAGTAACATCTTACAAAACTTCCTCAAAAGTATAAACTGAAACACGAGTTCCACGTCCAGCCAGTCAGAACACGACTGCATGAAGTTCAGCTGTTTTTAAACAGTTTACACACCGCAGACAGACAGTCAGGAGTTACCAACGAGGGTTTAGTCAACACGACAGTTTGGAAATGTGAGGCAGTATTTACTGTAAATGATGCAACACTGGAATGTGTGAAAAGTCGAGAAACATTTATCATCCACTCGTGTTTTCATTATTGTTTTTTGGAAACATTTTTTCAAATAGACTGATGATAAAAAGCTTCAGCTGAGGGGACGAACTGAAATCAGGATCTGTTTGTAGGCTGAATGTTGCAGGACGAACAGTTTAACCAGCAGAGTCCAAAAGTTCCTGTTACAGGTTTTATCATTATCGCTGAAAAACACTAATATGTCTGAGATGATGAGCTCTAAAACTTATCTGTATTTTCTCCAAACAAAGAAGTTTGAGGAGCCTTCAGAGAGTCCTACTGGTTAAACTAACCAAACATCTGTTCAGCTGACTGACTCTGAATGGACAGAAGCAACATTAAAGCTACAAACATCCTGTAACACCATATTTACATTTATAGATTCTGTCAGCACAAACTTCAAGTCTACACATTGTTTCTCACATGTCAGCAAGAACAGCAGGTTTTATCTGCAGAGGAAGATAAACATCAACACAGTTTTTCCAGTTTGTTCAGCTATAACACAAGAACATCAGGGATAAACATCCTTAATGAACGGCTGTCAGCTGGTTCACAAACACACTCACACTTTTATTGACTCTGTTCACGTAATGATTTTCTGTTTGAACATCTAACATGTCATGATGTTTTCTTTGATGTAGTGCTTCATATTTCTAGGAAACGTTTATAAAGGAAACAGGATTTTGGAGGAAAGATTGAAGTGAGTTTCTAATAAATGTTGAGGATGTGTTGGATGATGGAAGCAGCCTGAAAGCTTCACGACACGCGGAAAAAACAAAAACCTGGATGACATTTCAAACTTTCTATAACTCCTTTCTGATGTGGATCAACAGGGAGAGAAGAAAGACCCACGGAGGGACAGCTGATTCTGTCCAAACACAGAGACGAGTCCACGTTCGTCCTCACTCGGTATCACACGCGTCACAGTCACAGGCATTTATTCAACATTTATCAGTTATATTCTCTGTATGTTTGATGCAGATCCAGACATTCAGAGTTTGTATAATTTAAAAAAGAACACACTTACATGTAAAAGATAAATTTAGTGTTTCTAGGTTAAACTATAAATGTCCCTCTACTCTAACGAGCTTGGCGTTTGGCCCTGTCAGCATGCCTGTTGCTGATTGGTTGATTCCAGCGGCATGCTGATTATGTTGAGTATTCCTTATAAACACAAGGCGAGCTGCACCGCAGCATGTTAGTAACATCTCCTCTACATCAAGTGTGCGCCATCGTTTCTCAAATAAAAGTAAATAAAACCTGAATAACACCCTTTAAAAGAACTTAGAAAGATCAAGTCCCAATTAAATATAAAATATTTAGATTCATAAAAAAGATCCACAACATGTTTATCATGAAGAACGAGTCCCGTCAAGCCATACAGCAAAGATTCATGAGAGGAGATGTAAGCACGAGCCTCAACAAACCTACAGCAGGAACCAGCACCATGCTGGCTGTGGTCCAGACTCATATTCTGATCCGGAACATTCCCTGGTTCAGCTGAAGGCGAAACAGTCGACAATTAGCGATACGTAGGGCGGCGCAGGCGGTTTTGGAGAGGTCAGTGGTTAACATGTGCTTGGTGCGATGCCACGTCCCGGTGCAGCGGCGAAACTCTCGGATGTAGTCGAAGCTCGTTCCTGCACACACGACAAACAACGGGTCAGAATCAACTCCGCAAGAACTCCACCGTAACAACAAGGATCATCCTTTCACTGACCCGTGTCCAGGTCTCCTACGACGTAGATGGTGGCTCCAATTGGAACGGCACCGTAGACGAAGGATGAGCTGGCTGGGATGCAAAGGTTCTGATCATCCAGGAGCATCCACCTGCATCAGAACATCAGGTGTATTTACTAAGAATTCATTAGTTTAAAAAAGGTTCTGATGGTTCTGAACTTTGTACACCTCCATTTAGTTAATGAATAATTACTGAACAGGACAAACAGCTGGATTTTAGTAAAAATCCAATTCATAACAAAATGTTTCTTTTTGTCTGTAAAAGGAGAAATGATGCGTTTCCTTTCTTTTACCAGCTGTGAAACTGATTTAGAGAAATTCCTCATATTTCTGAGAAATTAAAAGCAAAAGTGTGTTTATGTTTCTAAGAAAAGGCAGGTTGTGCTTCACCGATAAAAACTTTCAGGTTTTTCAGTAAAATCCTTCCAGAAAAGAATAAAAGCTACATGTGAATCCAGAGCTGGATTAAAAAAGATTTAAGTAAATAGAAAATCAGAAGAAAAACTAAAAATCCAGCAAGAGAAAAACTGAGTCACCTGATAAACCAGCAACTTGTAACTCCCTGCAATCATCTTCTATATGACCTTTTCAGTCGCTCACATGGTTCTGGAGGAATTCTGTCCCACTCTTCTCACAATGTGGCTTCAGTTCATTGAGGTTTGCAAAGATTTGTTCCTGTTCAGGTCTCTGAAGGTCCCGCCAGCATCTCACCCAGGTTCAGGTCTGACCGGATCTTTGCAGCACCTTGATTCTTTTCTTCTTGAGTCTTTCTGTTATAGATCAGCTGCTGTGTTCGGATCATGGAAGTTGATCAGATTACTACAGTTTTAGCAGAGACACACTGGCTGCTCCTTCATTTTTGTGACTTTTAGACTTTTTAATTAACTTTTAAAAACGTTAACTGCTTTAATAATCTATTTATTCTAACTGATTTTTCCTGTTTGTGTTGACGTTATTTCTAAAACACGTTGATCTAATCTGTTTTTAAAGGTGCTATAGAGATAAATTTGACACCAACATAGAATTCTTTGGTATACAGAGGTCAGAGGTCAACTCGTTGACGTCAAGGTGATCTGTGTCTGGTTCTCTACAGACATGCTGCCGTGCATTATGGGTAAACATCAGATGAAAGTTTCTTTACTTCTTCTATTGATCCTTATAGTTGAAACATCAGCATGACAATCGACCACTCTGCAGAAACTGATTTGAATCTCCATGAGACGGAGATCAGTCTGAGGTTCTACCTCCAGGTGTAACTATCAGCTACGCAGTTAACAGGTGACATCACTGGTGTTTGGTATAAAGAGACACGCCCCCTCCTGTCAAGGGAGGTTGATTTGTTTGTTGAACGTCTGTGGCAGGTTAAGTGTTTCTTTTCCACGTAAGTGTTATATATTTTTACTTTTACTAATATAAACACATATACATCACTATTTGTACTCTGTTGTTAGCCGATTGACAGATGAAGTACTTTTATTGAAACGAATCTGTTTTACACTCTTGGCAAGTAGAGCGAGGTACTGTATGTTTTAAGAGTTGTATGAAATGTTAACTAATTTAAATAACTTATTATGGTGATTTTAATGTTACATATTTCATATTACGTCATATTTAAGAGTTGTTTATTTGTTTGTTAATGATGTCTGTACAGTTTTCAAGGTGCAAGATGAGTAAGGAAACAACGAATAAACTTGTTGCACTCGTCGAGAACTCTCCGTCTCTCTTTTTGGTACCAACAGCTGTTACACCAGGATCAACCAACATCTTTTAGACTGATTCAGAAACTGAGATATTTGTTCTATTTACAGACCTTCTCATCTCATCGTGGTAGAATTCAGACTTGCAGGTCATCATCTGTCTTTGTTCAGGGTTTTCACTCTCTTGGCTTCTCACTCCACCGAACACGTAGAGCTCCTGACCAACACCGCACGCCACCGAACCGAACCTGAGCAGAATGAACATATTCATTTCACTGGATTAAAAGCTAAAACAGAAAAAAGCAGCAGTTTTTAAACCGGATGAGAAAAACAAACCTGCCTGGATTTACACTTACTGTTGGATTCTGTTTCCTCTTTCAACAATAAACTTATTTTATTCAGAATAAATATTTGAAAAAGCACAAAAATAAAGTCAAGTTCATACTTGCAGAGGTCAAATAAACATTTAATAAAATCCTGCTTTTTTTCTGTTTGTCACTTCAGATTAAACCTTAATTTGAGAAGAAATAGGAAATGAATGACATCATGTCATGTTGAAAGAAGCGATGACACCAAAATGTTTCCCAAAAGTGACTCAGAAGAACAACGAAGTTCACACTCTAACATCCTGAAATATTTCAAAAGGGTAAAAATCAGATCACAATTATTCTGCTAACGTTATTCATTATCACTAATAACCAGATCTTAGTTAAATAACATTAAAAAACTTAAGAAAAGGTGTGAATCAGGTTAAAAGATGCAGCACGGTGGGGCTCAACAACCTGATGAGAAAATAACCTGAACTAAGAACTCAGACGTGATCAGAGGAAGAACAAAGAACTGATGCTTCAGTACCAGAACAAAACAAAACCTCAGATTCAGATTCAGCTGGAACTTCAACAACATGCAGACGAGTGGTGGTTTTATCTGTTTTTACATCCCAGGAGAAACAGCCTGAAACAAAGTTCACCACAGTTTACACAGACAAACACAGAAAACTCCACGGGGGGGTGGAAACAGGAAATAATAACAGATAGAAGCACCAACCCACCAGATGCTCCCTGAATATGTCCACATGCTAAACCTTTAAGAATCTGTTTATGCTGCTGCTAGCACACAGAAACCTTTTCATTTGTGAATGTGGTGAAACTCAAGTCAAACTGAAACTAAAACCATCAGTTCTGACACTGTGACACCAACCGCTGAGCCTCATTTCACTTCCTGTTGTGCAACATGGGTCTATAAAGTTAAATGTATATGTTTAACATTATATGTGCTTTTACCTCCTCTCCTTCAGAGGACACAGGCCCGTCCACTGCTGGGTTTTAGGGTCAAAGCTTTCAACAGAGTCAAACAGCTTTCCGTAGGAGCCGCCACCGATGGCGTAAATCTTCTTATTCATCGAGGCGTAGCAGCCGACCTGAACGAGAAGATGAATCACACTGTTTTAATCCAGAATCTGAGCAGGTTACCAGAACATTGCATCACAGTGTTACATAATAATCAGCTCATTCAGAGAAAACACAAGCTTTAATCATAGACTGTCAGGTGAGTTGACTTCATAAAGGTAACTAAACAACTGGTTTCTGCAGATTCTCTAGTGATTCATTGCTACTGTTTTCCATTTTACCTTCTCTAAACATGAAACTCAGGTTTACTTTCTGGTTCAACAGGAATGAAGATCCTGCTGTGCTGTTTGTCAATAACACTCAAAATAAACTTCTATTTATAGATCCAAGTCATCATTAAATAATCTCTATTGATTTGTTTATTTATCAATAATCGGGTCAGGTTTGATAGATTTTATTGGTTCGCTTGTGATTTCTGATACCTTGCGGATCATCGTCATGCTCGTCTGCATCTTCCAGGTGCTGAAATGTGGATCAAAAACTTCCACACTGGTCAGAGGCGTGTCCTCGTTTTCACCCCCCAGGACGTAGATCAGACCTTCCAGCTCCACCACACCAAAGTTCTGTCGTGGCTGAGAACATCAGAGAAACACAAATGAACTGGGAACATTATGGAACGTGTTGAGCCGTTCAGTGAAACAGGAAAAACAATCTGAGCTCGGTTCTGAAAGAACAAGGCAAACCTGAGATCGGATCAGTATCAGGTATCTGAACTAGAACTCTCACTAAATTCCTCCAATACGCAGTAAAAACCAACATGTCTGTGCTCCTGAATTAAAAACAGAACTGTGAAATGTGAATAAAGCTGAAAAGAAAATGACTGTAAATCTGTTTTCCCTCTTTTTACAAAGACAAAATTTTGTTCCATAAAAAACATCCCAGTAAAAATACTGGATTTACTAAAACAATCTGAAAATAAAAGCTGTTGGATAAAACGGGTGGATTAAAAAAACGCTGATTAAATCAGAATTTAATTCAACTAAAACAGAGACACTGATCAGTTTAACATGTAAAATTCCACCCTGAAGCAAATCATTTATTTAATGAAGCCCTGCGTGTTTTAAAAATGTAAATTGTATACAGAGAATTCATGCTGGATCAAACTGAAGAATCAAAACAGACACAGTGTGTTCTGATGAAGGAGTGAGTTTCCTGAATATAATCGTTGTTTGTTCCTGTGAAGCATCACTGACACCTGATGGTCATCCAGTGAAACAGGAAACAAAAGATTGAGACTAATGACGATGAAGCTGCAGAGAAAATAATGTGGGAGTTTTAATTTGATGGTTTTTTTCTGTTTTGTGACGCATGTGAAGAACTTCGGACAGCTGATTTCAGCAGAAAGAGCCTGGTTCACCTGCAGCATCGATGGTATGGGGCTCCAGGAGTTGGAGTCAGGGTCATATTTCTCCCCACCGTCCAGAACCGTTTTGTTTTCATCTGTACCTCCCATCGCAAACAGAAATCCCTCTACAGACGGAAGAAAACCGTGTTAATCACCGACCAGCTGCTCTGACTAACACACTCTCTTTGTGTTTCTGCGAGTTGCTGGACTAACCGGCAGTGACCACCCCGTGGCCGACTCGGGCGACGCTCATGGGGTGCAGCTCGATCCAGGCCTGTCGGTTCTGGTCGTACAGCGGACACATGCAGCGTGTTGCCGCAGTCGGTTTGTTGGAGCTGTGCAGGAGAAAACGGTGAGAACAGCTGAATCTGAACAAGTTCTCGTCTGGTTGTGAAAACATTAAGTCTAAAACACTTTAACAGATTAAAAACTGATCTGAACTTTAAGAAATTAAAGGAAAGAAAATGATTTCACATTTATATAATAAATGCTAATATTAAAAGTTTTAAGCGACATAAAAAAATGTTAAATGTTTAAACACTTCTGGACTCATAGAATGAACCAGCGTCGTGTCGACACTTTATAAAGAAGCAGTTTTAAAAGAATCTTTAAGCTCCTGATGGAACCCGTCATGAAGATACAACCTGTTCTCATTTCTTCTGTTGAATCTATAGAACAAACATGCTGGTTTTACAGATTCAACAAGGTGATATGTTATTAGATAAAACTTGGTGTATCTCAGTATGATGTTTCTCTTATGAAAGTTTTTCTAACTGTGGAAGGAAAGAAAGACGCTCCCGGGATTATAAAACTTTCTGTGGCAGATGATTAAAGGATGGAACCAAATCCATAACAGACCCGAAACAAGGCCTGTCACACGCTTCATCCTTCAGCTGATCCTTTAATGTACGATAAGTTTTAGCCATAAAGGTTTTGGCTTTGAAAGACAAAGAGTTGTTTGAGTAAGAAGCAGAACGATGGCGTGCAGCGTCACATGACCTGACGTGATTATTGCCACATTAAACCAGGAGACAAAGTGAAGGACTGTTGGTGGAACAACAGCATGAAGCTAACAACGGATATTAGCTGTAAGATTTCATTTCACTGTCAGTTACGTTCTGCTCTGTAGAAAATGTCAACAATATAAAACTGACTATAAAAACATTCAGAATGTTTCAGAGGTTTTATCAGTAAATTTCTGGTTTAAACTGTCTAGATTGAAGTGAAAACTTTATTTTGTAGAATGTGAATCTAAACAGCAGCTTACCTTCGATCTTCTCCGCCTGCGATGACGATACACTCGGAGTAACCTCTGGGTTTGAAGGCAGCAAGCATCGCCTCGCCCTGCAGCGGACCGTCTGTCAGAACCTTGTCACAGTAGTCTCGGATCACCTCCCTCATCAGCGGTTCCCCCATGGACTGATGAGACGGCGCAACATTTAACCAGAAACATAATAATTACATGCAGGAATAGTTAAGTCTCAACTCAGGACAGCATGTTGGGATAAATGTGATCTATACGTGATCTATACTTGTAGTGACCAGTGGTTCTGGTCCCACATGATCATCAAGTAATTCCAGGAACTCTACCTGTGCCCTCAGGTAGCTCAGGTCCAAACCCTGCAGCCACACTTCAGACATCACCTCCTTCATGTGGACCTGCAAACAAAACAAAGAAAAAACTCCTTATATGGTGATATTCATTACCAAATGACACGATAATGGCAAGAAGTTTCATCAACATCTGATCAGTTTGTTGAGTCACCCACCCTGCGATTGACGGGGTCATGGGAAAACCATCTCACTACAGCCTCCAGCACGTGCTTCTCGTTGCCCACGTTGAGCTTCTCCATGGTCAGCAGCTCACAGAGCTGGTTGTGAGGCATCTCCCTGAACTCCTCGGTGAGCGCCACGTCATGAAAGTGTGTCTGGAGAAACTCGGTGGCCACGTAGTGGACATGATGGAGGCAGTAATGCAGGGAGAAGAGGCGGATGCCGATGCAGTTCTCTGCAGTGATGCAGCTCTTTAAGAACTGGCAGCATAACAACTTTAGGTCTGTCATGAGAAGCAGGTCAGAAGCCTGCACCATGTCCTGGATGGTGTCTTCATTCAGGGTGATCTGAAAGAGGAGAACACTAAAATAAAAACCACATATCAGGTCTTAATATCAGATAAACAACAACATCTACAACATCAAGATTTTCTCCTGCAACTGTTCCAAGCAAATCATAGACGTTGAGTCTTTTTCTAACTGCCCGTCATGAACTTTAACCTCTCAGGTGGCGCTCTTGGGTTTTTGTTTTTTCCTCTGAGCATTGTAGTCGGATTTTAGGATGAATTTGCTGGGATGTTGCCTTCAGGGAAGCTTTACATTTGTATTTCACTTGTGATTTTTTACTCCTTTTATACTGAAATGACCTTTAACCTTTTCCAGATTGATGGGCAGCTCATTGCTGATGTTTTTCCTCCCTGGCTTGTATTATAACACACATCTGCTTTAGACCAGCAAACTGACTAACATCTGCTCACATCAAGAAACATTCAGTAAAGCAAGAATGACTTATTTTTCATTATTACAGCCTGATGTGCAAAACATAATTCACTATTACAATAAGAATAAAATGCCCCCACTCACTTCACCGCAGAAGATGTAGTCCAGGATCTGTTTCATGATAGGCATGGGGATTCCCTGCAGTTCAATTCTGTATGTGGATCCATCCTCTTTTGGAGGGTTGTAGTTCAGTTTGGTTCTAAATGCAAATGTTTAACACTGAACATGTCTGAACACAAAGTAAAAACGAGAATCCTACCCACTAATGGCTTTTTTGCAAATAGACACACCCAGACAGCAAATGCACGCTAACACCTGTTCATGTGGGACTTACCTGATATAAGGGCTGGAAGCAGCTAGAATGTTTTTCTGAACTGGAAGCTCCTCTCCATCTACCACCAGCAGTGCATCATGGAAACTTTGCTCCATCCAGAATGTACGAAGAACTCTGAGGAGCTTCTGGGAGTGTTGTGGGTCCGAAAACTTCGAACCGGTCTCACTGCATGTTGAGTTCGGCATGTCTGGGCTTGGTGCAAGCCGAAAAACGCACTGTTGTCTCCTGTCAACAGAACCTAACAAGTTGACTTTAGTAAACATCTACCAAATATGCTGTTTAGTTGGTGAATCAATTCATTCCCGAAAAATGTGTGAATTCATTGTGACTTCTTAAATACGATTGACAAACTAAAAGTGCTTTTTAAAAAGTGACAAGTTGAACATTTTTAAACTGCCATATTTCTAAACCAAGTTCGGCAGCTAAGCTAGCAGCAACTCAATCGACATTAAAACAAAAGGACCCCGTGACAACGACATTGTTTCAAATACAACAATTCCTTTTGCTATTTCCAAGAATTGCATGTTCTAAATTTCTTACCTTAAAGTTTCTAAAATTTTAAACAGGGAGTGCCGAACTCCACTTCCAGCACCATGAGAAAATGTTGTTCGTGGACGGGAAACATGTGCTGTGCTGCATTCACGTGAATAGGACAAAACGTTACAAAGTACGCAACTGGATAAAAAATACCAAACATATAAATTAAAAATAGAAATCTATGATTAAAACTAAGACAATTTTAATATATATATATTTATGTTGCTACACAATAGCAGAAAATGTACATAAAACACGAAGCAGGCCCTCCGTTTTGTAGTAGCTACGACAGACTGTGATGTATTTTTCAAGGGTACATGAATGTCTCATCAGTTACGCGGAAAGGATGTGCGCGTTCCAATCGGCTTTAATCATCTTTATCTGATGTAAACAGGGATATTTTGTCTTTCAGAAACATTATCTTGATCAGAAAGCAATTTTTGCTACTTCTCTTTAAGAATTGTTATGATAAATATAAAGTATTTGCATATTTATTGTATTTGTTTTAGAATAACGAGAAAAAAGGTCAAATTAAAAGTGAAATGGAATGCTGCCAAACCAGTTACGGCTTGCAATAAACATGTAATGCTTTTAAAACTGTTTTTTTCATTAACTTTGTTTATTTAGGAATATTTAATAGAATACCAGCCAAGGGAAAGTCTTGATGAAGAAGCTACGTCTTTTTCAGCTTTAAGCAAGATACAAAGATTTTTTTTTTGTAACTGTGTTTTACACGGTTTTGCTGCTATAGGAAATAAATGTTTCCTTCACCTCTGGCTGATACATATGCGATAAAACTCGTAAAAGTAGTTTGTCTGAATAAATCATGTCACTTTTTTATTTTCCTTGGAAAATCATCTGATTTTAAATTTCTTTTGTGAGACCAGTCGTCGTTTTTTTTTAATTTCATATAGAATTTGTGAGTTGATTTTACAGGCTTTGCAGTAGTTTGCACTTACTTTCAAACAGAATTTTATTTAATTTTTTTCTTTATTGTTGTGGAACTATTGAGCTCTGTGGATGTTTCCTCACGGAAGTTTATTAGAGGCGCACACAAACTGAACATGGCGCGTTCTACGCGGTCTAGACTGACTCCGTGGATAGAAAGTCTGATCTTGAACTACGGGGGGCAGGAGGAGGAGGATGGAGGCCGGAGCAGCAGGTTGAAGGCTCATGTGGTCGGGGTAGGTCAGTTGACCCAGTCTCAGGCTCGGAGCTACGACGGTCCCATTGGGGTTTTATTCCTGTCTGACGGGGCGCTCCAGATTCCTGCCGTTCTCACCGCGTCCGCCTGGGAGCATCTCCAGGAGCAGGAGGACCGGGAGTGTTTCAGCAGCCTCCTCAACACCACGGTATTCCTTAAGGACTTCCGGCTGCAGTTTCACATGGACCCCCAACAGACTAGATGCAGGTTCCTGTTATCAGTGGGAGATCTGGATACAGCCTCATTCGGTCCAGTTAAAGACAACACCACCTGCTGCACCACCCTGCCTTCCGTCAGGATAAAGATCTACCAGACCTGGAGGACCCTGCTTGTGGAGGAGGACTCTCAGAGGAGCCAGTGCGGACTAGGTCTGTCGGAGCTGCTGGGCGAGTGGCAGCACGACTGTTTCCAGGCGGTGCTGCAGGACATCCAGGAGAAGCTGGTGACTCACAAAGACCCACAAGTCTCCACCTGTGCTCACAGCGCATCTCTGACCAGTTGGGACCAGGACCGGGTCCGGTACCAGGGTGAGACACCTTTCAGTGTCCCGGTGAAGTTCCTCTTCCCTGAAGACAAGTTCCAGCAGCTGGAGGCGGCTGCTAGAATCAGGACTCAGACTGAAGCAGTGTCTTCTTCTGTTGATGATGCAGACTGGCAGATACCTGCTCCAGCAGGTGTAGAATCAGCCTGTGATGCAGGTGAAAGATCACCTGATCAGGTGGAGGATGACTTCCCGCAGCAGACCATACCTGAAAGGCCTTTGTCCAACCCCTGGGACGTGTTCCCCCCACCGTGCGTCACCTCATCGTCTTCTGATTCATCTCCAGAAGCAACACCAACCCTCCCTGCTATCACATCCGACCCTGCTGTCATGGTAACCAGCACACAGCTTCCAGGTCACAGCTCCCTCCCACCCTACCAGAAACCGCTGAGCACCCTCCCACCCATCAGCACGAGTCCAGAAACCCTCCCTGGCTCAGACCGAACCCCCTCAACACAACAGAACATTCCTACCTCTAACCTGGAGGGCACTGCTCAGGTGAACTACAGGAAACCAAAGAGAAAGCGGTGTGATGTCACTCCAGAGAGGGCAGAGAAGGGAGACCTCAGTGGAAGTCCTCCATCATGGCTGTTTGAGTCCCCAGTAGAAATGTCCAGAACCAATGAATGCAGCAGTCCCAAACAAACGGTCCAAAGAAAGATCCCCAGCATTCACAGCGACAGCAGTCCGTTCTCATACACCTACAGCGTGAGCGGACAGAACCTGCAAGACTTCAGCCAGTTCCAAGTGGCCGCCTCGGTTCTGCGCTGGGCCGTGAAGTATCTTTTAACTCCAGCAGAAACTCCTCCAAACATCAGCTGATGGAAACAAAGCATCTCCTGGTTTGGATCAGAGATGCTGGACTTTGGTCCAGTTTGGATACTTCAGTCTCAGAACTGACCAGAAACATTTTACAGTCACATCTTGGTGCAATTTAAGTTGAAAACTGTTGGTCTCAGGTGTGCACACCTGCTACGTGTTTCTGAAACACATTCCTGTGTTTGAGCAGCTGGTTTGAAGTTGCTGCAGTTTTCTGTTTGTACACTAGAGGTCGCTAAAACACCTTCGAACCAGGATCAGGCCCAAACAAACACGGAGCAGATCGGAGCGGAACTACAGAAGGTCAAAACAAAAGAAGTTGTTAAAATATTTTAGAAAAATATCTAAAAGTAAACAGATTTTCTCGCTATAATATATATAATATACATAATGTCTCTTTAAAGAATCCTAAAAATTCGAATTTCCTCTTGAGGATTAAAAGGTTTTATTGAATGTTGTTGCTTCTTTCTTAGTTTGTTGCTTTAAATAAATGTAAATAAATCAGAAGAATGTCCTTAATGTTTTTCCTGCAGAAGTCACGATTTAAAACTTCAAATTAAACAGAAAAAGGCCCGTTTTGTTGTGCCGAAAGTTACTAGAATGAACTAAACAGAAGATTCTATCATTTTAATCTGATCAAACAAAAGTTTGATTGTTTTTCATTTACACAAAACTCAAACATTATTTATGTTCTTTGTCCAACAAGCTGCTGATCTTCATACTGAGTCAGTGGGACCTGAAATCACTGCAAAAAAACATGGACAAAATAAAATAACAAAGAGATTTACAGATTCACATCCAGGTGATTTAAAATCAGAGTGATTTTTAATTTGAATCCTTGTCCATCTCAAAACTGACCACGTGCTTCAGGTTTCATATGACGTCACCTTTCAGAAGACCTGTTGTCTGAATTTCATATGAAATATTTCAGAGCTGAACAATCATCATGGACTGACTAGTTTGTGCATCTTGTGTGAAACCTTCAGATAAATGTCCTGAAATATAAAATGAGTCTTTATTAAAATAAAATGTGGCTCGCGCACATCTTGTACTTGCATGTTAGTTTAGTTTAATTTGCTAATGAATCACCGTCTGAGAGCGAAACAGACGAAACTTCAGAGTTTATTCACCAAAAAGCTCCAAATCTCTAATGTAAGCACAGTCCAGCTGTGCGCACTTGTAAAGTTGTTATAATCCTCCTCTGACCCATAAACAGGAAAATACAGAATATAAAGCATCAAGCTCATGTCTACAAATAAAACCCGGACTCTGTTGTCCTTGTAAGGAAATCTAGTCCGGCAGCTTCTCCACGGAAAAATAAATCAAAGTACTTCTTCACCAACAAACTTTCATTTGGAGTTTTTATGTTTAAAATCATCTCATTCACTGATCGGTTAGATTCATTTCTTACTTTTATTTTTCAGATAATACAGACACGGACTGAGTTTGTAATTAAAGAGGCCATTTCATACAAATTTCAGGACTTTGTGGTTAACCAGTATTAAGAAACATTTTATATATAAAAAACATCAGGAAACACTTATTAACAGACCTTTCAATCTGTCTGCATTAAAATTCGGGTGGTTCCGGCTCCTTCTGTCAGGCTGCTTTGTCAGGCTACAGCAGCAGCTCGTTCATATTCATTGTTCAAATTTGCTGGACTCTGATTGGCTAACAAACTAGCCTATGAGAGCAAGGTATACTGTTTCCTGACCCGCTGCGCATGTCAATGTCAGACGTCGTGTCTTCCTGTTTGCTACGTCTTATGCTAACAGCTTTTTAGTGAGCAGCATGCTAGGTGTAGTTTCAAACATAGAAATTATATAAATCATGATCATCAATGATTTATATACATGTCTATGGTTTCAAATGCGGGAGCTGCCGAATACTAACGAACAAAGGAGTTGGTGTTATCGCCACCTGCGTAGTTTGAGAGATAAAAACTGAAAGAGAAGTTGTTGACCTGTTTTCACACCCACTATGAAGGTAAGAACACCTGTGGAGCTAAAATATTCAACAAAAACCTCAGAAAAAACGTTTTTAATGGAAGGGCCTCTTTAAGTTCACAGAATGTCGCTGGTAATTTAAATCTCAGTAGATCCAGAATGATCATCCATTATCTCTGTCTCAGTGACTTCAACTTTCTAGGTGTTTGCGTCAGAATTCATCCTTGTTTGCGGATTTGAGGCCTTAACACGAGTGAAAAGAACCAGTGGAAGTTATTTTCTCTTTTTATTGGCTTTTGTTTTGATTTGAGTGAAGCCACAGCGACTCCCTGAAAGGACTCGCAGTGTTTGCTTGTTCTCTGTGTGTGAGCAACTCGCAGCATCAGGGGTGGACGTGATATTTCAAACAGCACATCAGTGCGTTTATGTATTGGGTGCCCGGAAATTTTTCCAAATAAACACAGCTTGATTCAACCTGGGTGGGCAGACTTATCAAGCGACTAATTCCGTAAACAGATGAGGGAACAAGCCGGGACCTCATTGGTTGGCGGGCGAAGGAGGGGCCCGTCAGGGACTTTCGGCGCAATGAAATTTTAATTAATGTGGGTGGGCTGAGAACACCGCCGACTGTTTATGATGGACAATTTATTTCCCAGCTCAAAGTCAACAGAACACAGAAAACCTACAACAATTATTAACATTTTTTCTGGGGGCCTCATGAGGCTTAGGACTCAGTCAGGGGAACAGAGGCGCTCCGGGAAAAAGCTCCACTTTATCTGGGACTCACTGCAGCTCCCGGCGTCATGAGTCTGTACCACGGCCGGCTGCCGCCGCTCGGGACGCCTCCCTTGGCAATGAGCCTCTCCGGACCTCCGCTGATTTACTTATACGGTGCAGACAGCAGAGGCGTCGTTCCCACCGCGCTGAGCTTCGTGCCAGGGCGCCAGGAGCCTCCACAGAAGCCGCCCTATAGTTACATCGCGCTCATCGCTATGGCCATCAAGAGCGCACCGGGGCAGCGCGCAACGCTCAGCGGCATCTACCAGTTTATAATGGACCGGTTCCCGTTTTATCATGACAACAAGCAGGGCTGGCAGAACTCCATCCGCCACAACCTGTCGCTGAATGACTGCTTCATCAAGGTGCCCAGAGAGAAGGGCCGACCGGGCAAAGGCAGCTACTGGACACTGGACACAAGGTGTTTGGATATGTTTGAAAATGGCAACTACCGCCGGAGAAAGAGGAAGTCCAAGAACCAACCAGAGGTTCTGGACTCCAAACAAGCGGGACACAAGCGCGTTAAGGGTCTGGAGCCATCCAGGGCGTCCGAAAACTCTGAAGGACGCCCCGCTGACAGAAGAACCAAACGGTTACTCCAAGACGAAGCGGAGGTGAAGGTTACACAACCAGAATCCAACACGGTTTTTGAGTTTAACCACGAGTTGCAGCAACAAAATCTCCCCCTACACAAACAGAAAGGGTCTCCGGACCAAGATCCTGGTGTGTCGGTGGAGAGGAGGTTGGATGACGCGCAATTTGAGACTCGTTCGGCTCCGCTGTGGATTGATGGCGCGCATCATCACCGGGAGCCGGAGTTCAGAAGACCGGCGTTTAGTGGAAGAGAAAGAGATCCACTCTCCACAGTCAGCTGCACCGGTAACACAAACCTGACCACCAAAGGAAACGCTGAGAGGATGGACAAATCAAAGGGTTTCACCATCGAGAGCATCTTATCTAAAAGCGAAGATGACACGCGCAGCCGCATCGTTGAGGTTTCAGCTACAGAGAGTTCGGCTCTCAGTTCATCTGCGCTCCTCGGTTCTCCTCAGCATCACTGGTACCGGATAGGATTCCCTTTCTGCTCATACCTGTCACTCACCTGCCCGGATGAAGCGCTGCTTTTTAAATGAACGCAGAGAAAAAACTGTTTTTTTACGCACAGATGCGTAAAAGTGTAAAATGTGTTCATGTCATTCTAAAGACAATGAGCCTGACTGTTTCACTCTTTTGAGGTTCTGTGTCATCTTCATATTCCATCTTGAAGTCCACACAAAAGCACAAATATCAATAAGCTATTTGTGTACATCTTTACGCATGCGTGGACGTGAACCTCCATAACTACGAACTCAACGCAACGAAATGCTGAAATTACGAACGATTTTTGTGACTATTTAGGAAAATGTATGTATACAAATGTACAAAAATCTGTAAAGTGAATATTCTTTTGGTTTGGCAAGGAATCATTAATATGACAGGGCATGGAGTTGCCATACAGTGTAAAAATAACATTTAATACTCAATAAAGCAACAAAAATACACGTGTTTGGATTTGAACTACTTTGTTATAAAATCAAATTTAGTTCAAAACTTTAAACCGAAGTTGTTTCATGCAGAGATTTAAGTTTGTTGTGCAGGAGATAATTAATCCCTGAATCAATCAAACACATTTTAGAGGATGTTTATAATGTTTTCATCTCTGTAAAAACAACGAGCAGTAATTAACATGGACAAAGGAAACAGTCTGTTAATAATTCAGAAATCTACTTCAGTTTGAAGAGTTTCATTCAGCTGCAGCTGTTAAAAACCTCAGAAGAGTTCCCATGGTGCATATGAAGAAGAAAATGCATATATAATGTTCTTACAATTTGGAAGTTTAGTTCATTATTGTTACTTTGGACCAGAACAATAACAAATACACGAATCCTTAACTGTTTCATGTTCTAAACTGAGAAATTTAATGTTTTCTTAAAAAGATTCCCATTTGTGTTGAAAAAAATCATTATTAAAGTACAATTTAAAATCTTATATGATTTAAAAACAAAATGTACACTTAGAATAATACATTAAATAAAGAAAGGTGCTATCGATACATGTTGAACATCATTTTAAAAGCCTAAGTTAAACTAGATTAATTGTTTTGCACATGTGAGGTGGGTTATACAACTCTGGTCCTCAGGGGCCCCAAACCCAAACTTTACTTCATGTAAAATAACAACTGGTCTTAAATGTAATAAATATATAGAAACGTTTGCAAATCTCAACTGTTTTGTCTTTTCTTGAGCTCATTTGTTTCCTGAAGTTTGTTTGAAATTTGTTTAAAAACGATTATTTTTTAATATAACAAACAATAACAATAAATTTATGATGAGAAAATAATTAAATATGATCAGAATTATTCACTTGTTTTGTGTTTGGTTTGTCAGATATGTGTTATAGATCCTGTTTCTGAAGCTTCAATCAAAAATCAATAATAAATAAATCTTTTCAATAATAATCAATCAATATTGAAGACATGAATAATTACAGGAAGAGGCAGGAAGCAGGAAGTTTACAATGACTTCATAAATAAATACAATAAAATAATTTCCACGCTGGCAACATTGACCCTGTTTTACTGTCCCAGCACTTTGTAATCTGATTCATGTGGTTTTATATGCTGTTAGTATATTCATTTATTTGCTAATCTCATTTATTTTCTGAGTGCTGAACCACATCTGGTATAATGTTAGAATATTAAAATCAGTTAAAATGCTTGTATAAAACACTTTCATCCTCTGAGAGTCAGAAAAGAAAAAAGTTACAATTCTTTTATTTATTTTCTCATCAAAAGACTTCAACAAGCATCTCTTTATTTAAAAACCAACCACTCAGACACATCTTTAATGCAGTTTTATCTTTTTCAATAGTCCAAATGAAAATACTCTAAACACTCATGAATCAAACACATTTTTTTTTTACCAAACTTACTTGTAATAAGACATCAGACAGCGTGTTAAAAACACTGAGTGTTATTAAAAGTGTTGGTGAAATATTCTCTGTGTCTGAATCCGTGCAGCTCTACTGCGTCCCATATCTGTTGCAGAGATAAACATCAGTGTCACTGACTCATTTTATAAAGCAGTTATTTACTCTATGGTTTGGACTGGATAGCATAACGAATTCAGCTTTTTAGATGTTATTTCAACCAGACCACAGAGAACGTTCTGTCCACAGAGTCACTGATCAGCGGACAACGAGTCTCCTTTTCTACAACGACCCAGTTCATCGCAGAACGCTTATCAAAAGCATTTTGGGTTGAAAATAGTGAGTAACATAATTGTTGTACCACAAAATATGAAATAACTCAAAAATTTTAAGAGTTTTATTTTCTGAAAAGAACACGCAGTCCCAAAAATTATCATGGTGAAACATCCTTTTTTAAAGTTTAAAAACATAATAAAAGTCATCTGATCCTCAGGAGATCTTAAAAAAAAATCTTCAAATGGCAAATTTCACTTCGGATGAACAATATCACATGACATGTCATACAGAATCATTATTTATTATTTAAGTCCATCCTTTTTACTCCAGACAGGTGCTGCTGATCTAGAGATAGGACTTCTGGAATGATGTCCTGTGGTCAGATCAAAGTGGACCTGTTTACCCATAATGCAGAGCAGCAATCAGAAAACCAAGCAGCTCATACCAGCTGTCAGCACGGCGGTGGAGGGATCGTGGTTTGGGGTTGTCCGGCAGTCACATGACCTGGTCACCTTGCAGTGACCATGAACTGTTGTGTGTGTGTGAGTCTTTAATCTGGTCAGTTCAGCATCTCTCGAGTTCTACAACACTGTGTGTAATGATATGATGGTGATTTTTCCTAAAGGACAAAAAAACTATGTTACACTAAAGAGTAAAAGTTAAAGCTTGAAGCTTCCAGGTGAAACTGTTTCAATCACTGCAGTTGTTCTTCATAAAAACCCTAAACAAGCTTTTGTTCTTAGCTCCAATCTTTTACAGAATGACACCTGCTTGAAATCAGAGCGCCGTGCTGACAGCATCATTACGAACAGAGCAGCCACAGTTAAATATAGACCCACTCTGCACTGAAAAGCTGTGCAAAGCTGGCGCTCTGCAAATCAGGAATGTTTGTTTGAAATAAATAAACTTCCCTACATTTGAGCAGAGGAACTCACAATCACAAGCATTTCCTGTGTAAAGGATTCTTTTGGGTAGACGTGTAAATAAAACATGATGAAAACATCAGAGGGGAAAAAAGGATCCGTTTAACTCGATTCAGCGCTCCGTCCCTCTGGAATCTGGCTGCTTTTCATGCAAATACATAAAACTCTGTAAGTGTCTCATCGTCCTCCAGTGATCTGCAAAGTCTCCTGAAACAAAGAGGATTAATAAATGTTGGTTATCTGATAGACTCTGTGAGTGTTTGAACAGTAAATGATCCTCCTGAGAAAGCAGCTTAGACACAAAGGAAATCCTGTCAATTTTATTTGTTGTGAGTGAAAATAAACGGATCTTTAACGTGCAGGCAGCACCAGGCTGAACTCTGCTGAGGGACACAGACAGGCTTCAAGGGTGGACACACTCCTGGATTCAGCATTATGTCCTAATCAGAGACGTCATCTGGTCAACTCTATGATTTAGTTTGTATGTAAAAGGTTCCTTTGGCTGCTTTTCAGAGTAAAACATGGACTGATCATGAGATGCAAAGAAACAAAAGCACATCATCATACTTATTAAATGTTTCAAAACATCTGTTATGATCCACATTTTTCCTGAATATAACAAACTTCCTTTTCCAAAACCACAGACAAGTTCTTCTGCTAGATGCTGAAATAAAACCTTTAAAGATTGAGATTCTGAATCAGCGCTGCAGACCTGCAGACTCTTTGATTTGTATTTGGTACCTTTGAGTGATGAGTATGGATTAGCTTGTTGTATCACTGTAGAAATATTTGGTGGAATACACAAAGCCGAGACTCTGGAACGTGTCATCATGTCTGTTTCATGTGCAATCGAATCACATCTCACAGTCTGGCTTTTACTGGTTCAAAAAGACGTCTAATCCCGGTGTTTATTATATTTTTTCACTCTCTACATAAACCACCTACACTTGTCCAAATACACACTCAGCACCAGGGGGGAGGGCGGGGCTGTGATGAAGATTGATGGTCTTGGTTCAGGCCACATTAGCTGCTAATCACGTTAAGTTTACTGAGTTTTATACATCATGATGTCCTCAGCGCAGGACTGATGCTGTTTACAACAGGGAGACAAAGAGAACTACGTGGACAGATTCAGAGCAGCATGAAGTTAGATTAAATATTCCTTAATCTCAAAATAATCTGTAGTTCAGGACAAACTGGAGTAACTCTGCAGGTTTCATCTCAAACATCTCAGTTCTTTATCTGTTAGTTTCTGTTCCCATCAGAGTCACAGGGAGCTGGTGTCTGTCTCCAGAGGTGTGAGAGGCGGAGTTACACCTGGACAGGTCACCAGTCCATCTCAGGACTACAGAGAGACACAAACACACATCCAGGGCCAGTTTAGAGCTGCAAGTTAACTTGTCATGCATATTTTTGGTCTGTGGGAGGAAACTGGAGTCTACAGAGAAAACCCACTCATGCACAGGAAAAACATATTAACTCCATGCAGAAAACTCCTGGCTGACCTTTTCATTGTAAGAAAACAGTGTTACAACTGCAGCCCCTGTTTAAACCCTGTTTGTTTTGGATGGAAAACATTTGTTACTGCACTTTAGCTACTGTCTCTCTACTGAAAGCACCCATGAATAGTTTGTAAAGAAGCTAAAATACAAATACTGAGAATTAATTTCATCTTAAAGAACAAATAAATTACTGCAGGGTTGATGTTTTAGCTTTTGTTTTATATTAAAACATCAAAATTCTTCAAAAACATCAGTTATAATATAATAATTGAATAAGCAGTGAGATGAAGGTTAATTAGTTCTGAATTAAAGCTTTTGTGTTGAGATGTGGAGAACAGAAGACTTTTATCTTTCAGTAGCACAGCTGAGTGTCATTATCCAGAACATCTCTGCTTTCAGCCCCACAGAGACGTCTGAAGAACTTAATAACAAATTTAAACAAAAATGCTGAAACTGAGTACAAACTCTATCAAAAACAAAAATTGAGTATTTTTTATTCACTTTCACCTGTTAAAACATTAATTCCCCAGAACTTCCTGCTGAGGATTCAGCTCCATCGGTGACATTATTCGTGCACGTGTACATGTCTGACACCTTGAAACAAATATTTGCATGTTGAACATTTACGTGTTGCTGTTAAATCTTCACGAACTGAAACTCAGAAGAATAACATCCTGCACATGATGGTGTCCCTCTCAGTTTGTGAATGAGACGTGAAAACTTTTCAACATTTTGCAGATTTGCTTTCTCCAGCTGTAAACAAATACCCCAGTTCCACAAGGACTGTGTGTACATGTGTGTATACATGTGTGTGTGGGGACACAGCAGCAGGATTACCACCCGGAGACCAGGACCACCCTGAGTTCAACACTTAATCCAACCGGATGTGGAGCTACATCACACAACTCACTGCTGTGTGTTTCTCTGCTCGGATGTAAAGCTGGAATTGTGTTGCAGTTTGGTTTGTGTCCTCACAAACTTACACTTCGTTCAAGCACTTAAACCAAAACAAACCAGCTAGACTTATGCTGCACAGCTGGTCTTACACAAACCACCATGTTTGTTGAACATGGTGTTTCCAGAGTGCCTGTAAATGCATCAGAGTTGTGTTTGTATGTACAGTGTCAGGCTTGTCATGAAGGGAAAAAAATGTTTGTGGAAAGTCACCTGATGTTGGACAGCTGGAAACCCCAAAACCAAATCAGGGAACAAGTTCAGGATTCTTTAAATGTAAAAGATTATAGATTATGTAACTGAACCAGTTACATAAACAACTTAGTACAGATATAATTCAAAACATCATACAGAAACATGTTAAATCTTCTTTAACAGTTTGTCATTGAAGTTTTGGATCTTTTTTGTGTTTCTGTAACTAATTCTTTTCAGTTTTTCTCAAGAAATGCTGCAGGAAGAAAATTAATGATACAAATAAGTAAATCTACAACCTAGAATAATAAAATGCTCAGATTTTTTTTCTTTTTGACATGATGTAATTTACAGTCAGATGTTCAGTATCCAGGCTGGTTGTTGTCTCCAGATTAACCACCAGGTGTCAGTAAAGGTTGGAGACTGTTTCTTTAAATGTCTTTTTGAGACCTTTTTATAAACATATATTTTTGTGGTTTTTGGCTTCTGCGTAAGAGAAACGAGTTAAACTGCCTCCTTAGTTTCTTCCATGGATCCCAGACATACTCTGTGATGTACAAATCAGGTCTCTGTTCATGTTTGCAGCCTCGTTGTGACTCTGACTGGATGTAAAAGCAGGACAAACAGCCGCCTGATCTCAGACCCTGAAAGTTTTGCCTCCATGTTGAATAACTGTGTCGTGTGTGGAGGTCTGGTATTAATTAGATAGAGCAGGGTGTTCATGGTGTGACACTGCTGACTGGCCTTTCACAGCTCATTGCATGGCATCCAATCAGAGCGCAGCTAGCGTGACTGCTGTTTATTTATACACAGAGCTGGAAAAGGCAAAGAGCAGCTTGGACTGAGCCTCATGCACCAGAACACCCCAACACATTGTCCCCATCAACATCCAGCTCCTAATGATACAGACAGATATAAAACACAGGAAACTGCACAGGTTTCTCCTTTAGAACTCTTATTATATTATGGTGATCACACAACAGCAAAATCAAAATGATCATGTAAAATTCTGAGACGTTCAAAGAGCCTCTGACGACTGTTCAAGTTTTAGACGGAAGAACTTTTTATCAAAGGTCTCATGATCCACTGGATCTACAACTCTGGAACTTTGGACTCAATCCCACTCAAGATGATCAACATTAGCAAACCAAATAGATGTAATAACTTTGTCAATTGAGCTAAAATAATTTATGGACGTAGGTGTGAGTCAGTCACAACACAAGAACAGATCCCAGTAGATTAGATCTTTTTATTCCTTTTGTTTCTGCATGTCTGTGAGACTCTGTTAGTTTATAGGTGTAGAATAAATAAACAATATAATATTTGCAACAGAAAAGAAGCCAAAGTCTAAAGAAGAGCTTTTAAAATCTTTCATCAATTAAATAAACTAGGACTGAATCTGGAGTTTAAACCTTAATAATCAGAAACTGCACAGAAGCTGAAAGTGATGCACTTTGGGTTTATGACGTCTGCTGTTTCTCCATCATATGAAGGTCATGAACCATCTCAGTGGAAAAGCATTCGGTCGTTTCAGACAAACACTGATGCTCTCCTTATCTCAACCACGTGGTTCTTAAAGCCTTCAAACTCCGAACACGTCAGTTTGTAAAACAGTAAATCAGTGACTAACAGCTCAGAGAAACAAGGGTGAAAGTCCAAATTTACATGAACAAAGTTTAAAATGATTTTTTAACTTATTTTTTGGGATTTGAAAGAGCTTGCAGCTTCATCACAGATTCTTTAAGCAGAAACAATTAGTTTAATTCTCCATGTTGTAAAATATTAATAAATTATTATTGAACAGAACTGAATTAAAACCACAAGTTTTAAAATGACTTCATTAAATTAGATTCATCATTTATTTTTATGATTGTTGATTTCATGACATCTTTTCAACACTGAACTCTTTTACAGTTCCACTTACAATCCAGGATTAATTATAGACACACATGATGATAGTAAATGTAGTGCAAAGGGCTCATGCTGAGCTAAAAAGTACAATTACTGGACAATACTTCAAACAAGAGAAGTACACGATACAGTTAAGTTCTTACTGGCTTTACTGGAAACGAGGCGTCCACATAACCAAATAAATTAATTAGAAAAAGGTTATGAAATGGACTAATGCTCATGCACAAAGGCCAATGAAAACATTTCATGCAGTTTTATGTAATACAAATATCTGCAAACACTGAATCAATGTTTCAAATAGATCAGAGACGTCTGGGAGGGATTCAGGGGTCAAAACTACGGTCAGACATTTACGTCACTACACCACTATCTAATGCTTTTACATTTACAAACCCAACGGCAACACGTAGAGAAATACACATGATTTACATGTGAAGGTGAAACTGAATCCAGAAGGAGCAGCAGCTTCATCCTGGATGGACTCTGATCTGAGACCCAATGCTGCCTCCTGGTGGTAGAACAAAGCAACTACACTAACACTACAGTTCACTTACAGATGGATGATGCAGCACGCGACAGGTCAAAGGTCAAACACATGGACAACAACTTGAAAGAAGAGTTACAGACAAACACAATGATAATCACTTCCATGAAAGGCACTTCGGAGGGGGAGACATCTCATGATATAAAGAAATAAAATCACAAACTATTGATCTTTTGTCTTAAAATGTGATTAAAACATGTAAAAATCAGCTGAAATCTTTGTGTTTATCACCCCATGTGAGTTTCTTCATGAGTAAAACACACTAATGCTCTAAATGTACGAAATTCTTCATGTCAGATTCTGTCAGTTTTTGTTTTGTTTCTTTGCATTTTCAAAGAAGCTGCAGAAAAACAAACCATCTAAACATTAAATCACAGCACAATGAACTCTTATTGCCATATATAATCATGGATGAGTCACATGTCACTGGATATACACAACAAGCAAGAAAACAAAATAAATATCTTATGTGATAAGTTATCTACACACTATATACACAGATTCAGAGCTTAGTGCAGCTGCTTCCTTTATGCAGAGATGATTCTGCTGTTTTATTGCTCATATCAGGACGTGATGAAGATGGACGGACTCCAGTACAGCAGATCATGTGTTTCACGACATTAATACAGCAACGATATTCAATCTGGAGCTAGTAACGTTGAGCTGGAAGGAACCTGGTGTGAAAACGCAGCCCGCTGGCGTCCCACTCATTCTGCAGCCATCTTCTCTATGTGGTCACTCAGCAGCTTGTATTGTTCTGCAGATGGTTCAAACACATGTTTGTTTAAAAGATGCATCTGGATTTTTTGGGGATTAACATTAGGATCAACTCCAAAAAGAGTCCCCACATGCTTTGTGTTCTCATGAATGTGTGAAATGTTACATCAGATGTTCTGCAGTTTGATTTCTACATGATGAAATCAGGAACTTCACTTATTAGCCTTTAAATTTCAGGACAGACTCTACAGGTTAAAGGTCACCCCAAACCTCCGTGAACTGAAGCAACGTTGAATGTTTTACCTTCATTCAGGTTCCCGATGACAGCCTGCTTCTTCAGAAAGT
Organism: Pachypanchax playfairii; assembly: GCA_006937955.1. Lineage (NCBI taxonomy): Eukaryota > Metazoa > Chordata > Actinopteri > Cyprinodontiformes > Aplocheilidae > Pachypanchax > Pachypanchax playfairii. The sequence continues at coordinate 2,075,254 of SSNP01000005.1, read as the reverse complement.
CTTTACAGAGTTTTTTGCTGAGGCCGAACGCCAGCATGTTATGTGTGAAAGTCCTGAAAACACAGAATCAATTAAAAAATATAAATACATTTTTATAAAAAAATAAAAATACGTAGGAATAAATCTTGAGTGAGGAAATTATAATTCATGCATGAAATAGTTACATTTAACAGGTTTACATCAGTATTTACAGAAAAACTGCAGCTTATTAAAAATCTGTTCTAATACAGATTATTCCTAGAACATGGATCAGAACCAAATGTCTGAGACTGAACTGCAGGAAAAAGTAAGTCTCAGAATCAAACTGTTAATCTTTTATTTTGGAGATTTTGCTAGTTGGAGTTTCCATAGTTTGTGCTCTTATATTGAAACTTTTTGCTTGATAATTATTAAATGTAATCAGTGTCGATATTTATGTTTTCCCCAACAGCTGTAGTATTTGAGTATAACTTAAATCAAAGTTGGAGTTTCCTCTTAAACCCAGTGTTATAATCAGAGCTGAGAGTTTTTGTACATCAGTCTTCAAAAATATCAACAATTAGCAAAAAAAAAAAAAAAAAAAGTGAGCTGCATGAACTGTATAAAGCATAAAGATGTATAATTTAGCTGTAATTTGTTCATCACAGACTATAAACTTTAGAAAAATGGTTGTATAATTTGCACTTTGTTCCAATCAGTCAGCTGAAACTCTGAAAAGGTTTGAGGCAGATTTCTTACCCCAGCTGACCGAAAGCGATGTTCTCATCGATTTTAGAACTGTCGTCCTTCTCCTCCTTGGTCATATGATACCACTTCTCCCTGCAGCACAAACACAGCAAGAGCCAGACTTTAACCTTGGTTTGTCCTTCAGGTCAGCTGCTGCTACAGTTCAGGGATGGGTGTCAAAACAAGTCCAGCTAAGAGTCCAGTTCTATCTTCATGGTATGAAACCACAGACAGAACCGCATCAATCTTTTAATCATTTCTAAACTTTTCAGGTTAAAAAAAAAACACCTCAAAATGATTATCAATGACATCCATCCCTGAAACTGTTTAATACACAGAGCACAGTGCAAGAAGGAACATCCACATCAATCAGCCATCAGTAGCAAAACATGTGGAATGATTCAGTCACAGAGAATCATCACTGTTCATCACAAGCAGATGGAAGGCGTGACTACAAAAACAGCTGACATGTTTTAACACTACAGACCTGAAGGATGATTATTGTTGCTCTGCTTCAGTCAACAATATCAAACATATAATTCTTTTTTTTATTCTATCTATTCAAAAGGAAAGAATTCAGATTAAACTGGTCCAAGTCTGTGTGAGGTGTGTTAGAGGAAGTGTTCTCTGAAGAGACGAGTCTGGAGGTAGAGATGGACTTCCTGCTCCGATAGAGAGTTAATTATCTACTGCAGACCCTGAAGTCTGTTGGCAGCATTAGTGATGTGAATCTTATTCAGAAGGCGATGGAGAGCCAGTGGAGCTCAGTGAGGAGCGCAGGGACACGAGTCCTTTAGGATCATGGAGCAGCAGATACCCCAACATGTCCTGGACCACACTGAACATGCTGTGAGACCTGCAAGAAGATCCCTGTTGTAGTGGAGCTGAAAGAAAACCACGACCTGAACAGAGTTTATGAGTCCGATACAGAACTTCACCGACGGTGGACAGAAACCGGACAGAGACACAGACGCTACGTGGTTAAAGAAGAAGAAGGGGTCGAGGTTTTATTGATACGGCAAATAGACGTTTTAGGATGATGTTCAGACTCAGATGTTTGAGATGATGACGGTGTGCTTGTGTGTGATTTACTGAGAAAAGAATGTTCTAAGCTACAAGAAGCTTCTATGAGACACAGACTGTAGAAGGGACAGCAGGTCTGACTGGGATCAAAGACGACAAACAAACATCTGATGATGACATATTCTGTTTAAATCATCAAAACTCCAATTCTGCTGTGATTTAGGGAAAGTTTTTCTCTGGAATGTTTGATTTTTTTTTTTATCTGATTATCTGCATTCATTCAATCATTTTAGCTGTTGTACATTTTATTAACTACATAGAAACCATGTACCTGTATTTTTATTTTCACAAAGAAATGAGACACAAAAACTTCCCAATTGCACCAGAACATTCCTTGTTGGTTATTTCAGGTTGATAATCAGTCTGCAGCAGACACACAGAGGTGAGCTACAGCAAATAAACGAGTGGGTCATGCAGATGGAGGAAAAAACCACACAGGCAGATTAATGTTGAACATGCAGGAAGGTGTGAAGAGACAGAGAGCAGCTTTCAGGCCGCCGGGACTCGACTCCTCTAGTTAAAGTCATCACAGACATTTTATCAGCTGACGTTGAACGCTGAGGATGTGAACGGCTGGCGGGATGCGTTCACTCATCAGCAGGACACACAAAGATCACAGAAGCAGCAGTGTGACAGAACAACATGCCAGAGGAAGTACAGTAGCAAGAAGACAGCACATGAACATTAAAATAAAAATTAGTTATTTAAAACAATGTGTCGTATTTCTCCTCGCTGACCGAGATGATTAAATCTTTTAATTGATGATGAGCAGCGCTTCATAACGACCCGATCAAACAGGAGATTCAGTTACAGCTGAAGCGCTCGCTGATAAACAACCCTCATCTTCATCACTCAACCTCATCATCCTCATCCCTACCTCACCTCCAACTCATCCTCTATCACACGTACACCTCTACCTCCCCTCAGCTTCACCTTTAAACTCACCCTCACCTCTACATTACCTTTCAACTCCATCTCATGCCTCATCTGTCAAATCAACCTCACCTCCACCTAACCCTGGAACTCTCACTCACACCTCAACTTCATCCTCATTACTCACCTGACCCGGGGACGAGCCCAGATACCTGATCAACCTTGACCGAGCCTTCCTTTGATGAGAGTGATTAGTGATAAAGTCTTATAAAACTTATTAAACATTTAATATTCCTCAGAGCAACAATAAATATACTATCAAAAATTGAAAGATTGTGATGTTTCAACAAACTTGTCCAGAAATTGCAAATCATTAAAACTCACAAACCAGATCAAAGTGTTTCATTCTGAACTGAAACAAAGAGGAAGGAGCTGCAAATCTCCAGAGTCAAAGTTGGGGAGTTTAATCATCGCTGGGATTTATGAAAAAAATAAATAACCCCAAATATATAAGCAAGTTTAAAGTTGGCTAAAGGACATACGTTTCTCCAGATATGTGAACTAAGAGGATCAGAAACGTGGTCCAATCTGAAAACCCACAGTAAGTTGGTGGAAGCTGCCTTTAACATCTTCCATCGTCAGGCGCAGGAAATTAATTAGAACTGAATAAACGACGGATGCTTCTAAATACAAACTTATTCTAAAGGAAAATCTGTTTTCAGAGAATTCAAATCTTTGAGCATGACAATAACATTAATGTAGTTTCACTGTGATAGGCACATAATATTATTTATATTAATATAATCATGACAAATGACATCATTTGTTGTCATTTAAAAGTTAGAAGGTAAAGAAATGGGGAACTACTTTGTGAAGAACTCTACATGAGCTTTTCTCTTAATGAGAAAAGAGGATGAGACAGACACATTGTTTGTTTTCTGTCTTCAACACACTGAGCTTTCATTTATTATTAAAGGATGAAAAACTCTCGTCTTTTTTCTCTAGAGCTTCTTCGGTCTTTGTCTTGTCTCTTAGTTTGAATGTTTATTCCTTTATAGAACTAAAGGAAGAACAGACCTCTTGTCTTTCTCTTCATCCTGCGCTCCACTGCCAGGCAGCAAGGAAACAAAGGATTAATCAGAAGGAAGGTGAGAAGCAGTTAGCTTTACAGAGAGGGAGGAGGAGAGACAGCAGAGCATCACTTCACAATCTCCAAATCTTTTCTCACAGTGAGACACACCACTGCCCACTTCTTTCTGATTGGTTTATTCAGACTCACCTCGTGGTCGGAGATCTCTTCGTCCTCTCACAGTGAACAGCATCGAAAAACGCAGCATTCCAGAATCTTAATGTGTGCCTGTCAGAGAGTGAACGTTTACATTATTTACTAACATCTGATCAGCTTCACTAAGCTGCTGATTTGGTTGGAAACGAGACGGAGGCTGAAGATTTAACACTAAAGAGGAGTCCTTCATGTAATATTACCTTATGTCTGAGCACATCGACTAGTTATCATCTTACTTCAGTGTTCAAACAGCTACAAGTTCTGAAAGCATTTGCTTTTGTTTGTATTTCCATTATTTTATCCAAATGTGAAGTTGATGCCCATCCCAAAGTTTTAGGAACATCTCTGAAACTTCATAAAGAGATTATTTGGGTTATTTGTATGTTTTAAATAATTTCTTTTAATGACAAAATTACAATTTCTATTAAGTGCTACACGTCAATCACAGCCCAGCGTGCCACTCCCTCGGGGTCCTAAGTAACACCTATTTTCAGCATTTTTTAAAAAAGCAGTTAGAAGGCAGGAAGATAATTTAGAGGGGATGAGTTCCTCTTTAATTATTGCTTCAATTATTCCACATTAATAATTGTGTAATACTGTTTGAGACTCTGCTTATTCTATGTCATATTAAACAGCTTAATTTGAGCAAAAGTTGTGAAATTGTTTATTTAGATTCTGTGTTAAATCTGATGCTAATGTCGTCACATTTTTTAATCTTATGGCCCTTTTTTCTTTTTTTCATAAAACAACATGTTCCTTTTCTGCATTCTTACCAGATGGGCTGCTGCTTCAGGTGAGTGTACAGGTACACCTTTTCTCCTTTCTTTTCTTCTGGAGCCATCGACACAGCTGACAAAGGGAAAACACGGCAATCATATGACACAGTTCAGTTTCCAAAAATATGAAATAATAAAATGAATTTAGGAGGAAAAATGTGAAACAGATTTATGTGTGTTACCTGGAGACCTGGGCTTCATATCAGCTGGAACTTCTCTCTCCCTGGAGAAAGTGTTGAAATTAGTTCAGAACTTTCTATATAAAAACATTTCAAGTACAAAATATTTTCTTACTCAGACTTCGGGGTTATTGAACCCCTCAGTTTGCTCTCCAGGCCTCCAAAGAAACCTTTGACGTCAGTTTTCGAAGTGTTTTTAAGGAGACGTTCAGCAGCATCCTTCTTGCCAGAAAACCAGGAATTTGCCTTGTCGAGATATGAATCTACCCCAGCTGGTGGACCACCACGATCCAGCAGTTCTGAGGGAGACGGCTGGGACTTCCCTGAAGAGAAAAGTTACAAATGATGAATTCAGTCTTTAAAAACTTTTTAAAAAGTATTTTATATCTTTGTAAAAACTAACCAGGCGTCACGGTCTTTTGTAAAACTAAAAAGTAAAGTAAGACTTGGAGGATTTACCAGCAGCTACATGTTGTTTAGAGTCTATAGTCTAGTTAATCTCACAGCTGATTACAAAGAGACAAGGAGGGATTTATAAAAACAGGTCTGTCTGAAATGTATCTGATGCATTTGGCTTCACCTTAGTCAACTCAGATTGCTGGAAATAAAAGCACGTATTAGCTGATCAGCTCTGAGTGTTTAAAAGAAACAACATGAAGCTGTTTTTCTCCCTCGGATCAAGTTTCAGGGCAGTTTGAATGCACGGTCTCTTCTTAGTGCAGGTTTACACAGCTTTATTTTCTTAATCAGGCATCTCTGTTTTACTGCACACTAAGTGCCGACAGCCAGTTTTGACACGTGCAACCGCTTACCGCGCAGCATCAACACATTTTTATTAGCTTCTGCTTTTTGTTAATGTTGCTAAATTTTGTTGAGAAATAGATACAGATGCATGCGGTCTTCTAAAAATCCATCAGCAGAGCTGCTTGCAGAGTCAAACTCATGTTGATGCAATGCAGTGTGTCACAGTAACACTAACCACATTAGGATACTTGCATAAACATAAATGCTGCCTTTACTTGAGTTGTTGCAGCAGACAGAAGAACCACAGGCCAAACCAAGATGCTAACTACCTGAATCAGCACAGGCGTCTGAAGCAAACACAGGTGGTTTAGATTTCCTTTGCAATTTTCAGCTGGTTACTCCTCGAGTTTGTGCAACAAAAGACTCGACACCATGTCAGAGGTTTTACTTCCTTGAAAATCCAAGTTATCTTATTATTCTTATGGATTAAGATGATTTAAATAGTTGCTTAACAAATTGTGTCTAACAGGGAAAATAAAGCAATAAACAAACATAAACACACAAGCCACACTAAAGAAACCTTTTGGGCGAAAGGTGAAAAGTATTTAAAAAAAAAAAAGTCCAGTTTCATTTATTAAAAACTTTTGGAATCTACCAGTATTTAGTTATTTTCCCTTGTAGAAATTTTACAAATTTATTTACCAGAACTAAGAAGTTACTCAGTTATAACCACGAACAGACTTTTATGTTTATTCTCTCTGATCACCTCTTATATAATGGAAATATTTATTATATTTAATGAATCTTACACAGATGTGCAAGCTTGAAAGAATTTTTATAAATTTTTACATATTTATTTATATGAAACATTATCAGCAACATTCTTTTTTAGTTAAACTCTAATTTAGAACTGAGAACAAGAAGAAAGTTGAAGTCAAAAGACGGTTTACAGTTCAAACCCTACCAAGGTAGTAGTATGTGAAACACATGGTCATGAGGTTTTTGGCCGGGCTGTAGTCGTCCATCTGGAAACATCTGCAGACAGAAGATTCTGTCAGATTGACTGTTGAGTACTGCAACCTCTTTATTAAAATCTATAAACAGTCAAATCCCTTTAACTCATCATGACCTACCAGGTGATGACGGTTTGGGAGACACCTGATCTACATCCTCATATTTCTGTTTTAATGACTCTGATGCTAATTATTCAACATCTTCTATCTTTCTAATTCTCTTCAAACAGTAAAGTTCTGCTGTTTCAGGACATTACTGAGTATTTAATGAATAAAGATTTAAAGATGAACTTATTTGAGAGAAATTAAGTGTTTTATAAGTTTCAGTCAAATAGAATAAAAATAAATTAAATCTCATTATACTTACTCAAATAGAACAACAGCAAAAGATTGAACCAGTCTGTAGAAGGTGGCTTCACTCACACACTTTGAGTGGCAGCGCTGTGGATGCAACATTACAGTTACAATAAAACCATAAAAATTTATTAATGTAAATGTTAAACTCTAGGAACATTATTCATTCTTTAAATATAATAATATAAATAAGGTTAACGTTGCTCATTATTGTGAGATATTTATAATGTTTCATTGCTGCTTTAATTGTAACCTGGTGTGTACATGGAAGTCAAATGATTTTTTATTGGATTCTTATTGTTTACAAACAACAGCATTGCAAGAAACCTCAAATAAAGAAATAATTATAAAACAAAAACAACTAATTTAACACAATATATTAATATTAATATATAATAATACTTATTATTATAACAATAATAATAATAGGTCAAGGTCACTTTACAAGAGCAAGAAAATAAAAAGATAATAATGTCAGTAGCATCTTTATAGTAAAAAACTGTTTAATTAAACACTTAAAGATTCTGGTAGCTTCACACGGGGAAAGACTCGGAGCTTTTGGAACTTAAACCTACTAGATTTTCTCTGCTGAGACGCACAACATGATCAGTATTATGATACAAATAAAAGCTGCTGTTCTAAACTCACCTGAGCGCTGACGTACTTGGCAAACCACTCCCTGCCCTTTCCATTTTCTCCGCTGCACAACTCTCCAAACTTTGCCTTTTCTTCCTGGTCGAGGTCCTCCCTAAAGAAACAGAAGAAGAAGTTAGTACTCAGTCCAACGTAACACCTGTGTGAGGACATTATTGGTTGATCTGATGTTAGTTGATTGAGTTGCTTCTTACTTTCCATGGAACACCTTCTCCACGTAAGTCTTCATGAACCGTCTCCTCTCCGTTGTCTCAGCATCACCGTCCTCGCCGCTGTGAGCAGATGAAGACGACGACCTCCTCAGTTCCCACATGTTAGAAGGCGGGTCCATGTCATTTTCACTGTCTGCAGACTCTGTCGCGTCACTGTTGTCTCCCTCCTCTGAGTGCTGGCGGTGGGAACCGGGTTTGATAGGCGCCATGGGTTCAGGCAGTAACGGCAGCTGCTGGACTCCTACAGTGGACAACGGCTCAGGTGAGAAAACGTCCGAGTGTTGCTGATGCTGACCTTCTACGCAGAGAGACGAGGCTCCTGATGGCTGCTCAAAGTCTATCAGGTTGTCCACTGCTACACCTTCCATTTTGGAAGCTGATCTCTGTTTAATCTCTGTTACAGTGAGTTTAAGGAGTTAGTTAACCATGTGCAGGAACATGACGGTGGAGGACGGCATGAGTTTTCAGCTGAAGCTGGCGTCCTTACTGTGCTGTGGTGATCATCAGAGCTCCGGTTACCTCACGAAGCAGATGCATCTGTAAACAAAAGAAAACACAAATGTTTCAGATGCAGTTCAGTCAGAAACTGCAGAGCAATGGCTTTAAAGCTAATACAAAATAAAAATAAATTACTATTAGAAACGTATCTAAGTTAAATAAACAATGTAAAAAAATCTTCAAATAAAAACCACAGTGATTAAACATTGTGTGATGAAGACCTGATGTTCACCAGCTGTTCTACTGAGTTCTGTAGTATTTTTGTTTTCACAGGAAAATGGTGGAGAAATTCCATTTAAACATTTACATTTAAACTTTAAGAGATCAAGTTAATCAGCAACATCCATAGAATATTTCAACATGACTCAGAGAAACTTTCAGTTGAATAAATGCTTCAGACTTTTTCACTTCTTCTCTTTGATAATAAAACAAGATAAATAGAGCCTGATAATAAAAACTTTATAAAGCACGTTTGATTAACCAAATGAGGTGTAATAAGCCCGGTAGTTCCATCAGACTGCAGACAAGAAGCAGACGAACAGTTAGCCGTGCTGTGCATGTTTTTGGGTCAAACTTTAAGAAAAAGCTCTTAAATGAAAATATTTTTGAATTTTCTTGATGTTTTATTCCACATGCTAAAGCTCCATAATGTCATTTAAACTCTGTCCGGGTTCGAGTTGAAACCTGAACTTTGTCATTTTGAAACAATTACTCATTCATACGTCTGTCATTCTACAGTCGGCACAAAAAAACAGGAAATCATTGATTGGAAACCACAACGATAAACCAGTCAGATCTGAACTGCATATCTGAAGCAGTTCCACAGAAAACTGAAACTCAGCATCTTTTCTGAAGCACTACAGAACTGTCAGAGTTCTGATTGAATACACGGTCCTCACATGGTAGAAAATCACTTTTACTGCATCAGAGTAATGCAAAGTTCTTTAGTACACACCAGCCGCACAGAGTATCACAGTCTACTGAATCCTACAGGATTCTGTTGCTGGATTCCACATCCCCGTCCAATCGGACCACTTCCTCTAAATAATCCTCAATTAGATCAGTGGCCTTGTTTACTAGCTACAAGTAAACAACCACTTTAGGCTGGTCGATAGTTTTAAATTTAACCTTTTAGATTCTATACACATGTAGAACATCTGTAATATGCTGTCATGAGATGATCTGTGTCTTCATCTGGATGTTCTGAGGAACCCTTCAGTATTTGTTCATAATCCTGCCTGAATTGTTTGGAAAAGAAACTTTTTAAAGATGAAGAGATGAAATGAGATCCTACTAGGAACATATGGTTCACAGTTCAACAGCTTTACAGACCTGAAGGTGTGAGACTTCACTTGTCACGACTTTCCCTCGCAGGAGGAGAGCTGAGGGAGCTGCAGCTCCTCGTTCAGCAGTCAGTCGTGACTCCCTGCTGAGGAAGGATCACAATCACCTGCTGGTCAGTCAGTGACGCTGTATTTCCTGATTAATGCGTCCTTTCCCTCATGTCCTGCCGCACACTAACAGGAGCTGGAAGACTGCCAACAGTCAGACTGCAAAGGCTGCAGCGTTTCTGCTTCCATGAGCGAAAAATGAAGCTCCTCCCCCTCAACATGAAAAACACAGAGTGACATGAAGGTCCAGCCTCAGCACAGATCCCCTCCAGGTACAGTCTAAAGGGAACGTGACGTCCCTGTGATGGGAGATACTGACAAGCTCGAGTGATTCTGAAGGGCTTTGCTGCTCACTATCAGCTGCAGCACAACAGCTTCACAAGACACCCCATTCTATATCACCAGTGTGTGCTACACTTAGAATACTTCACATATGTAAACCAAAGCTGTTATGCAACAAGACCACAAGCCTCTAAAACCACCAGAAAAGATTGAAAGGAAACGAGCGAGGCCTCGCTGCCCTCCACACCGTTCGTTTATCTCTGTCAGGCCGGCTTTATGAACCACATGCAGCAAATACGAAGCAATAAATCAGCCTTTTCTTCACCGTTGAAGCATTATGGAATATTACTTCAGCTCCATTCTCTTTTTCTGAGGCATTTCTGAACAAAGCTCGGTCTCCAGGGAACAGGAACTGATCCCTAACTTGAGACTTTTCTGACCCACAATCCTTTGACATCCTTGAACAATCCGAGAGTTTCCCGTGTCCCCATTATTGCACCCTTAGGGACATCTCAGTCACCAATAGCAGCAAGCTTCTTTGTCTCTGTTCTTCCTCGTATCAGCTCTAATTTCCCAGACTCTCTGTGACGTCTTTTCTTTTATTATAGACTTATAATAAAAAGTAAACAAGTCCAGCTCTTTGATTCATCTTGTTACTGGGTCTGACTGAGACTCTACCAGCTGAGGTCAGAATTCCTCCACACAGCCATGTGAGAGACTGATAAGGTCGTACAGAAGGTGATTACTCAGAGTTAAAGGGTTAAACCATATCAGAAAAAGGTGTCTGTGTGATTATTAGCTCACACCAGCAGCAGTAACTTTTATCAGCTCCTTTTCCAAACAAATGGAAATGACATTTCTGTGGGAGACTTCTGTAAGACTGTCAGCTGTAATAAAATCACAGGGCCATAACACAGAAGTCCACCTCAAACTGCCACTGAATTACTGAGGCAATAAATGTCATTCAACACAAGAACTGCAGGAATAGAAGTGGAAGTGTTTGAAAACAGATAGCTGAGGTTACTACCAGCCAAAGGGTCCAGACCAGATCCCAGAACAGAACAAAACCCAGTGTGTTCTCAGAGGATGAACTGGGTTCCACTCTCATGACATGCTTATCACAAAACCACAAAAGAACCAGTTTCTCCAGCTTTCCCATGTATGTAGGAACAACATTCCCACCAGTGCAGAAGGAAAAAAAATCTGTCCTGTTATTCTATAAAACTGGGACATTTTCACCACATTTTACCAAAAACAAGCTAATTAATAAAAATGACCTAAAATGTGCACAAAAAAGCCAGTAAACCAACACCCCACAGCCTGGCTGAATCAGGCGGTGCATTCTGGGAAAACTGAGAGGAAGTTATGCTCCATATGTGTGTCCAGATAAGCAGAGTTTCTGTCAGTCAAGTGGATAAAGTACAGACCCAGGAGTATGTTGAAAGTTTCCATAACTGGCACACAACTAATACAAACAAATACTGAGTGGTAGGTTTAATCCATCATCCTGATTGTAATGCCTTTTGTTTACTTTCATCCAAACAAACCCAAAACATCATTTTATGTTGTTTTGACTATAAAATAAGCATATTTAAGATGGTAAACACATCAGAAATATCAGAAAAAAACAAACTACATTTGATAAAAATAGGTACATAAATTAACATATGCAGATTCTGCCACTAATAATTTATTCAATCAAATGATTAATTATTGCAGCTCTATCAGACACAGGGAGATACTGGTAATTTCATACATGTGTTTGTTCAATCAATCTAATCTAATATGTTTGTTGTGATCTAATTATTCAGAACAATCTTTTCATTCATTTATTAAAATTAAAAAAATAAATGAATTCTACTAGAAAAATAACGCGTTGTGAAGAAGAAACATCTGCTGAAAACAGATGTTTGTTAAGAGTAATTAAAATGTGCTGAGTCTCGTTTTACTTGGTTTTTATTCAAGTCAGTGAATCAAATCACCTTAAATTGCGATATTTCAGACTGAGGTTGCGTTTACGGAGACTCTGGAGGAAGCAGCACTGAACAAACAGAAACGTTTCCTGGAGGGTTGAACATTGCTTTGACCAGAGCGTGACCGTAGAACCGTTTCAGGGACACGAGAAAACCCACGCAGGGTGAATTTCCAGCCGAGCTGAACCGACATTCGCCTGACTGAAAACACACGATGTCCCGAAAAACCAAAACATCTCCAGAAATAACCCAATGCTGTGACCCCTGGGCCATTCAAACAAACGCAGCGACACAACCCGCCTTATAATCAGTATTTAATACTTGAAATTAATATTTTATGACACAACGACGTAAGGAGCAGTTGTACGTACACGAACCGTCCCACGGTGGCCGGAGACAGCGGTAACCCCTCGTTTCTGCGTAGCAGCTGGAGCTTCTCTTCTCTGCGAGCTTCCTGTCACTGCGCATGCGTGAAACAGGACGCGCAAGACGGCAGGGGAACCCAATGACGTAAAGAAGCAAATCAGCCAATCAACGCCTCGAATTAGATTTTTTTCATAATAAAAGCACGATTGAAAACATCAAGCACAAAAGAATATAAACGATGACAATAATCGATTTATAGATTCTATGTTTAAATACACTGTATAATCATGTGAAATGGTACTAAGAAAAAACATTTTTGTTGATCTTTCCTTATTTCTGAAGGACACGACAATCAGATTCTGTTCAGTTTCTTAATTTTTTTTTCCAAGAACACGCGACATACTGAGATATGACAGGTTTTTAGCTAATTCGTCACGTGGGAATTACATTTTTGAATGTCAAAATATTTTTGTTTATTTTACGTGGAGTTAGAAATAGTTTTAATTCCAGTTTAATTCAAATTGTTGTGTGTAGAGATGTTTGGCTTTTCACTTTTCTGACTCTCAGTATGTAAGAAGTCTTACTCATCTCATCAACCCTTTTGTTAAGTCTTTTATTCTTTCCTTTGTGTTGTTGTTTCTGTCATTTAGCTTCTGTTTGTTTCTATCTAAAACTATCTGACTTTTGTTTTAGCCAATAATAATAATAATAATAGTAATAATTTAAAAATATGTCTTCATTCTGATCTACAGTAGAATAGATCTGATTTTGACTGGAAACATCAAATGGAATCATCTTCTGTTCACTTACTGAATGTTCAAGTACAAAAAAAAAACCTCAAAATCAGTTCATGTAGCAACACATTTATTTCTCTTTGAACAGAAGAAATGTCCTTTGTTTACAATGATAATTAAAAGACTCAAAAAGAGACAAAAAGTTAATCTACAAGCAGTGATCAACATGATAGAGGGAATCATAAAAATATAAAACAGCAAAAAATGAAAGACTGCAGAGATCATTCAGTAGCTTTTGAGGCAGCTGCTGCTAACTGTTCCAGCCGCTGAGGGAGGATAGCGGTGGCGAAATGGACCTTGTCCTTCTTCAGTTTCTGCTTCACGATCTGAGCTGAGCCCAGTTCCATGTACTCCTGCTTCTGCTTGTCATACTGAGGCCAGCTGACCAGACCAGGACCATTAGGAGATCTGGAGAGAAAATCAAACACGTCACACTCCAAAATTCATGAAAACAACACACTTACGACTGAAAAAATACATGATCTCATAAATAACATTTAAAAAATATATCCATTCCAGTCACTTTTGGTGCTTTTCATTGGAATGGTCTGAAAAATATTTTTGTTTTTATATTTTGCTCAGTAAAATGTTGGTTATAACATAAGATAAATATACATACAGTGTCAAAACTTTTGGTCTGTACTGTATAATATGACATAAATCTAACAGGAGTCTGCTGAGTAATTTCCTTGGACCACTAGTTTCACCAGAAGGGGTTAAACTTTCATTAGACATAAGATTGTTTATTCGTTTCATAAACTGTTTCCAACCTGCGTAATTCTAGAAGATCTCAAAACAAACTGTTGTGAGAAAATGGTCACATATTAGCACATTTCTCAGTTTTGTCATAAAATGTTCAGATTTGGATTTGGTGGAATCCTGTAAAATAAATAATAAAAACAAAGTGACATCTGTTTGGTCTTGTAAACAGATGGAGAACAGATGGGCCAGAGAGAGATTAGAGGAAATAAAATATATTTATTTAACCCATAAAACCCATTAAGATGCTCTAACATGCAGAAAACCTGGTTCTTGTCAGTGTGTTTGTCCCTGTAACTGATAACTTTCTGTGTGTCATATTTGTGTGTAATCGGTGCAGCTTTTTACTGTCAGTGTTTTTATTTTTACTTTTTACTCACCCAGTACGAACAAAATTGGCCCAGTAAGACATCATGGTCCTACAAAACCTTTCATCCTCTTTGGTAATATTACCTGAAGACAAAATGAAACACAAATATTCTTGTTTTTATTTGTTGCAATGTTTTTGTCAGTGGTTCCACTTTTATTTTTTGTGAGTAAATTCTTTATTTTTTCTTTAAATCCATTTTCATTCTCATTCTCATTCACATTTATTTTTGATCTACTTTGTAAAACCTTTTGTGTTTAGTTTGACATACATAAAGCTAAGTTGAATCAAACACCTATCAGGCATGTGACTTGCCTGTCAGAAATTAAAATCAGCAAAAAGAATTAAGTTTTAACAGTTTACATATTGTATACAAACCAATAATTTTTAAATGCCCATTCCAGAAACATGCACCGAACATGAAGCCGACATCGTCAGCATGATCCGCCTTCACAAAACTGGGTCTGTTGGTTTTGTGAATACCTGCGCTGTAGACAAATTCATACATGTACACGGGAGCACCAACATCTAAAACCAGAGAGAGAAGATTAGAGATGTGACACTTTGACTGAGATGAAGGTGGAGGTTCAACAACATCATTAAAACAGCAGCAATCAGGAAATTGTAAATGATGTCTGTATCTCTCTGACCTGTGTGGTACCCAGCCACCTTGACAACAGGTAGAGTCATCAGCAGATCCCCTATAATCTCCGTGAAGCCGTCTCTGATCTCCTCAGGAGTTTTAGCATCTTTCAGATATTCATCTATAATGAGACTGTTTGCTGAAGAGACCTGGGACACAGATGGAAGTTTAAGCATCAGACGTCCTCCTGAAGATGGATTTGTTTAGCAGAGAATCACACAGGAAACATTTTCTGACTTTTACTGAATCAGTACAATGAAATTAACAGTTACTCTTGAAAGTATCTCCCTTCAGCAGAAATAACTCAGTATAACATCTGCTTCTACCGCTAACATGGAACTTTACATTGAATTATTCCTTGATGGACAAAGAGCTAAAATCTTGTTGTAATGATCGAGTTTTATAGTATATATAATATAATCTTAACTCAAGGTAACTATTCTAGTTTGTGCCAGATAATTAAATTAAAGCAATTTAAACAAAATAAATAACATATCAGATAAAACCAACAGAGACATATAAACAAACATTTCAGCTAAATCCATTAAGTTATGAAAGTATTGAAAGATGATCAGATTATTCACCCCTGCTGGATTAAACATGTTGACCACAGCCATCACCGTTTCCCTGTTCATTCCTTTCTCCCAGCCAGGAGGTGTGAAGCTCTGCAATGATACAAACATTCCAAATTACTTCAATATCCAACACAAACCACAAACTGGGTGAGTTTGTGTCTGAAGATTTGTTGTAACCTGAGGCAGAATCCAGCCAAACTCATGGTTGGTTATTCCCATCATCACTGGAATATTCAGCACTTCTTTCCTTTTGAGAAGGACATCAGCTGTTCCTGGAAGGAAGTCTCCATCCACAGCAGCTCCCAGAAAAATTTTCATCTAAAAACATGACAGAAGTTAGTGTTAGTCAAAGTGTAAAATCAGGTCTCTGCAGCTGATGGTGACGACATGCTGCCATCTTGTGACCAGAAAGAGGAACTTTAGGTGATTTCTATATAAATACTTGAAACATGGTGACTCTGCAGTGACATTATTTTATAATACATAATGCTTGTAATAAGGTTTATGGTAAAGGATAATTTTTTTATGGTCCTTTAACCCTCAACTCAAAAAGATTCATCTCAAACCAGCCAAACACGCCCACATCATCTGTTTGTCATTACAGGGTTAATTTACCTTTGTGGTTGCAGAAATTAATTCATCTTCACTTTTTCCTCTGAAACATCTGACCATTTCTTCTGTACTTGTGTCGTTACATCCAGTGATGTTTGCAGCAATCTGGGAAACAAAGAGATGAACAAAATTCAACAAATACTTAAGTAATTATACACAGCTGTCATAAAGGTTCAGCACAGTCCCTGGTCATCTATAACTTTCAGACTTTCTTGTGATCTATTAAAGTGGTCTTGATCAATAGTAGATTCCAAGAATAAGATTACTTTAGACGTTATGAAGTGAATAAAATGTGCCGTGACCCGGTTGATGCCTGACTGTATGTTTAAATCTGATTGTTCATTTTAGATCCTGCACAGCTGAGTGGTTTGTTTCTGTACCTTGGCGTGATCCAGTGGACGATCAGAGGTATACATCCCCAATGTTGCAACTCCACTCTGAAAAATTGCTCTCTGAAATAATCCTTTTGCTTGTGGAGACAAAGTCTGAGTAAAAAGAAACATTCAGTCAGCAGGTAACGGATGGAGAACAAGATATGATGAATTTTAGACACAGAAAAGATTCAAAGTTTTATTTACCAGTATGGATGCACTGATGCCTCCAGCAGATTCTCCAGCGATTGTGACAGTTTGTGGATCGCCGCCAAAGGCCTCGATGTTTTCTTGCACCCACCTCAGAGCAGCCAGCTGATCCAACAAACCCCAGTTCCCCCTGGCGTGTTCGTCTCCAGTGCTTTAGGAGAGTCACACTTGCTTTAGGGGTTTCTGGACAATCATTCAGATTAAATATAAGAAAACACCTTCCTGTCTTACCTCAGGAATCCCAGAATACCGAGGCGATATTGAATAATAACCATCACTATGTTTTCATATGCAGCCAATGGGGCGCCATCATACTGAGAGGCGGCGCCCATCATGAGACCTCCTCCATGGATCCACACCATCACCTGGACCACAACACCAGGATGTCAGCTGACCTCTGCACACATCTGTCTACTGTGCATCACAGCGGGTGCCCCGCCCCCCTGCCCACCACACACGCACACTTACAGCAGACTGAGGTCAATATTTATATTTACACAACTGCAACATTCGCTCAGTGAAGATATGGCTAAAAAAATATTGCACAACATCTTTGTTAACAGAATGTCTGTCTGTCTGTCTGTCTGTCTGTCTGTCTGTCTGTCTGTCTGTCTGTCTGTCTGTCTGTCTGTCTGTTTGTCTTTCTGTCTGTCTGTCCGAATTTTGTTTATTTCTTTTTTTAACAAAAATTTTGTACTCTTTTTGGTATTTTTTTTTTTGTTTCTTTGTAGTTTTTCTTTTAATAATTTGCAGTTATTGGGATTTTTTATGGTTATTTTTGCTTTTGGTGTCATCATCACCATTTTGTCACCATCGTGTGTCTGTGAGGATGTTTTACCTCCTTATTGTCAGTAAATCTTGTTTTGACACATCTTTTTTCCCTTCTGGTTATTTTTGTGTCATTTCTAGCTGTTGTTTGTATTTGTCCACCAGCTTCTTAGTGGTCATCTTGTGTTATTTTTTGTGTTTTTTTTGCCTCTTTATGGATTCTTTGTGTCTCTCTGTAGTTATTAACCTTATTTTATACGTCTTTGGCATCATTTTGTAAAATTTGAAGGCAGTTTTCAGTTTTTATAAAAAACAAAATCTCTTTAAGTCTTTGAGTGCCTTTACAATCAGCGTGAGAATGTTTTGTTAAAACATGAAAAAATAATCACTCGTGTGTTTGGAGACACAAACCAAAGTCCAGTCTGGTCTAAAGCATGTCTGTGTATAACAGGTAAACTTTGGACTGTAAAGAACTTACAGACCAATGAAAACAGATTAATTCAGTGGAAGTGCACGCTAACTGGAAACATCATGTGACCACAGGGTAACACTCACAGTCGGGGGGTGGAGAGGTCTGAAAAACTCTGAACTGAAATAAACATGTTTTTAAGTATTTATCAACTGTATTCAGTCTTTTGTTAACATCTGACTGACTCACTGGCAGTTTGTCTCCTTCTTGTGCTTCAGCTGGAGTATAAACGTTTAAATACAGACAGTCCTCCGAAACCTCTGGGGGGGTGAAGTCAACAGACATCATACGAGAAATATTCACAATTAATTCTTTACTCTGGATGCACCTGGAAACAGAAGAGAAGGCAGATGATGAAACCTGCATCAGTTGGACGTTTAGTTTTGTACTTGTTGATGATTTGGGGGTCTTACATGGGGGGCTGGTGTGTGCAGTCTCTCTCCCCCTCCCAGGGACCAACATTCTGAGGGGCAACCAGACGAAGGGGTCCCACAGGTGGCTGGGCGAAGGGGATTCCCAGGTACTGCTTCACCCTCCTCTCCGTGCCTCTCACAGTAGCATATTCTCCTCTGATTCGACCGTTCCTCAGAGAAACCACCGGGTCGCTGCTCCCAGCTGCCAACAAACACTTACAGGTCACAACGCTTCTGGTTTTTTAAACTTTTCTGCAAGTTATGTTTGTACATTTATACTATGATAAAGAAACAGAAGTGTCTTTTATGTAACTTCCTCTTGGACTTTGATCAGAGAGCAAATTGATTGATAGGTTTATTTTCTGAGGCACAACACAGATGACAAAATCAGACATTTTTATTTCTGACTATTAAACCTTCAAATAAATCACAAGTAGTTTTTTATTTAGCTGAAACAGAAACAACCTCATACAAGATGTGTTTATGGTAGCTTCATTAGTTTTCAATGTAGCCTAGTAAATAATTTAAAAGCACATTTGTCTTCAGTAGTTAATATTGTATCAATGAGCAGCTCAGTATTGTTATATGTACCTGTCAAAAGTTTGGACACACTTTCTCAGCTGATGCTCATCTTTAATTAAAACCAGATGAAACCAGTCAGATGTTTTAAAAAGCGGCTGATAAGGTTTTACAGTGTTTGTTTTCTAATAAAATGATTGGAATTACATCTAGTATCTTTGTCTTCTTCTGTTATTGAAAACTGAACCAGTAAGATCCTGTTAACAGATTTATTTTCATTATCAGAATTTGTGCTGCATCGGGTTAAAAGTCTTTCCCACTCACTTGCACGCAGTACTGTAAAAACTCTGAATCGTACCAAGAAAAAATCATATGATGTGCATTTTTATAGTTTAGACTAGAGCTTCCATTTTATTTACATGGAGGGGCTTTTAAATGTTTACAGGATCAGTCATGAAGGTTGTTTGAATCACTATGACTTCAACTTCAAGGTTCTACAGATGTTATTCATGTTGATGGTAAACCGATTACACACCATGTCATACATAAAAACTCAGTGGCAATAGCACACACACACAAGTGTGTTTTGTTATCCTTATGGGGACCGTCCATTGACTTCCATTGATTTTAGTAACTAGATTTATACCTAACCCAAACCCTTTTACTAACCTTAACCATTACTGATCTATAACTAACCCTAAGACTAACTAAAACTCTATTCACACCATACCTATAAACCTAACCCCTAACCCTAAAAAGGGGATTCCCCCCCATGGGGACCAGGCTTCGGTCCCCACAAGAACCCTCGGACCCCAGAAAGATAGTAAAAGTCAGGAAACTGGTCCCCAGGAGGTCAGAAATACAAACCCACACACACCCACACACACACACACACACACACACACACACACACACACACACACACACACACACACACACACACACACACACACACCCCTCTCCTTTGGTATCCTTATGGGGACCGTCCATTGACTTCCATTGATTTTAGTAACTAGATTTATACCTAACCCAAACCCTTTTACTAACCTTAACCATTACTGATCTATAACTAACCCTAAGACTAACTAAAACTCTATTCACACCATACCTATAAACCTAACCCCTAACCCTAAAAAGGGGATTCCCCCCCATGGGGACCAGGCTTCGGTCCCCACAAGAACCCTCGGACCCCAGAAAGATAGTAAAAGTCAGGAAACTGGTCCCCAGGAGGTCAGAAATACAAACCCACACACACACACACACACACGCACACACACACACACACACACACACACACACACACACACACACACACACACACACACACACACACACACACACACACACACACACACACGTTTGTTTTGGTATCCTTATGGGGACCGTCCATTGACTTCCATTGATTTTAGTAACTAGATTTATACCTAACCCAAACCCTTTTACTAACCTTAACCATTACTGACCTATAACTAACCCTAAGACTAACTAAAACTCTATTCACACCATACCTATAAACCTAACCCCTAACCCTAAAAAGGGGAGTCCCCCCCATGGGGACCAGGCTTCGGTCCCCACAAGAACCCTCGGACCCCAGAAAGATAGTAAAAGTCAGGAAACTGGTCCCCAGGAGGTCAGAAATACAAACCCACACACACCCACACACACACACACACACACACACACACACACACACACACACACACACACACACACACACACACGTTTGTTTTGGTATCCTTATGGGGACCGTCCATTGACTTCCATTGATTTTAGTAACTAGATTTATACCTAACCCAAACCCTTTTACTAACCTTAACCATTACTGATCTATAACTAACCCTAAGACTAACTAAAACTCTATTCACACCATACCTATAAACCTAACCCCTAACCCTAAAAAGGGGATTCCCCCCCATGGGGACCAGGCTTCGGTCCCCACAAGAACCCTCGGACCCCAGAAAGATAGTAAAAGTCAGGAAACTGGTCCCCAGGAGGTCAGAAGTTTGTTTTGGTATCCTTATGGGGACCGTCCATTGACTTCCATTGATTTTCGTCACTAGATTTATACCTAACCCAAACCCTTTTACTAACCTTAACCATTACTGATCTATAACTAACCCTAAGACTAACTAAAACTCTATTCACACCATACCTATAAACCTAACCCCTAACCCTAAAAAGGGGAGTCCCCCTCATGGGGACCAGGCTTCGGTCCCCACAAGAACCCTCGGACCCCAGAAAGATAGTAAAAGTCAGGAAACTGGTCCCCAGGAGGTCAGAAATACAAACCCACACACACACACACACACACACACACACACACACACACACACACACACACACACACACACACACACACACACACACACACACACACACACACACACACACACACACACACACACACACACACACACAACAAACAGTTAAGAAGACTTTAAGGGAATGTTAATAATCTTCTTGTCCCGGGTTCTGTTGTACCAGTAATGGCTGCCCAGTTGTACCTGTAAACCCTGATACTAACACACTTTTGTGTGATTACCATATTTGGCACCAAAGAAAAATCTTAATCAGTGTTAAAACCAGAGATTTTGTTGCATGAACAAACTCTTAAAATCTTTAATTAAAAACCAAGATGTCTGATTTCAATGCAGTAAAAGGTCAGTGGCTTGTTGGTATTGATCCTCTTCTACATCCCTGAGGATCAGTGGACAGCAGTCGAGGGGCAGTTCTGGGCATCTTGGCCAAGGATGCTTCCATAAGTTGTAATGTGTGTATAAACTGATCGGAACCTGTTATATCAAGAGGCGGCAGGTTGAAACAATGTTTAGTGAGCGCTGTGGGTTAAACAGGTCTGGGACAGTCTGCAACCAGTGATGACATCACCAATCAGATCCCAAAACAGGTCAGGGTTATACACAGGGAATCAGTTCTGGTAGAAACAGTCCAACATCCAAAATCCAAATCAAGAAAACAGTTTCACCGAATGACTTAAGAGTCAGAAGGAGGGACAAACGGGAGATGAGTCAAGTCCAAACAGGGTCCAAAACCGGGTAATCCAATAAAACAGGCAAACAGTCCAACAGGAAGCAGCAGACAGAATCAAAAACAGACAGGAACAGAGCGCTGGCTCGTGATGCAGAACCAATCGATTCACTCAAACAGGACAGGTGAGGCTTGAAGAGGGAACAGAACAGGTGCTGAAAGGCAGGTGAGTGAGTCTAAATATACATGAGAAAAATAAAACCAAAACTCAGAACTGACACACATAAAAGGACAGATGGGGGTAAAACAGAACAGAGACCTGGACCAGTCAGAGCTCGGACTCAAGCTGCTCATCATGCATGACCTCCTTTCCCCAAACTAAACAGCTGATATGAAAACAAATGTCTAAAGAAAACATTTGTTACAGTTAACTTGTGATATGTTAAAGTTTGATATATGAACAATTAAAAGATTTTAGTCCATCATGAGGTTCAGTTATAGATTGTGCTGAAGGAAAAGTTCCATGTGCTGTTCTAAACAGTTTGAGATCATCTGGTTTAAAATTAGAACTCAGTCTCCTGGTTTTGATGCATATCATGTAAAGTGTTTAGATTTTGAGTTGCAGTGTGCAGGTATCAGCCTCTGCTCAGTTTTCTGTAAACTACTGTGTCAAGTAAACAAATCAATTTGGGTTAATCCATCTTTAACGAACTAATGAATCACTTCTCAGAAACCAAACTGGCTGCTTTAAATGTAGTTTTTCACAGTAAAAGTCCTTTATCCTTTATTTATCTCTCAGCTGCTTTTTCACATTCATAGGTTGAACATTTGAACATTTTTCAACTCATTTGTACGTTTTCATGGAAGAAAACAGAGAAAACTTTAAAGTTCATTCATTCTGCAGAAATGAGAGTTATACTGAAGGCTTTTCTTACCTGATGTTGGATGTGTGTTCACCCTCAGCACCGGGAGCAGGAAAACAATGAACAGCACTGTTCTCATCCTGACTGGCCACGAAGAAAAGACGGGAAGAATTACAGTGAACTTTCAGATAAATAACCGAGTGCACCCTCCACTCACTAACCCCCCCACCCACACAAACCACCCTTCTAGAACCTCCCCTCCACACAGATCCCACACAAAGCTCAGTATGTGACAGCTACAGCTCAGTATAATGATATAGACACGATTGATTTAACCTCCATGAAGGACTCTGACCGTTGAGTCAAAAGGATTTTATCATGATCTTTGAGCACTTCAGCTTAAAGCAACAAACATTTACACACAACGTGCTCTGACTTAGAGAAAAGGATCCGTTGTTTGAAAGGTGATCCATAAGAATTGATTGACATCAGAGAAACACAAATAGTAAACAGACTCACATTGTTTGGTTGATTAAATAATAAAAATCCAACACGCTTGTTGTTTGTGATGCAACAGACTCCAACACGTTCAGACAGTTGGTGGACTCGCTTGTCTTTAACTATTATTCAGAGGAGTCAGTGTGACTCTGGTATTTGATAAGTCAATCACAATGTTGTCCTACATGGACCAGAATTTGTCATCAGGATTCAGGGACCAGCGCTGGGCTGATTTAAACCATGTTTAACTGAAAGATTCCAGTTTTTAAATGTAATAATGAGTCTTTTTCATGCATCAGAGTCAGTCATGGAGTTCCTCAGGGTTCTGTACTTGGACTAGTAGTTTTTACTCTACAAATACAACCTAGTGGTAAAATTATTTAGACAGTGTAGGTCAATTTTAAATTTTGATTTTATTAGCTCAGTTTTAGTTTTAGCATCACTTCATTGGCTTCCTGTTAAATCCAGAATACAATTTAAATGTTTACTTCAAACATATGAAGCTCAACACAACCAAGCTAGCTCTTAAATTAAAGATCTTATTGCTCCATATTATCCTGTCAGAGGACAGTGCAGGTCTGGTTGTGGTTTATACAAGTAGAAAGAGGCGGAGCTGTCAGAATCAGCTCCTCTCTGGTTGGTTGCTCTGAGCTATCAGTGATGCAGTTACAGTATACGTTAGGCCTGCTGGACGGCTGCTTAGACTAACAGTAAACAAGAGGAACAAGAAGAAGAGCTGAGTTTGAGCTGTTTTCCAGCATTGGATCAGTGAGCATTTGACTGCAGCTCTAAACTGATGTCAGAACCAGCCGGTATACTTTATATAAGTCTGGTCTAGTGATGAAAACACAGCAGATCCGGCCCACAGGTCAGGTCTGGGAGCCCTTTCTGTTTACCTTTTCTTTAATCAGCTGAAAACACAGTGTTCCACTGAACAGAACAAACACAACAAGCTCCTTGAACTTGACCACATGTTGTTGGAACAGCTCAGCACCACTCTGCCATATGTTGGACCCAGAAAGTTTATCTACTAAATGTTGCAGAACAGTGCCAAAGGGGAATGTTGTTCAGCAGACAGTACTAGGCCTTTTACAGACAGGGCTTGTCATACACCAAACCAGGACCTGGACTTGCCTCTCCTCTTGTGTATAATACTGTATATAATAAGTGTTTCTTTTTGCAGGAACATTATTGATCACATTATGTATACAGTAAAGATTCTGCAGGATGAAGGCTGCGATGGAAACATCTACTCTCAACTTTCATTCATTCTTACAGACTTGATGAAAACCAGAGACTTAATTTTTTTATTGTGATGTAGGATTACAGCCCCCACCAACAATAAGGCTACTTCCTTCATTTTGCTGAAGACTGGAAACATTTAGGTTTGACGTAAGTTGATACAACAAGAAATAACAAGAAATAAATGTTTTGTTTTTGGATTCTAAGTATATTTAGATTTATTTATTTATTTATTTATCTATCTATCTATCTATCTATCTATCTATCTATCTATCTATCTATCTATCTATCTATCTATCTATCTATCTATCTATCTATCTATCTATCTATCTATCTATCTATCTATCTATCTATCTATCTATCTATCTATCTATCTATCTATCTATCTATCTATCTATTTATTTATTTATTTATTTATTTATTTATTTATTTATTTATAATGAACCACTGTCTTTTTTCCAGAACTCATGTATTTAACTAACAACTCTTCCTACTAACTTGTCTCAGAGCTGCGTCACACTGAGGATCCAACCAGAGACCCTCAGAGCTTCATGAAGATTAATAGGAATTCATGAGGGTAAACGGCCAATATCCACTTTTATTCTATATAATTATCCTTATAATTATCCTATTTTCTTCCATCAAACAGTGGAAGTAAAATATTTTCTTATAGAATCCCTTTTAAACATCTGTAGTTTTATTACAATGGAGCTACATCACAGCTATTGAGGTTGGACTCTTATTGCTGATCAGTTGTATTTTCTTTTAAATAAACTTGCTTTATTTGAA
The DNA here is from genome assembly GCA_006937955.1 of Pachypanchax playfairii. NCBI lineage: Eukaryota > Metazoa > Chordata > Actinopteri > Cyprinodontiformes > Aplocheilidae > Pachypanchax > Pachypanchax playfairii. The sequence continues at coordinate 2,049,989 of SSNP01000005.1, read as the reverse complement.
TTCATTACATTTTTAGGTCCACAGCTTTAGAGGATTATGTTTTTCTTCTCCTAACTGCTGGATCCCACAACACTGAAACATTTACATGTTGCCAAATTATTTTGTTTGTATTTATCCTTTTATTTGTCAGGGACAATGCTGATAACATAATTACAAAACACATGTGAAGCTGGTGTGGCCACGAGAGGGCGCCAGAAGAACAGAAAAATTGGCATGAAGCAGTAAATGATTAATAAAATCCTCCAGTAAAGGAACCATCTGCTTCTCTATGTTTTTTTCTGAATTAATATCGGTTGAATTGATTTTCTGTGTTTTTGAAAATATTGTTGTTGTTTTTTGTCCTTAAAATATATTTTATATTTGGGCACAAAAAATATTTTTTTAAATAAAATTTTCTGCGTGGATGTCATAGTTTCTGAAATGTTGTGCTTTTGATTTTGTTGTGATGTTTAGCACTTCTGGGCCACCGTACATCGCACAACATCCATGGAAGAAAGTAACTAAGAAAAATTAGTATGTGGAGACACAAAATGTCTATTTTAGCAGGAAAATATAAAAATTCTGGGAATGAAAAATGTGTTTATTGGCGTACAAGAGACAGCAGAGGGCAGAAACAATGTTATGATTTAAATAAACAAGCTGGAATTTAGATTAATTAATGACCTAAATTTCCAGTAAAGCCACAAAGATTTCCAAAGCAGCTCATAGCAATGAAAGGTGGACGCAAAAGTTTTAATCTGGAGGACATGTTGAAGAGCGACATCCTGACCTGATCTACACTGAAACAACAAAAACTGGAGGAAGTTTCATGCTGAAGGCAATGGAAAATTTCCAGGAGAAGCAACTGGATGAATGGCTGAATGTGATTTAGTGATGAATTTTCTTTGCATAATGAGATGAGGCTGGAATTTGAGTTCTGATGAAATATGAGACAGATGAAGAAGAAGAATGTTTTGGTTGGTGAAGAACTCAATGAAATCAGACTCACAAAAAATAATAATAATTAATAAATTATATATATTTTAGTAATTATTTAAACATTATTTCTGACATGTGAAATGATCAAACAGCCACATTGGCAGTAGGAGAACATGCAGACTCCATGCAGAAAGGTCCCAGCCTGGTTATAAACCCAAGACCTTCTCGCTGCAAGGCCACAGTGCTTCCAACTGCACTACCATATTTTGTAGAAAAAATCTCTTCGACTGATCGAGCAACACGTGACTTGACCCCAGTTTATGTCAGGGGATTTCAGAGGTGTCCACTAGGTGGCAGCAATGAACCTCATGCTCTTCATGCTGAGACAGCAGCTGTAAATTCAGTTGGAGTAAGTAGCTGGTGGGTAGTTGGTTAAAATGCCTTCCTGGAGAGACTGTATATGGTCTGTACACCTGGGGACTGCACGTTGCTTCAGATATTTATTCCACATTGCGAATATGCAGTTTGTACATTGGTGTTTAATATTTAACATTCAAACTGAACAAAACAGCATCAGTTTAGTGCATCAGATTCCACATAGTTAGAAAAAAAAGTATTTTTCACAATTTTGACTCATTCTGCTCTGTATAGTTTACCATTTTAGTCTTTACTTGTCTTACTGAATTGTCAGTACATCCATAATACTCCTCTGTAGAAACATAACTTAAATCTGAGTCAGTCTTACAGGAAACCAAAGATGCTGGTCATCAACCCAGAAGGAATTCTGTATCTGTTTCACACAGAAACATGAATTAGTCAGGGCTGAGTACACAGAGAGCAGTGGAACACCGTGGTTGCACACTGATAAAATACAAAATCAGAACTATCTGAGTATTTGATTAAAGACACATGGGTTTTCTTCAGAAGATGTAGGATGTATAAAAGTTTGGAATACTTCCAGATAGGAAAATCTTTTGAAATGCTCTCTAAAGAAATTTAGCAAACTAAAATTTTGGGCCTGCAAGCCATTTTATATATTTCAAAAATAGTTCTGAAATGCTTTCTGAGTTATTGTAAACATTAATTGCAAATCATTATTTTGGCAGGTTAATAACTGATTATGAAAAATTGTAAAGTAATTTTATTTTATTTTATTTTATTTTATTTTATTTTATTTTATTTTATTTTATTTTATTTTATTTTATTTTATTTTATTTTATTTTATTTTATTTTATTAAAAACGTCGCTGTGTTCAGTACAAATAGTTTGGACCAATAAGAGGTGAGTGCGGCACCTATCGTCAGACGCAGGGGGCGTGCCCCGTGCGTAACCCCGCCTCCTCCGCCTCTGTAGTAGCGGAGTTGACTGCAGCGCTGTGGCTGGACTGGAAGTTGCTTCCCGGCTCAGAGACAGAGCAGGCGGATCAGGGGGCGGACCGGCGAAAGGAAACTTGACAGAAAACAATAGCTGTCAGTTCGCTGACCTCCTCTTAACTGATACAATTATCAGCGTGAAGCCTTCTGAAGACAAACAACTGTGTGTTTGTGTGTCGCTGATAGACGTGTACTGGCAGTTTTCGACGGAGGCGCGCCCGACAGGGGAATAACGTTAACAGGAAAACGGAGGAAAAGGGAGAGAAAGGAGGCAGCGACAAGTGAGCGGCCACAGGTAGTTCAGTCACAGGTAGCTCATCACAGGTAGCCCCGCGGCAGACAGCTAACAGAACCGGCGGGTCATGCGGATTTGTGCGCCCGCTGATTGCAGCGCCGCGTCGCAGCAGTAAACGGCAGCAGAAGAAGCAGCGAACCCCGGGAGAAACAGACGGTTTCTCTGCCGCCCGTGAGCCCAGGAGAGCGCCAGCATGTCCCGGAGAAAGCAGAGCAAACCCCGGCAGATAAAGCGTAAGGATAGTTCATTACTTCATGTTGGTTTTTCTAATGAAATTTCTCTGTGACCTGTAATACCTGGAATTCTAGTGAGTAAATCTGAAATAACGCCAGCGCAGAAGAGTAAACCGAACCACAAAGTTCAGGTTAGACTGAGTCCTTATGCAGAATGTTTCAGATCTAAACTTCTTAAGGAGACGCTTTATCCGCGCGGATCTGCAGGAATGGCAAAACTTTTCATTTATTCCCTTGTGAAGAATGTTTTTGTCCATCGGCAGCTCAATGTGTCGCCGTGGCTTCCTGTTTAATTCTGTTGTGGAAACGTCAGTGTTCTCTGAAAAACCGATGTGAAGGGAGATAAAGCAGCGATCCGATGTGAGCCGAGATAAAGATTAAAATTGGATCTTTTTTTATTTGTTTTCTGTCTGAGGTGGTGCCGCCCCCCACTCTCCCCCCCCCGGCTTTTCACTTCTCTTTCTCAGAGATGGGGGCCTCAGATAGGCCTGCATGGCTGATCCCTGCTGCTGATAGCTGCTTACAATTGGATCTTTTTTTTCATCTATCCTTTTAACTCAATAATGCATCTGAGGCTTGAAAGGCCTTTTTCTTGTTCTGGCGCTCGGCTGGTCTCTGAGCTTGACGAGCTTTTCCTGTTTATAAAACGTGAGATGTGTAATCAGGTGGTAACTGATGTTCCGAGTTGATAGAAAAGCATATTAATAATGTTGTGTTATACTCAGACAGGCCTGTTGCACTCTGAGCTGAAAGTAAAAAGTTTGCAGTAGCAGCTGGAAGGTGTGTTATCAGTTTGTTTGGCTTTTCATCGTTGATTGTGTCACCTTGTCCTCAGAAACCTCCTGTCTGTTGGCAACATATGGAAGTTTAGTCTGTGTGATATCACATCTCAGAAATGCTGTTTTGTTTGAGATCAAGGAGGTCTGATGATCCGGATCAGATCCTTGCTGCAGCAGGTGTATGAAACTGGTAAACCAAAACCACCACGGAAAAAAATAACCTTCATTTTTTTTTCAGTACAATGTACAAATTCCCACTGAGTGTATTTCTTTTGTTCATAAAAGGAGTATTATCTCAGAACATACTTTGAAATGAACTTATTTTAAAATAAAAAGTGCCCCAGTTTCAGTCATCTCCACCTGAGGGTGGACCTGCCCACGTTTCCATCATGGACTGATAAATGTCTGTACAACTTCCCCAGACCAACATGACCTTTGTTAATGTTTCTTTTTGTTCATCCAGATCCTGAAGATTTACAGATTTACATACTGAATTATTTGTTTTTGTTTTTTATCTAATTTGTCCTATTTTTGTCCATGAAAAATAATTTGACTTATTTATTTGTTTACACTTAAATCAAAAACAGCACTTGAACATATGCTAGTCAGTTCAGCAGAGGTGTTGAGTAATTATTAAAAAAAAACAGGCAGATTCATCAGTAAGCCTGATAACAATCAGTGGTGGGCCGGCCCTGAAGTATTTTTATTTGGACGAAGATGTTTTGAAAAAATGAGACTCTGTGTGAGAAAAACAGACTTGGCTCAGAACTTGTTGAGTGTACAGAACACAACACTCAGTTATTACCCACATTATCTTTTTAGAGATTGTTGCCCTAAAAACTCTGAAAAGCTCTGGGTTTCAGAGCAGTGATGCAATCTGCAGACAGTATCACTTTCAAACAGCATCTATTTATATCCTGCCAACACATTCTGGTGCCATCATTCCCATTAGAAAGACATTTTGAACAGTTGTATTGTGGACCAGTTTTGAATCTTATCTTAGATCGTTTTTATGTTTTTTGCCAGTTTAAAGCTATTACACTAAAGGGTTAGGGTTTGAGCACTAATAAGAACAATTATGGGAGAAAACTAACTTTTTTAGGAACTTTGTTACAGATTCACCTTCCAATTATAAAACTCATCTTTAGTAGCCTGTTTTCTGAGAAAAGCTGTGAGACCCATTAATGGTAGTTTGAATTCAAAACTCAAAAAACAAAAATTCTTTTTTTTTCCATGAATGAATTTAAACAAATGACACAGAAAATTGTAGAAATGCTTCAGCTAATCTTTTATTTTGGCGTCTTTTTGAATTTAGCTGTTAGTTTAGTCAGTTATGAGCTGAGGTCTACAGCTGGGACCTGTGAGACCATCTCGGAGAACATATAGCAGTTCTTGCTTTATTGAACAATTTTTATTTAGAAATATTTGAGTTCAACAACAGATATGTGAGTCCAAATTAGATAAATATTTAAAATGTTTAAATGAAAAAAGAAAACCATGTTGTACTGACAACCTGACTAGCTAGCACACATTTCTATGCAGATGACGCTAGAGTTTTTATCGGTTAAATGTCCGTTTTCATTTTTCCGCTGGGATTATTGTTAATCATGTAAGTCCTCTGAGTGTCCATTGAGAATTTTCTTGACTTGGGTCCTTTTTCGGGACAGTTGTGAAACTTCCTGTTTTGTCATCTTGGAGAGGTCATGAACTTCCAGCCGGCAGCTCGGATACATCCAGAAGCGAAGCCTGCAGATGTATTCCAGAACACAGGGCTGATAAACTTGGCTGAGGCAGAGTGTGCACGAGAGAGTGTGCATGTGTGTGTGCGTCTCTGGGGTGTCATGGCTGTCTTTATCAGTGCCTCTGGTCCACCATGTTTCCCTGTTCGCTAGGCCTGAGCTGAGGGCGAGGCCGGCCAGGCTCTCGGCCCCGTGACTCTCTTGTGATTCGGCAGACATTTTGATAGGAAAGAGCGAGGGGTGATAAGGACTTTGTTCAGTTGGGATGTGTTGAGGGGGTTTTACAGAGGAGGGGGCTGCTGTTACTCTTACAGCAGTGTATCCAGCATGTTGTTCGGAGCAGGTGGCATTCGGATTCTGATACAACAAATTCCACCCAGGTCACAGTGTTGTGGGGTCAAGTTTCAGATGACTGACTCACATATTGATGCACTTTGTGGCCTGAAAACACCTGAATGACCTGCTTCCCTGTCTCAGAGTTAAACACCTGGAGGATATTTACCTGTTCAGAACATTTACACAGAACTGCATTCTGATTTGATTTGTTGAATTTGAAAGATTTTCTTATAAAACAGGCAGTTTGATTTAATTACATTGTGAGTTTAAAAATAAAAGAAACTTTAAAATTAGAAATATTTCAGCTTTAATTGAAGACGGGACTTACTTTACATGCAGACGTAACACTGAGCTGTTAAAGAAGGAATGACTGTGTATTTATGTTTTACATTATTATCTCATGCACCATTAGACGCTCTAAATGAATAATGGCTTTAAACATGGCGTCTTAGAGGACAGGTGTACTACAGTCCTGTCCATGACTCCTGATCCAGTCCTCATTTGTCTCCATCCATTGCTTCAAATCTTGAAAATACAAAAAAAAAAAAAAATCAACTTCATAAACAAGAGTTACAGGAACATTAACGAGGAGCTGCCTTTTTTAAACATACAAACCAAACTAAACAAAGAAATTCAAATTATTGAATAATGTAAATATCTGCTACTAAAACAACCAGCACCGCTCAACAAGCACATCAGTGAACCTGGATGTTCTGCCTCGTGGTCTTTGAGAGAACTGCAGCTGCTTTAATCTTTGTTTGGTGGAGGGTTGATTGACCAGTCTGTTTAATTTACATGTTGGATTTGATTCATTGAAAACCAGCAGCTGTTTTATTTATTTATTTTAGAGTTCTTATGAAAGTAAATTGCTCAGAGTTGAAAAGGAGTTAGTGAGAATCTGGCAGGTGCTGAAAGCTGGTGTCAAATGTCAGAAAATTCCTGATTAGTCACCATTTGTTACCAGAAAAAACACAATCGGAACGGCAACAATCAAACTATAAAAACAAAAACCTTGAAACAGCAGGGTATTTATATCTTTTTCAACAACTTTTCTTTCCCCAACAACAATGGATTAATTCCAGGGGCTCTCTGGAGGCCCAGAGTAGGAGGAGAAGGGGATGTTTGTGTAGCAGATAGATATTTGTCTATGTCTCTTTGTGCGTCATCCTCCCTAACGGTTGGAGATCTTTCAGCCTGATATGGCTTCTCTTCTTGATGGGGAGATAGCAGGCTGGCAGCCCACTGAGCCTGGATTCCCTGGGCTTATTTTGGCAGTTGAGATGGGAGACGAGATAAAACTTGGTGGTGATTGCTGCAGCTGATAGCGCTGAAAGCAAAGGAGGAGGCAGATGGAAGGAGAGATGGATGGAGGGCACATTGTAATTACATCTGGATGCTGCATGACATTTAGTCAACGGGTCGTTGTCTGTGGTTTTGTTTGGCTCTGGATGGATGAGTAGATCTTTAAAAGAAAAGCTCAGAGTGGTGGAAGATAGCAGAAGAAGAAAGTGAAGAGTGTGTGGAATATATAAAGTTGGTAAACAAATGTTGTGGTGTGTTTTTAATGGCAGCCCAGCCAGCTCTGCTGCTCCCCCGCCCCTCTCAGAGATGTTTGAAGCTGATATGGAGGCCTGCTGATGGTAGATAGATAACAGGCTGCAGATCCTCTCTGCTGATTGGGCCTCAGACTGTGACATCAGCTGTAGAGCTCAGAGGTCACTATGAATAATATGCAGCCTCCCACAGCTGCTAGCAAACCGGTACGCCTGCAGAGGCCAGACAAGGAAATCACCACGATGACCTCCTGCCTTCTCTTCTACCTCTTTGTTCTTCCAGATCAATAAAACTGATTTTAGACTTAAAGTAAAAAAGTTAGATTTTGAGATGATAACTGTGAATAGGAACTTTTTCTCATACCAGCCGTCTGACAAGTTTTATAAATGAACAATTGAGAGATTAATTCATTCTTTTTGTTAACTAAAACACACAAGCATGTCTAGATTCCAAACACACACCCAGTTGACTCATGCATTGCCTTGGTGGCTCCCCCTCGTGTGTGTGTGTGTGTGTGTTTTTTATACTCTTGCTTTGTTCTGCTTTTAGCTTGATGTGAACTTTAGATAAGCCGCAGGGCCTGATCTCTGGTGCCGATAGAGATCGCCAAGTGTGATTAGAGTTGTTATCAGGCCGGAGCAGGCAGGAGCAGAGGCTCTGCTGCAATAACAACAGGAGCAGCCGGGGTCCGGACCCTGGCAATCAGTTCCAGTCCTAATGGGATTAATGTTGTTGTATAATTAGATGATAGGTGTGAATGCATTTCTTTCCCCTCTCTTACAAGCATTGTCATTGATTAATTTAATTAAAATTAATAGCACGTATTACTCATTCCAGATTCTGTGTAAGATTGTACAGACATATTGGAAAATTTAAATTTTAGTTGATTTTTATCTTGCAGGTTTTTTTTTACTGTTCTGAGAAGCGTGAAGAGGGTAGAATAAGCTGGAGAGGAAGAAGAAGAAGAGGAAAGTAGCAGCATCAGCAGGATGACTCGCTCTTGGTTGATGTTACTGACAGATATTAACAACTCTGATGGTGACTGATTGGCTATCTGTTGGGCAACGATTCTCATGCTGGAGATCAGATATCTCTTGTGGGAAAGCTGCATAAGACTGCAGTCATGCAAACATACTTTCACACGGTACCTGTGGGAGACAAAATACTGTGAATACTTCCACTGCACAGAAATGAGTTTTTCTGCTAAATCAGTTATTTCAAGGTTTAAAAAAAAAAGACTTTAAATAAGAGAAACATTTTTTTGTCACGTGACCTGCAGATGTGTGATATGAACGTGTCAGCAGATTGAAATTCTTTGAAAATGATCTTTTGAAAACAACCTTTTCTGGTTGAGAAGCCTCATGGATTGTGGGTTTGTTTTTTCTGCTCCAGCTTGCACGCACGTGGTAGGTTGCATTGTGGCACAGATGACAAGTGTGTGTGTGCATGTGTGTGTGTGGTGAGACACACTATAGAGGGAAGTTAGCAGGAAACACGTTAGAATCTGGTGTGTGTATGAGTTATTACCTTTTCCTGGTATTTACCCGTGGAACAACCCTTGTGGCTCATTATGCTTCCTAACTTGGTTCAGTTGTAAACAGCTTCACCTTTGACCTCTGTGTAGATGCTTCATAGACAAGGAATGAGAGAAAGCAATGGTAGCATATGTTTGTTTTAGCAGTGATGAATTAGCACCGTGTTTAGAGGGATTTAAACTCTCAGCTCTGTTGTGTTTTTTACCAGAACAGCCAGAAAGTTCAAGCAGATGCATGAACAAGACTCGCTTTTTCTGGTTTTGATGGCTGCGTGTTGGAAAGCTATGAGAGTTTATGGTGCAGTGAGTACAGATATTTTGCTTTATTCTCTGCACAACTTCCCCCAAGACAAATTCCTTGTATTTTGCAAATAATAATTGACAATAAACCGATTCTGATTCTGAAAATTCAATCCTCATCTTTTTACTTTTTGCTTCCAAAGGGACAAATGTTTCTGAAATATTTTAAGGTGGCCTTGACCAAAACTTTTCAAACTTTCAAAATGATTTTAAAAGTTTTACTGTGGGCTGTTTTATTGTGGTCAGGTAAAAGACCAAATGCGGCAAATGTGGTTATTCAAGCAGAGACTGTTTTTAATCTTTGAATAAACTGAACAAGTGACAGAACGACATTAGTTACAGCCTCTGAAAATCACATGTTAAAGGAGGAGGAAAATCAATCATATGGAGCCTTTATATGCTCGAGTCGTTCAGAACTCAGTGGCTTAAACGAAAACGGTCAGGTAAAAGAATGAAATGGACAGGAAAAGGGGCGGGGCCAGGACTTTTTCATAGTAAAGTTCCTGTGTGTTAACCAGCGACAAGACCCCAGGTGAGCCACACACACCTGATGCTCTCGTCCTGGCTAACAGTGAACACAACTTGAGTTTCAAGCTGCCAAAATTTCCTCCCCAGATTCAGTGAGTCTACATAAAACACACCGTCAGGTCTGAGTTCAAAGGTCACAGCAGTGCTGTGATGGCCTCGACTCGGATTCTGTTGTTTTAATGTCAGATATTCATTCATTGTTTACATCATGGAGGGACTTTAATACACTCCTCTAGTTGCTGAAGATGTGCAGCGTTACCTAGTATGATGGAATTTGAGTATGATTGAATTGAGGTCAAAGGTCAGCTCAATGAATGCAAGGTGTCCACATCCCAAATCATCATCCTTCCTCCGCCGTGCTGGTATGAAGTACACTTGGATGCTGCAGTGCATTATGGGTAAACACCTCTTTTTCAGTCTCATCTTGTATATAACGTCTTTAGTACAATAGACTTTAAATAATTTTGAAACCACCTTTAATCTTTCCATGTGTGATTTGTTTGAGTTGAACCGTTTGCTATTCTTATCTTTGAATTTTATTGTTTTCATAATTATTTTTCTCATAATTTACTGATAACTGCTAAATCCTTTGGTCAATAATTACAGAAGACTTTACTGTCGGTCAGCTGATTCAGAAAGTTTTTAAATAAATCTTTCTAAATATTTGCAGTATCATGTTGTTTATACACTCAGGGAGTGTTAAGTTGTGACACAACAGCTGCATTAAGCACGACTTCACCGCTGTTTAATAAAACAAAGTTATGGAGGAGCGAAACAAACACAAAGCCACAGTGAAGAGGAGGAGGTGAAGAGGAAGATGAAGACAATGATGGAATGAGGAAGTAGTGGGACATACGGGAGGTGGTGGTGGTGGGGGGGGGGGGG
>SSNP01000005.1:2004506-2039505 GCA_006937955.1 Pachypanchax playfairii | reverse complement strand
GGGGGGGGGGGGGGGGGGGGGGGGGGGGGGGTTGATAAGGGCAAGTTGGCGACCGGGACAATGTGAGCAGAAAGAGGAGAAGCTGGAAGAGCCTCCTGGGAGCCCCGTTAACAGAAGAGGTCTAGACCGGCGTCTCCTCTCGTTGTCTACATGCGCACACACATGCACGAGTTGAGTCTGGTCATTTCATCATTCTGTTTTTTTCCTTGAGTCTTGATGAAAAAGATTTTTTACTCCTTCCTGGTGTGAAGTTGCATCATCAGAAGATATTTTACAGCTTCAGATTTGTTTCAGTTGATTCTGGAGCTTCACTGTTCAGTGTGATGGAAAAGTTACACCCAAACACAAAAACTCTGTTTTTAATGTGTTGTTTAAACAAAAGTTCAGTGTCTGATTTACTCATATTTTTTCTACAGTATTCAGATTACATGGCAAAATGTAGAAATCGATGAGGAAGGAAGAGTTTGTGGTTCTTTAAACTTTTCTTGTCAGGTTGCATCAGCATCAGCTGATATAACTCATAAAAATCTCTGTTCAAACTTCTTCTTCTGGTGATCAGTTGTCTGCCGTTCCATTTTAGCTGCACCGTCAGCGTCTCTTTGTTCTTTACGTTGTTTGTCTGTTGATGTTTAAATGTACGGTGGCTCAGAAGGATCAACTCCAAACATCAAATTCAGACCTGTATTTACTCTCCAAACTTCAGAGTTAGTGAGTAAATATAACAGATAGAATTTGATGTATTTGTTTTTTGATGAAGAGCTTCCCAGTTTTAACTTGTGCTCGTCTTCACGGAGATGCTGGATCTGAAAGTCGGACCTGATAGCTAAACGTCTTTACGGATCAGCTGTGTTATATCCGAATGACGGTTTTCAGATGAGTATTTTATGTCTTTATTGAATTACACAGAGGAGCTCGGAGGGGATCGTCACTCCGTGTCTCCTCCTCATGTCTCACTGTGTACATTATGAGTCATGTGAGCCAGCAGCACCGCAGGGATCCGGACCTCTGGATCTCTTTGTGCTTGTGTAAACCCCGGTGCCTGACTCCCTGACTGATAAGTGTACTGTCAATCAAACTGACTGTGTGTGTGTGTTTGGTCATAGAATGTTCAGTGTGTAACTTAATAAAAACACTTTTTAAAATATATTTTAAGATACATTTTCTTGTTTGAGATCAACTTATTGAAATTCTCACATGATTCCAGATGTTTCTCTTCTACTACATTCCTTTTTAAATAAATATATTATTTTCTTAAATTATGTTATTTTGTGAAGTGTGAGCAAATAATTTCTAATCTGATGATTCTAAACATGACAGGAAGATAAATTTTGTGTTATGATCTTTGTAAAATCAATATTATCACAGTATTTCAAAATGTGCAAAAAAATCATTTTGCAAACAAAAAGTGATTTTACAAACAGTGAAGCAGCAGCGTCTCTGGGTCATCCATCGTTTACAAATGTATTATATAATAATAACATTCTTGTTAAAGTAGGATTAAAATGTCTGTTTGCTAAATTTAAACGTTAACAATTAGTATTGAGCTGATGAGATGAGATGAGACTATATGTTGTTTTAAGAACTTTAAACTTTATATGTGAAGTTCAGCACACAGTGCATTTGGCCAGGACTCTTATTGTGAAAGGCTTTTTAAATAAACTTATGTCTTACCACACACAGACATGTTCAATCAAAAAACTTATAGCATTATTATTTTAGCAGTTCTGTCTACTTGTTGGTAACCCCCTCTTATGATACTGAAAGACATTCAAAAAACCACGAGTTAAACCTTTCAATAACCACACTGGGTTAAAAATTAGCTGTGACGTACCAGACAGGTATGGATGACTTGTTCAAGCTTTGTTTCCCATGTTAGGTTGACGTTCTTTCATTACGTTCGTTGTGTAGATAAAGTCTTAAAGTTAAAACCTAGACAGAACTTTCAGTAACTGTATTGATGAATCCCTGTTGGGTCATTTATTATTGGGCGTGTTGATCTAATATAACTTAATGGCCTGCAGATACAGGAAGTCGGATCGTAAACACTCTTTCAGACTGTAGACGCAACAACAGCGAGCAGCACAATGTCATTGTGATCTCCAGTTCAGAAATAAAAATGGGATGTTTTTATGATTATTTTGGAGTTGACCCCCCCCTCCAGCCCTCTGTCCACTTATTTTTTCTCATTTTTAAATTCCTCTCAACCCTCTTTTCCTCTATCTCCACCCTTCCACCTCCACTCCTGTATCTTCCCCTCTTTGATTCTACCTATCTCCCCCCCCTCCCCCCCCACCGCTCGCTCTGCAGCCAGACCCCTGGCTTTGGCCAACCAGGTCTTGGCGCTATGATAATGTGGAAAGTTGAACTGGCCCCATTACAGCGAGGCTGATGGGAGGGCCGATAACGCCGTTGATAATGGGTGCAGATAGCGCTGACACAGCGGTCCAATAGCCTAGCCACCCCCCCCTCACCCCCTCAACCCCCCTCACCCCACCCATTATCATTCCTGCCCACCGATGGGCTCCCAGAACGCTATCTCCTCTCCATTTCCACTCCTGCGACAGATAAGAATGGAAATACTGACTTCATAGCTGACTGATTAAAGTGTCTGCCTTTCTTGATAATACACAGATAAATTATGTTTTTTTTCTCCCCCCTCTTTCTAGAAAAGGGTGGGGCAGAGCAGAAAGGAGGAAAAAGCCTCTCCTCTTTTCATTTCCCTTGTGTTTTTTGGAGTTTTTCTTTTTGGAGGAGGGAGCTTGAGAGCAGGGAGGCGGGATCAAGAGGTTCTGTTGTGGTCACATGACTGAGGTAAAATATGGAAATGTGCTCATAATTTTATAATCTGTTAAAACCTCATATGACCTGCCTGAGTAGAAAGAAAAGTTGTAGGAGTGGTTTTAAAAAGGCAACACAAGCATGGAGGGGAGGGTGGAGAGGGGGCTACAGAGAGATGGGGGAGATTAGGGTCAGACGGGCCTATTACAGCCTGGAGAAGTCCCACTGCAGCTACAGCTGTTGGACTTTTTATCACTGATCGCTCCAGTTTGATACCAGCAGAGATCCCTGATGGATATGCTCCCCGTGTCTGAATCTTCAGCTGCTTTTTACCCCCCCGTCCTGTCCCGTCACACAACCACCCCCCCCTTCTCACCCAGCCCTACCTAACACACCTCCATCTCAATCCCTCCTGTTATCATCTGCTCTACAACTGAACTTCTTTCCTCCTTTCACTTCATCCCTCATTCATCTGTACCATCATCGCTCCTCCTCTTCCTCACTTTCAATCAGGATAAATCTCCTTTTTTCAGTCCTTGACAAGGTGTTGGGGTTAGTACATCAGAAAGTATCAACTGTTAGATTTCTGCATGTTTTGGGGGAATTGTGTCTCTGCTTATTATCTCACAACTATCAAAAAATACAGTTTGTTTATTATTAATCAGCTGAAAAAACAACAATTTCCAATCAGCTCACGTGTTTTGGAGGTTGGATATTCTAATTTCTTGCTTTTTATATAGTTGCAGTGTTAAATATTTTTAGAAAATACATCACAAGTAAACAAATGATTCAACTTCAAACATGAAAGGATAAAAGCGGGTGACGTTCTTCAGTTGCTGAGTGCTTTTATTGTGAAAAGCATGAGCTAAACAGAAACAGATATCTTTTGAGTTGTGATGAAGCATCTGTAAAAAAAGCTGTTTTCTTTGTAACTGACTGTAATCTCTAATTTCCACCTGCTTTTTAAACTGTAATATAATCCTTTAATTACAGAGAGCAACAAATGGCAAATAATCCTCAGGGGAATAAAACTGGTAATACAACTTGAGTAACAAATGATCTTAAACTAGTCAGGACTGAATGTTCAGTTTGGTTCTTCATCTGACTGAAGCTTTAACCAAATACAGTTAAATAATGAAACTCATCTCAGAATCCCAAAGGACTATTTGCTGAAAACCTTTTTAACATAGTGTAAAACAGAGTAAACTGGCCGCATGCAGGACAAATTAATATGTAACAGGCCTAAAACGAAGCTTCTACAAAAGGTATGTGAAATTAATTTAATTAAGAAAGAGGTAAAACACACCCTGTTATGTAATTTGATCATTTGTTTTGTTAAAAAGACTCAAAAAAATCAGTTAATTTATTTTTAAAAAGTATGTTTTAATGGGACACCAGCTGGTAATATAACTCTAACTATTAACACGTCTGAATGTTGGCTGAATCGTGTCACTGTTATTGATCATTTAAAATATTTCATGTGGGATTTAAGGAGTCATGATGCAGCTCTTAAACCAGATCGATAACTCTGAAAAACAGATTTTATTAATTTAAAACATCGCGAGGCTCAGATGTTTGAGTTCAGACTGTGTCTGCGTCTCAGTTTAGAGGCTGAAACACATTTTCCACCTTCAGCATATGTACCATGACGACTAGTCGGCTTGTGTTACGGTCATCCAGCCGCTGCGTCGCCCAGTCATCCCTGCAGTCAGATGTTGTGTCGTCCTGCAGGAAGCAGCAGGATGGAACAACATGCTGTTTGCCGGGGCCACACTAGCTGACCTTGATAGATTAGACCCAGAGAGGCTTTTCTGTCTGACACAGAGCAACGATAAGTCTGTGAGCAAAATAGTTTTTCCTTTTCTCAGAAATATGGCTGCTTTGCAGGCTGGGAAGAGATTGTGTGCGTTTTATGTGAGTCTGCCTCTACCAACCAATCTTCCTGTCTGTGTCTGCTAATAATCAACCCCCCTCCCACCTCACCAGATCACTTATCTAAATATATTTTTCTTTCCCTGCCCACAGCCTGCTTTCCTTATATGTGAGCAGTTCTATCACCGCTGCGCATGCAGCATTTTACACATTAACCACGCCGAGGATGCACAAAATCACCATAAAGGTTAATTTGATACCAAAACCTGAGCTTAACTTTTTTAAGGGCAGCTCTCCTTTTTTGTCCTGTGAGTCCACAAAGAGCAGGGAGTGGAAGTCTGCGAAAGAAAAGAAAGAAAATGGGAAAAAAAAAACGAAACTGTGATAAAAAGCTAAGATAAGAGAGTGGCTGTGTTGTGTAGGAGTTGATATCAATGTTATCTATCTGTCTTTTTTCACTCTGCAAGCCCTTCTCTTGTTTTTTTGCCCTTATCTTGCTGCACCAAAATGCCAGGAACAAAAAGGGGAGAAAGAAAGAAATTACTGTGCAGATTATTCATGGGGGCAGGCTGATAAAATGTTGATGCTGAAATTAAGACTAATTCATGGAGGTGTATTTTTCCCCTCTGCAACAGTTTTTCATAATGTTACTTGTGTGTGTTTTTGTTGTTATTTCTGTTGAAAGGTTTTTGCCTCGTGTGCAAGCTGTGCGTTGATAATTTCTTGCTGTTGCTTGCTATTAGCAGATTAGACCTCATTTAACTCTTTGTGCCCTCTCTGACACCAGTTCATTGCATGAACACCCTCTGTTTCCACACACACACACACACACACACACACACCCTGGCGGGCTCAGATAAGCTCAGCCCTCGATCTGTCACCATTAAAAAGACTCAAACCAGCGATGGACAGGTTTGGGTTTCTACAATGACCGAACCAAACGTCATAGATGTGACAGGAGGAGCTGCCGTGATTGGATACCACGTGGCTCTGATCCGTTCAGTGTCGTCTCATTATGGGACATGAAGACAGACGGGTCAGCAGCTTGACCCCATTTTACTCTGAATCCTGAATTACTCTTGTGTTTTATGTTCATCCTCTTATAGAATATTTATAATAATAACTCATGTACAAAGTTTCCACACGAAACACAAAAACTGTCTCTTTTTTTCTTCAGCTTCCATGTTTCTGAGTGCTGGAATCAACTTTTAGCTGTAATAATCTAATTTAACATATTAATTTAATGAACATTTAGTTTTTATGTTTAGATAAATTTGTGTTTGCAGAAACTGAAACACTTCATCTCAGCATCTCGTGTGTTTCACCTTTTTAATGTTTGTTGCAACGAGATTTAAATATAAATTTAAAGGTAAAGATTAAGTCTTCAGATTTGGTTTAAAGGTGTTCTTTACATTTATTTTGCCCTGTCAAACCAGTTAAAATGAATTTTTTTTGTCATATTTTTTTATTAGAGTTAAAAAATAAAAACAGTACGTATAAATATAAGAAAACAGACTTTATTTTGATTCTTCTTCTGCCTGGTGAGGGTTTTATGGAACTGAGTGGATGAAGCTTTTATTTTTCTCCGTATTTATGTAAACAACATGTGTTCTGAGTGTTTGATCTGCAGCATCTTCATCATCATCTTCATCAGATCAGAAATCTTCATCAGCTGTCCCATTGTGTTTGTTTGCTCCTGATGAGTTCAGAGGGATTTCCTGTATTTTGATGTTGCAGTGATGGTGAAGATGTTCTCGGGTGAGGTCAAAGGTCACGATTAATACACGGTTACTGCATAGCAGCTCTGAGTGGCCATCCATCCATCCATCCATCCATCCATCCATCCATCCTTCCATCCTTCCATCCATCCATCCATCCATCCATCCATCCATCCATCCATCCTTCCATCCATCCATCCATCCATCCATCCATCCATCCATCCATCCATCCATCCATCCATCCTTCCATCCTTCCATCCATCCATCCTTCCATCCATCCATCCTTCCATCCATCCATCCATCCATCCATCCATCCATCCATCCATCCATCCATCCATCCATCCATCCATCCATCCATCCATCCATCCATCCATCCTTCCATCCTTCCATCCTTCCATCCATCCATCCATCCATCCATCCATCCATCCGTCCATCCATCCATCCATCCATCCATCCATCCATCCATCCATCCATCCATCCATCCATCCATCCATCCATCCATCCATCCATCCATCCATCCATCCATCCATCCATCCATCCATCCATCCATCCATCCATCCTTCCATCCATCCTTCCATCCTTCCATCCTTCCATCCATCCATCCTTCCATCCATCCATCCTTCCATCCATCCATCCATCCATCCATCCATCCATCCATCCATCCATCCATCCATCCTTCCATCCTTTCTATTTCAGATTACAGATGTAACAGATCCAGGCAGGAAGTCCAGACATCTCTTCTTGTAGCTTGAGCTCTCCCGAGATGTCGGAGCCCAAAGTGGAAGCTCAGTTCATCTGCTTGTATCTGGGATCTCCTTCATCCAGTTATGATCCAAATCTCATGACCACTGATGCGGGTCAGAGTATAAATGGACCAGTAAAAAGGAAAACTCCGCTCCTTCAACACAACAACCCCGATGGAGCCCAGATCAGCTGGTCCAGCTCCATCTCTCATGAACCAGGCACTTCTGCTGCGAGACTCAGTCCCAACCTGGTTCGAACATTCCAGCAGATTCTCAACTCAACCTGCAGGCTGGCACTCGGCGATGAAACATTGTTCTGATCCAACATCTTGTTGGAGAAAACACAATCACATCAGCCCTCACGCTCAAATTAGTTCAACTCGATATTTTCACCAACACGTTGCATTTCTTGTGTTAAGAAATCACAAAATAAACGTGAATATTTATTTAGTTGTTTTTCCATTAGGTTCAACTCAAACAAACTTGATCTTTGAGATCGACTTGGTTTCATCTCATGTGCCCGTCTGGTGAAGCTCATCTGCATGAGTGGTGTTTGATATTTAATAGTAATTTTATACAATAATGGGTTCCCTGTTTTATCATGATGGTGTATACCTGTAGAGTGCAAAAATCCAGAACTGAAATGAACGAATTCAGAAGGAAGATTATTAAAATAGAGCAAAAAGAATGAAGAGCCATTAATTTAATGTCTTTAGGAGGAGATTGTCTTCAGTTAGATTATTTTTTTAAGGTTAGATTTTATTATTTCCAGCTGAGATAATGATCTTGTGTAAAAAGCTGGTTTTATTAAGGGACAAACTGTCTTTCTGGGTGACTGTTGGAGAGTGACAGAGGTGGAGAAATAAAGAAAGTGGCCTTGTGTTTCACACTTGACCCTGTTTTTACTTAGAGGTCACCTGGTGAGCTCAGGTTACCCTGTAAGTGTGTGTCTAATCTCCCTGTCGCACAGACGGGCAGAGTTTAAATATCATCAGCTTTAATCAGTTTTAAAGTGGCACATTATTTGCTCATTGTTTTAATAACATCAACAAGTGTCCACGTTTTCCAGCAGGAGGGCATATCGGACATGGGCTGTAATTTCCTCCAGCTCATCGTGGTTTCCTCACCCTTACCTCTTTTCTCCACCTCCTCCTCCATCAGCAGTGAGTCTTCTTGTCTGTGTATTAGTATTAGCAGCAGCAGTGTCCCCTGAAGTAAAACAATCTGCTGTAATCTATCAGTGCCTTATCGGCCCTATCTGAGAGCCGAGAAAGCCGGGGCCGGGGCTGTGGCGCCGCTCTCCGGAGCTGATAAAGTTTCAGAGTTCAGCGATGATGAATGTTAAGAAACTACACCCTCGTTACCAGCGATGTGGACTTGGCAAAGCCGTGCAGTAGGGAGGGGTGAGGAGGTGGAAAGTGGAGAAAAAGGGAAGGAGAATGGGGTGGTGATGGGGAGGGGAGCTGTCGGGGGAAAGAAGGCTTATTGGCATCAGACATGAGTCTGTTTTTTATTTAATTTTATTTTTTTGGAAGAAAAACACTTTTATTGTTGACTCTTTTCAGATATGATCTCATTTCCTGTCCTGATTATAATTTATCTGAGCCTTTTTGGATGTTCACGTTTATTGATGTTTGTCTGCTCATTTTAAATTAAACAATGAATGTGTTGTGTGTTTGTTCCCAAACCTCACGGAACATGTGGAGATCATACAGTTCAGAGGTTCTGAGTCTGTTTTTATATTTTGCTTCCACGATGGAGATGATTCAGTTTTTTAAGTGATTTTTATTAATAATTCTTCATCTTTTGGGTCTTTGGTCTGGTTTTTAAAGAAACTGGATGGGGGGGTATTCTTTAAATTAGTCATCTCAGGTCCACTGAACTCTCCCCAGCAGGTGAACAGAATCTGAAAGACATGACATAAAGAAACAAGAACACGTTTATCAAAGATCTGAACCAGAATCTGAGTGATGCTTCATCATCTGTCTCAAGTTTTCAGAATATCTCTCTTCTTGAATCATCTTGTTGGTGCAAAAATCTTATTTTCTCTCCATCTTGCTGTTTTATCTTTGGTGTTTTTATATAAATTTAACTGAAGAATTCAGAAGTAATGGTGTCTTGTGTTTTGGAGTCTTTTATGGCTGAAAGATTCACGGGTCACAGTTACGGGTTTAACAAAAAAAGAAACAAACAAACAAACAAAAAAAGAAAGAAAACTGAAAAAAGGTAGAAGAACTGAAACTAAGGGAAAAAGCAAAGAAAAACCCTAAAAGACCTTCTGAAAGTCTGGAGAGCTCCAGATCAGGCCACTTGAAAAGATGACAAGAAATAAATGAAACATTTAGTGAAATGTTTTTATCAGGAAACTTTCTGTTCAACTGAAGAAAAAAAAAACAGAATTTAGAATATAATCATCACCATTTTATCCTTCTCATCTGCAGCTTTTATCTTGCAGCATCAGACTTTCAGGCCTCAAAGTCCCCTGATTATGATGCAGCTGATAACACGTGCAGTTCACTAAAGCAATGACTCAAATAACAGATAAAGCATTAGTTAGGTAGTTAGTGGACCAATGATTAGTGGCCCAGTTTGCAGGGCCGTATCTTTTACACTCATGCTGTTTTGAAACACATGAAGGTGTTCCTTTGAAGGTGGTGCTTTTAATGGAAAGGCTGATGGCTCACGACTGCTCTCAGAGATTTTATGACTTTAAGAAACCCAGCAGGAAGTGAGTGTGCTGTTGGAGGGTTGTACCTGAGCGGAGCCTGAGTCAGCCAACTCTCGAACATAAAGATCTTTTTACAGAACCAGTCAGAACTCTGCTGCTTTGTCTAAACAATAGTCAACTTATCAATCAGATTTTTATATCATGATATGTAACACTCATTTTGAAGGGGAGAGAAATTTCAAACTGCTAATGAGAGTTTTCAGTTGAACTTCTCAGACTGAGGAACTGTGACCCCGGGATGATTTGAAGGCCGAGATAAAAATGAGATAATTCAACTCTCAGCTTGAAAAATGAGCTGCTCACTAAATGAGATACTGTGAGATCAGATCAAAGTTCAGGATGTCAAAAACCCTTTTCAGCTTTGACTTTGTTGCAGCTTCAAAAACCCAAATATTTGTAGTAAAATCCAGAAGATCTGGTTTCTGAGTATCTCCTCTTTAACATTTATTTAGTTTGATTAATCAGTTTTATATAAACGAGTCATTGTTTGGCTACTTTCAAATAGGAAGTTTATCAGCGAACTGAGTAATCACGAGTACTTCCAATACTTCACAGGACACAGCAGTTTGTTCTGTACATCTAATCTGTCTCACTGACAAATGGCTTTTAGAATTTCCATCGTGGCAAAAAAAAAAATTGATGATGGACTCAGTGACGGTGTCCTTTTAGTTTTCACAGATGATATTTCTGTAATATTCTAGACAAATAAGAAAATCCTGAATTGTAGCTGCAGATTGTTCTAATTTCTAGTTACTTTCCAGGTAAATTACTTGTGAACTTCAGTAATAATCTGCTGCTTTTAATGAAAAAGTCAAAAGGTGTTTTTGTTGTCAAAGAAACATGATAAATCATCTGTTTCTATCAACCTGAAGCTTTTGTTCATAACATGTTGTTGTTGGTCTGAGAACCTTCTAGAACAAAAGGAGCTGCAGAAAGATTAGTTTTATATTTTTAAACATGTGGTTTTATCTAATCGTTGTCTCTCTTTCTGCATTAACGTGAGCATCTTTTACATCCAGGCTTTGATGCACGCACAGACACAAAGAAAGAAAAGTGATCTTCAGATCTTTTTCTCCACAAAAGAGACTAAAAATGCATAAATGAGAAAAAACGGGGGGAACGACAATTGTGATTGTGACAAAGTTCATGAGTATATAATAGCAGTTAATGCGTGGCAGGGGCGCGGGCAGCTTTGTTCACCAAAGAGCCGAGTTCTTAATAGAATCTGATAGACGTCCGTCTCCTCGGGCCCATTGAAGCGGGTTTGGACTCATCAACTCGCTCACTGCTCTTCTTGTCTTACTGTCATTCTATGAAGGAATAATTTGTCAATAATTGGCCGTGTCGTTCTCGTCAAGACGGTTTGATAAAGTAGCAGCTTTTCGGGGGCTGGGATGGAGAATATCTCGGGGAAAAAAACAGGGAGAAAGCGCAGAGAAGGCAGCATGTGGCAGCAGATCTGAGGCAGCGATAGAGCCATTAAGAGCTTTAGAAGTATTTTAGCTGAATTCACACAAAGCAGAAATAGATAAATAAATAATGAAAGAGGAAAAAGTGGAACGTCAACTGTCAGGGAAGTGATACAGACTTTAAGAAATCATTTGGGAGGGTGAAAGATAAAAGATTATCCCTCTTTTCTGCCAACTTATTGCCTCCTCAGCCATCGCTGAAGCTAATTCGCTTACTCAAGCAATCATGTGGACATTCTGTGGCCTTCAAAGTGCTGCTGCCTACTGCTTATACCAGCAGCAGTATATATATATATATATATATACTTCAGTGTTTGGCATATGTTGTGAATCTGATCACTCTGCAGTGTATGGCATCCATTATCTGCTTCACTGTAAGGGGCAGGAATTTTCCAGAGATATCCCAGAATGCTTATCATCTGTAAAATATCTCTGGATGGCTGACACTCATCTGATTGGCTAAATCCGCTGGGCAGGCACATTCCTCTGACCACCCCCCCCCCCATCCCTCAGTGTAACCCCAGAGACTGCGACGTCGAGAGACCGTCCTTATTCCGCAGATTAAACCTGAGAAACAAGAAGAAGATGGTGGCTGTAATAATCCGGTCATCTTCTGAAAGACATCATGTGGGAAAGAAATTGGATACGGTGCAAAAATCTCTCTTAGCCAGAAACAATCAGAACCAAAAAGGAGGGATTTTTACTTTCCAGCAGTCACTGAATGGATCATGTCTGGTTCTGGTTTCCTTCAGTAAAACAAAACAATTTTCTTATTTATTTATTTATTGTTTTCTGTTAGAATTTGAACTGTTTAGGGTTATCTGGCAGGGTTTTTCCAGACTTTTCTGATTCGAGCATCTTTTCCTGTGATGCTCTTGTGATGATGCAGTATGTGGTTTAACATACAGTTTGTTGCTGAAACATGATGTTGTCTAGGTGTGAGCAACGTTGCTCTAAACCCTCAGTTTACTTTTCAGCATTGATGTTCGCTCATACACATCTGGACCAAATCTGACCCTAGAACAGTTTTCTACCTCAGAACATTGTAAATGATCTCTGGTCCAGAGGAGACGCTGGTGTTTCTGGACAGTGTTTACGTGTAGCTTCTTGTTTACATGGTCCATCTTTACCCGAGGAACCGTGTTGACCGACTAAGATTTCTGTTTTTATTTTCACCAGCATCAGTTTGACCTTTGACCTCGACCCTTTAGAGATGATGCTTCCTGATTCTCTCAATCTTTTGATATTATTCACTGTAGATGTTGGACCAGTTTGACACAGAGGAACAGTTTGTGACATTAACACATATTTACGTCTGAGAGCCTCTACCTCTGCATAGCTGTCAAATGTTCTAGTGAAATGTCTGTTCCAACATTGGACACATTGTTTATGTCTATCAGGAATAAACGTTGAATTTTTATTTCACACTCTTCTAGAATTGGGCTCGTAATATCTTTGTACACTGATCTAAGAAATTCTAATAGATTTTTGGGAACCGCTTCCTTTTTTCCATCATCACTGCAGATGACTGTTATTTTGGGACTTTTTAATCAGCCACTTTTGGTGGGTTTTGTGCTAAATAAAATGTTCATCCCTCTCCTTATTGCTCATAATTTTACGTGATTAAAACCTGCGAATTTAATGAGCAGATTCAGTAAAAATTTTGTCATCTTCTGATGTAATGTCTTTGATTCGTTAGACGTGCGGTGCACGAGCACATCCTGAACTAACATCGACTTGAGGAGGTAAAAGGTAGATTTCCATTTTTAGTAGAAGGAAGGAGTGTCTCCCTCCATGTCCTCCTTTGTTGATATCAGTGGGATCTGAACGATAACCGTCAGCCAGGTTTTACTCAGTGTTTTTTTAG
This sequence comes from Pachypanchax playfairii, assembly GCA_006937955.1. NCBI lineage: Eukaryota > Metazoa > Chordata > Actinopteri > Cyprinodontiformes > Aplocheilidae > Pachypanchax > Pachypanchax playfairii. The sequence goes on along the minus strand of SSNP01000005.1, from coordinate 2,026,330 downwards.
CAAACCCACACTGACCTTTCAGTCAACTGGCCCCAGTTTGCATACCTACTCACCGTTTTCCCAGCATGCAAATTGTACGGAGATACAGGACAAGCTTCCGAGGACCGGGAAGGCTTTGCTCAGTGGGCTGCAGAGGAAAACACTGTTGGAGAAGGTGATGATTAACTGGGTCTGAGGTCGCTGAAGGCGCCACCTGGACCTGAATTTTCAGCTCAGGAAACATTATTGAAGTAATTCTAAACAGTTAGATGTGATTTAACTGAATGCAGAGAAGTCACAAGTATTTTTGATACATTGACAGAACCCTGAAACATTTCATTTGAGGATTTGGACCTACTGAGTTTTAAAAGTCTTCTTTTATTTTTATAATATCCAAATGATTTCCTGTTGGATTGGATCTCAGATTATAAATTGTGTCTGATTGGATTTGTTTTGGTTCTGTGTGTTTTCATTTAGACTCAAGGCAAATCTAAACTGATAATTTCTATCCAAAAATGCATCTCTCTTCTAAAAGATTCATGTCTGAACAAATTTTAATTACAAAACACCTGTTTGTTGTCTTGTTTCTGTGATTTTACTTTATGCTGAATTTCAAATCTTAAATAAAAACCTTCTCAGGTCAAGAAGGAGATGAAAAGTTTATTTATTTTCTTCTTACAGTTAAAAGCTTTAAAAAGACTTTTAACATTGATCTGTTAATGGTGATGATCACATGGAGAGTTTGATTTATTTGGATTACACCTGAGAGCAGGAGCAACACATTCAGTCATTTTAAACACCTGTTCTTGTCTTCTTTGAGCAAGTGTGTTTAAATTTAGAGGTCGGCTTAGAGACTTAATTCTAAATAATTAGAAGTCATTCATAAAATCGGCTTGACGTCACTAATATTGTGGTGGTCATTACGTAACCAGCCTATTTAAGTCTGTTGGAAGTATTTATTTATATAAGTATATAGTTTTCCCCTGCTGACATGATACCAGGAAGTGTGTATCTTTGAATAAAGAGCTACAGTTTCTCTGAATGGGAGGTTGTTTCTGCTGGCCGGCTCTTTAAAACCACAGTATGGCGTTTTAAAGTGGGGACGAGGTAACCCTGGAATCCAGCATTCATTATTCATCAACAGATAGCACTTTATGGGCCACAGTGAAGCTGAGTGGGTGTGGGAGAGGACAGCGTTAATATTAACTATCCTCAGAGGGCGACTCGGGGAGGGACTCGTCTATTGCTCTCTTTTATTTCAGCTCATCTTAAATTTCCATTATTCACCAGAAAAAAGCCAAGCGGAGCCTTTTCACAGCGACTCTTTGACACTGACGGGCCCCTCATCTTCCTCAGCACGCACACACACACACACACCTCAGAGCACCATGTGGAGGACTATTATTAATCATGCTCCTATCAGCTCCTCACATCATCAGCTCTATTTGCTGTTTAATCACTAAAATAATACGGAAAGGAGGGCGGCGGTGCTGGGGTGGGAGTTTCAGGTTGCTATGGTGACCAAATGGAAAAGGTCAGGCGTAGTTTATCTTATCAGTGATAGGGAATGGTTACTAATTACAGATAGCTACCACCAGTGCTCGGTCCACCGGGCCCTGCCTTAAAACACTATCAGCAATCCACACCAGTCTGATATTAAAATTATCTTTGAAGTCATCCACAAACATCTCAGTGGCGATGCAGGACTCCCCAAACAACATGGCAGCTGGGAGGCCAAGGTCAGGCCAGGCCAGGCCAAGAAGACATGGCAGGATACTGTCATGGATGTCACGTCCTGACCCGAGTTAATCCAGTCCACGAGAGAGTTTCATCATCCTCACAGGGATACAAACAGATGTGTGTTTGAACTAACTAACCTCTGGAAAAGTACTTTATTATGTGCCAAACTAAGATGTTCCTGATGTTCTACATCTTTATGTAGAATTAATAAGACAGAAAAGGTTTAAAACTACAAGGGATTTTATTCTAAATATTTAATAAAACTTTCTTCTTAGATTTTCTTTTCATCATCGTTTAACAATCCAAAAAGTTAAATGTGTTTGCTTTAGGAAATATGAGACGTGTTTTACTTCTATCTGTGTAATTAATGTAATAATAATGAATGAAACTCCTCTTATGAGTTTCAGCTTTGTGCAGATGCAGTTTTCATGAAACATTAACATTGCTGTTGTCTTTCACAGAGATAACTGCTTGTTTGAATGTGTTTTTAATGATGTTTAATGGTTTGAAACAAAGAAAACATTGAAACTGAAAATATGAGAAATTCCTGAAAAGCACCTGCTTCAGGAACTTTATGTTTATACAGAAGAAGAACATGAAGCATGTGATGCAGGCGGTTTGTGGAATGTGGAAACAGATAGTTAACAAATCAGAAAAAAAAATATCAATCCAGTTCTTTGTTTCTAAATAGATTATTGTAATAAATTAAAACTCCCAAAATATTAGTCTGAATTACACTCATCATTTTGAATCTCATTTAGACATTTATTTCATTAATAAACACAGAGTAGATGCATATGTTAATATAAATCAATATTCTTTTTATTCATTTTAAACAAAAATATATTTATTTCTGTGTTTTTTTCTTTTTTAACTGAGTGTTTAATCCCCACAGGGTCAGGTTTGTTTGTTTTTTAGAGACAGTATGTGTTTTAATCTTGTCTTACAATAAAAAGGATGAATTAAGCTGTAAATACAGAGTTTAAACAGCTGACTGTCACATAAGACTTTTAAAATCTTATAAATAAAAGAACGGGTTGGTTTAAGGAGCAACAGGAAATTTTCTTGTATTAATGGGCTCCAGTTACTAGAATCTGTGTTCCAAAAGGTTTTGATAGTATTCATGGTGTTTTTTATTTCCAAAACAAATACAATATAAACAATATAAAATGTTTTATGTAGAAGGAATAAGATTCTTTTTAGTTTGTTAATTTAAACTAAACACAAAGATCTCTGGCAACATAATAAAATGTTTAACGTGACAGAACAGAACCTGGTAGATAAACCTCAGCTGCTGCCATATCGGATCAGCTGACAGGCTGATGGACATCGTTAGGGAAACTGAAAGTCTGCTGACGTCGACGTTAGTTCAACGTATAAAATATTCACCTTGTGTTTTTAAAGTGTAAGAAGTTAATAAAAATCTTCATCTCTGTTTTAACAATTAGAAAAGAAATAATGCAGATTAAGTTTATGATGACAATATTTTCCTTTAACTTTAATCATTTTAAAATGCAGAGCAGCGAGTTTGAAACTGAGTGTTGGTACGAGTGAATGTGATTTTTTGAAAGTGAAGATTCTTGTTCCTGCTCAGACTCTGTGTGTGCGTGTGCACGTGTGTGTGTGAGATCTAGTCTCTGCACCCCCTCCATTTATCATCTTTGACATTTGGCTGTACTCCCCCCTCTATCTGACCATCATCTGAGGAAAGCACATTTTTCCCATCAGAAATCCCGTTGTGACTTTTTGCGTCGGAGGGGTGGGATGGGGGGGGGTCGCTGATACCTCCTTTGGTGAGGCAGAGAGATACATAGATGTGAGCGAACGCATCTTTTCTCAGCTCTGCTTCTTCTCTGTGTGTTTTTGTGTATCTTGTACTGGTCTGTGTGTGTGTGTGTTGATCAGTGGAGTAATTATGAATGTCTTTTGCACACACACATTCTCTCTTAACACGGATGTTATCTGGGCAGTGAGGGCTCCACTGATGCCCTGCCTCTTGAAAATAGCCCTTTTCTTTGCTGCTGCCAGCTGTGCAGTGGGTTATATTTAACCAGTTATCTTCTTTACATCCCTCTCCATGCTCCACGAGGCTATCGCAACAACACTGCTGCCACCATCTCACTTATTTTTATTTTTATTTTAAGCCTTGTGACAGGAGGCGGAGATAACAGATGCAAAGCCAACTTGTGAGTGGCGTACCCCCCCTTCTGCTCTCTCCAACAAAAAGACTGCCCCACCATCGTTCCATCTCTCTTTCCTCTTGTTTTTTTTTTTGCTCTGCTTGTCTGTCTCTTTATCTTTATCATTTCTCGGCCCTTTTATCTCCCCTCTGCAGCCCTCCTCTAACTCTCGTGGTATTTCGCTCGACTTCTCAGTGAGTTTTTCCTGCTTGAATCTTCCTCTTCTTGGCAGCAGCAGAGACAGATGTACAGTAGGCAGATCGCTCAGATGTGCAACACCAGGATTCTGTCATGTGGAACTGTGGCATATTGAATTTTTTTGTGACTTGATCTCTTCTTATTTGCTGTTATACACTGACCTCGAGTGCACTGTGAGCATTTGAAACATTTTTAACTACAAATGGAGTTAAAGCTTTAAACTCTCAAACTTTTTTACAGCAGTAAAAATGTCCTTAAAGTAATTTAAATTATCAAGAATTTGTCTGAATGATACACAGCACATCTTCTTTATAAAGATCATATTCAGATACATTAGAACTACCTGACAGCTTAAGACAGTTTGTCCTTTAATTAATGATAAAATCAACGCTGTGGCTGTTTGGTAAAAGAAACATGAGGAGCTTTCTGTTTGGAGCTGTTTTGAATTCTTTGTTGCAGTTAGAAGTCAGAGTCGTGTTTCTGGACAAACTGCAGATAAGAACCCAGACAAGAAACAGCTGCGATGATAAAAAGTTACTGAAGCATTAGTACAAATAACTAATCCAACAGCAGAAAAAGAAACATATATAATGTTGTACTATATTAAATAATAATACTCATACTGGTTTGTTTGTTACTAAAAGTCAAAGTAAATATGAACTTGTTGTTTATTTGCTTGATCCTGACAGGGAAGTCTCAGAGGACGTCCCGGCTGTCTGTGGCTAAAACAGCTGTCCAGTGTATTGATCAGTGTCACAAAAATACACGTCCAGTTGTGTCTGTGGATACGACACACAGACAGGCACACAACCCCAACCCCCCCTCCCAGATTTGTGTTTCTGTTATTAGGAGCATTTTCTCCTCCTTCCTCAGTGTGTTTAGTCTCTGGTAGAAGCAGAAACATCTGGATGTGTGTGTGTGTGGCTGCACAGTTGCAATGAAGGTAAAAAGTAGAAGTGAAGGCCGATGGAAGAAATAATGAAATAAGACAGAGGAGGGTAGACGATTAGGAGCAAATGAAAGAAGAAGAGGAAGATGTGAGCTCAGCATCTCTAGTGTTGAGAGCTGGTTCATGTCAAACATGGAGGGAGAGTCTCAGACAGGACGGAGGGAGGATCTCCATCCCTTTATACTGTTAAAGTTTCTCATCTGCATCCTGTCTGATGGGCGGGGGGGGGGGGTTTAGGTGTACTGTATCATGACCCGATGCTGCGGTCCAGTTAAAATACTGCAGCGTTTCACACCTGTCCTTCCACTAAGCTGTAACACAGTGTTGGTCATGTGATGCTGGACCGGTACCAACCATGTTACTCACATGGGGTTCTGCTTTTAGTGTCGACTAGAAAAAAAAAATAGATGCAGACAGTTTGTTCTGGTCCTGAAAGAGGATGTTGGACGTGGAGTTCTGTAATCCAGTTGATCCTGAACAGAATCAGCGAGTTTCACGTACACGCCTCCAGGTGAGTGTCACACCTGGTACCAAATCAGGCTGCAGCTTCAGGAAAAAAAATCCATCTCAGTTTTACTGTTTGTTATAACATTTTCAAATATGAATTAATAACTCAGGAATCAAAGTTTTATAAACATGATTTACATACAGTATATATGTTTATATTTACATTATTATTGTTGTTTACTTTTTAAAGTGACAGCATTCAATAAAGACTTTGTGTGTAAAAGTCCTCGAGGCTGTTCCACATGATGCTTTATTGCTAAAATATCTCAAATCTGGTCTTTAAAACAAATCCAGATGTTAGAGTCTCTAAATTTCAAATAAAAAACACAAGTATATAAGACATTAACAGTCAGCAGCACATCTGGATCAGTCGTCATTCCTGTGGAAACATTCCACGTGAACCGAATCAACAAATGTTATTTTTAATGGAAGAAATTCAGCTGTTAATAGTAGATTTTCTCGATCTGTAAAGTTATGGATGAGATGTGGGATCAGAGGAGGAAACCCTCGTTAATGATAGAACAGGTGAGACAGACAGAACCTTCCTCAGAACCTCGTGGATTAATGTGTTTGAAAGCTCAGAGCTGTGTGCGTGTTTCTGGATGCAGTGTGTGTGAACGTTCTCACCGTTTTACTCAAGGCTGAGTGTCTTTATATCAGCAGCGATATGAAAAGAAACTGTGTCCCTGATATGATTTGAGGAGAGAGATGATGGTTAGACTTCACACTCCAGATGACCTTGTGTGTGTGTTTGTGTCTGCAGGAAGCTGCTACCAGTTCCTGACCTTTCTGTGACCACATTAAGAAACCTTTTGGTTATTTAACTCTTAAATCTTGCAGTGTGTGACTATCTCAGATCAGTGTGTGTGTGTGTGTGTGTGTGTGTGTGTGTGTGTGTGTGTTGGCTCCCACTGCTCTGGCATTTCCAGACCATCACGAGCTCCATACGTTTTCTGGAAGAATTGTAGAATTGTGTATTTTTTCAGCATTCTCCTCGTATTCCCGCTCCAGTCGTTGGCCTTGCTCGGTCATTGGATTTTATAGGGGGGGGGGGTGCGGCTAGTTGTAGATAGGGGAGGATTCAATAAGTCGTTGAATCAACCCCCTCCTCCCCCGGTGGATCTTAGGACGGTGGGAAAGTTCAAATCTGCTGCTATTTTCTATCTTTTATCAGCCAGGCTTATCGGCTGGCTTTCTCGTCTGCATGCCTGGCTTCAATAGTCCAGGGTCTCAGCTCGGTAACTACCCTCTACCTCCCTCCCTCCCTCCCTCCACAATCCTCCCTTCTTTTCCCTTTTCATGAAACACCACCTGTTTTAACTCCCTTTTCTTTATCTATGTGTTCAAACAAGAAAGAAAATACTTTTATGCTGATTATAAAAAATACAGACAAGAAAATAAACAGAAATAGAAAGTAAAGAAATAAATAAGAAGTCAGAAGAAACTTTGATTCCTGGTGAACTTTGTGTTTTTGGGATTGAGCTCCAGCTGAACATGTGGGTTAATGTGAAACACATTAAATGAAGAGTTTGATCAAACAGAAATGTATTCACATGAAAGCTGCTGTTTCTTCACACACACGTGTCGTTTTTTTCCCCTTCCTGTCTTATCATGATGCGCACATGTTCACTTTTCATTAGCTTTTCAGAGGAATGTGCTGCTCCGTTTTCAAGCTGCAGGCTGCTACTTCTCTGTGATGCATGTGGGAGGAAGGCGTCCTTGAGGAAAATGAAACAGTCTGTCAGAGTGAGCGTGTCTGAAGTGCTGCCAGAGAAGAACCGAGTGTGAAACAGAACACCAGAGGGAAGGTTTGATCCAACGCATTACGAGCTGTGACGTCTCTGTCACAGTCAATTCAAAGGTGGATTCTTGATTTGAAGCTGGGACGATCTCATAAGAGCGATACCTGATGCTTTTTATTTACTCAGATTTGACTATTGATTGCTGCTCAGTCTCTTTATCTCGGAGCTCTCACTCCAAAGTGCATCGCTGGACAACATTCGTCTGAGACATGGGACACTGTGGACAAAGTGCAATGAAAAGGCTGAGAAAAAGTTCTGAGACATGTTTAAGTGATGAAATCTGCTGAAGATTTTATCAGAGTATCGTTTTTTTTTATTAGTCGAGACGCTGTGTGTCCAAACCTCCATCTGACTGGATTACTCATGTTTCCAAATCTCACTTACTCCCTTTAAATTCTAGAAAAAAATCCCTAAAAACATCCATCGACAGCCTCTCAGAGTAAACTTGGTTCTTTCTGGAAGCATGTAGATTCACTTTTTAAAGATTTATGTCGTGTTTAAAATGGTTCATTTCATTAGTCAGAAACCCTCCAAATGAGAATAGAATTATTTTTCTTGTTCAGTTGAGATTTTTTTTTTTTTTACTTTTTATTCCAGGAACCTAATGTGACCCCAGTCTGGTGTCTAACTTATTAACATGAGCACAAGATCTTTGTTGCTCACTTCTGCCTTCAAAGTGCTTTATGAAGTTGTGTTTGTGTGTGTGTGTGTGTGTGTGTGTGTGTGTGTGTGTGTGTGTGTGTGTGTGTGTGTGTTTGTGTGTTGGGGGGGCGGGGGGTTTGTATTTCTGACCTCCTGGGGACCCGTTTCCTGACTTTTACTATCTTTCTGGGGTCCGAGGGTTCTTGTGGGGACCAAAGCCTGGTCCCCATGAGGGGGACTCCCCTTTTTAGGGTTAGGGGTTAGGTTTATAGGTATGGTGTGAATAGAGTTTTAGTTAGTCTTAGGGTTAGTTATAGATCAGTAATGGTTAAGGTTAGTAAAAGGGTTTGGGTTAGTTATAAATCTAGTTACTAAAATCAATGGAAGTCAATGGACGGTCCCCATAACGATACCAAAACACACTTGTGTGTGTGTGTGTGTGTGTGTGTGTGTGTGTGTGTGTGTGTGTGTATACAGTATCCGCTGGGCTGCAGATGTAACATGGCGGGACCACTATCAGGTCTGAAGCTACACGGTGTTCCAACATGTTCCAGCAGCAGCAGGGAGATTTATTTCTGCTCACTCGGGTCACTGAACAGTTCTAGTAACACACACTGGACTATCAGATGGTTCTACTGAGGAGACGCTGCTGATCTCCTCCTCCAGGGCCAGTTTTTCCTCTCTGGGGGCCATGAAGGATACCTCTCCACCGGACCATCCATCAGTGCTGCTCTACGTACCTGAGGAGGGGGGGAGAGTATCACCTGATATCGCTACCTGCCCTCCTCATGCCCAAGAAGCTAAACATCTCCTCCTGAGAAGGAAGGAAGAAAGACAACTAAGCCTCTCTTTGTCAGTTTTTTATTCCAGTTCATCCCTCCATCAGCTCTTTTATCTTTCCGTCTCTTTATGTCCCTCTCACAGGGTTCGTCTCACCCCACCGTCTCCCCATCCAGGACCTTTATCTGGGAGACGACTCTGCTCATTAAGGAGTTAATTTTCTCGTTGCTATCTGATGAGGATAGTCAACCTAAAACACTGTGAATTCTTTAAATTTCCTTCCTTGTTATCAAAAAGAGAGGGAAGAGAAAAAAAGATGGGAATGGGGGGATATTTAATCATTTAAGTAGTCTTCCTGGGGAGCCAGATTTCTCTCCTTTTTTTCTTCCCAGCAATGTAAAGAAATCTTAGCTGAAAGCTGGCCCAGCTCAGTAATTCAGTTTTTAAAGCAGGAGGATGGAGGGGAGGTGGAGGGGGAGGCTGCGGTGGCGCGAGAGGGAGAGGAAGAAAAAAAACGACTTGATGAAATTCCACTATCAGCTCCGAACCAATATGCAAAATATCTCGCTGGAAATCAAATAGCTATTATGTTTTCATTTCCACGTCGGCGTATTTGCTTAATGAAGAGGAGACAGATCAGACCGGCAGAGAGAGTCTGCAGGAGCCGATAACCGCCAACGGCTCGCAGCTATCCACACAGAGTGACGCTTCCAGTCACTACGCTTTCTCCACCAAAAAAAAAAGAAAGAAAAAAGGGGGATGGAGGGGAGGAAGAGAGACAGGAAGGGAAGGTGATGGAGTGTAAGGGATGGAGGGAGCAGGAGTGATATCAAAAGGNGAGTGGAAGGGAAGAAAGAGAGGAGCAGTTGCATGAAGAGGAGGAAGTGGCAGATAAAGAAGGGAGGAAGTGAGAGAATGAAGGAGTGACTGCAGCTCGGGATGGACGGAGACGGTCAGAAAGGGAGAAAACTGGATGTTTTTCTTAGATGATTCTGTGTATTTTTGTGTAAATGTGTTCATATAATTCGAGCCTTTGATGTTTGGCGCCCTGCTGCTTTCATGCATCCTGATTATCACCCGTCATATAATTAGTTTCACAGTAAACATCTGACAGACAGCATCACCAGACGTTACCTTCATCCGTGTGTTTCTGCAGACACTCAGCTTTTAGTTCTGCCTCTTTCTTCACACCGTCAGCAGGAGCTTTTTAACTTCCTGCAGGTGTGACAGTAAACCTGCTGCTGCAGGGATTTTACATCTTATCCTGCACTTTACAGGAACATTTACAGTTTCTGTTGTTTGCAAATGGCTTTAAACAAGAACTCTGCAGGATGTTACGAATTACTAATCACAATAAGCAAATTAAAGAGTTTTAAAAGAAATGAGTAGCTGAATGAGTTTTCAGGATTTTTTCGAATTGCTGCAAAGGTTTTAGGCTCTACTGTGCCCCATTGCATTATGGGTATATTCTCAGTATCAAGGTTAATGATGCTCAACGTATATTTTAACAGTTATCATCTCAGATTTGTGCAAAATTGTTTGCTTTTTTTTGTTTTTTTTTTAAATTTCCACATCTGTGATTCAAACAGCTGAAGAGAAAAAGCAGATGTTTTTTATTAATACTGAATGTAAAGCTGTTAGTGTTGTTGGCAGCCGCAGAGCTGCGATAAGATCCCACTCCGTGTTGAGGGAAATGTTTAAAGTGCAAAGTTGATGAAGAGTATTTCCTCTGCGGTGGGTAATTCTCTTCACTCTGATCAATAAGTGGCTCCTCTCCAGCGCCTGACTCTGTGTCAGGTACCTTAGTTTCACTCTCGAGAGCTCACACATCCGCCTCTCCTTCCCATCCTCGCCTCCTTTCTTTCCCTAAATATTCCCTTTTAATGTTTCTCTTCACAAGTGTGTGATTTTGCGATAGAAGCACGCCTTCTCTTGCTTTCAGGTCTGATGTATTTTCTGTGCGGCGGGTTATTAGCGTGAGAGCGGCGAGGCTGGCGTCTGTTTAATCAGCTTGTTGAGCATGCAGGTTTGATGTGTGTTGTCTCTGTGTTTAATCAGCGAGCTGCAGGTTTGATGTGGACGGAGAGTTAATAAAGCTGTATCTTCAGTTCCTTCATCAGTTGCAGCACTTTGTTCTGTCCGTCGTGGCGTCTCTGAGACAGACAGCTGCACTCTAGTATTCCTGTAGCTGCATATCGGGGTTGGTTTCATCAGTGTGGTGGACTGGATTTGTCTCCATGTAAACTTGGACCAGGAAGTTGTTATTTCCTGATTTCAGGATTGGGATTTCCAGAAATAAATCATGTTCGCCCTATAAAACACATGCTTGAAAAAAGCTTAAACTGTTTGTGGTTTATAATAAAAAGCTTTTTGTTTGAAGATGTCCATCAATTTAAAACCAAATGCTGCAGTTACATTTTGAGCTTGTTCTTGAAACTTGACTTTAATGAAACGTCAGTGAGACTCAGTTTCATCACCTGGTTGGACGTAATTAAACTAGTTTATTTCTAACCTGTCTTCATCCTTTCGTGTCAGCGCGTGTTGAGACATTTAGACGCTAATTTCTGACCCAACTGATAAATCATGTGACCAGTCAACGAACCCATGTTCATTAGGGGTCAAATAATTCACAAAAGTTTTGCACAATTTATCACTAAAGATCTTTTTCTGATGCAAACCCTCACAGCACAAATTAGAAGAACTTTGATGGGAAAAAGATGAAATAACATCCTCACAGTTTGCTGCATGTAATAAAACCTTCAAGGAGACGAAACCAACCAGAGTTTGTCCTACTTTGGTTTAAGTCCATCAGATGAAATGTGTAGGAACAGAAACTTCTGACGTGTACATGAACATCATATTGGCTGAAGAACAGGAACGATCAGAAGCTCTGCGTTTAAATTACAACCTGAAAGCTGAATGTTTCTGTTGGATAAGTCTCAGCTGAACAGATGTCCCTCCTGCAGAGCTCCACGTTTTTGTCTCTTTATTATTTCTCCATCTCTTGAAGGAGTTCAGTCCAATTTTCCTGGATATCAAACTGTAACAATTAAAGGCTTTAAGTGTAAAACTGGGAAATGAAGTAGAATGTGGTGCACTTATCGCACGGCGTCCTGCTATCCTGTCTGCCAACTATCCAACACAGGAAGAGAATCGGGGGAAAGAAGAAGAAGAAGAAGAATAGTTCTGCTCGGATTAAAGTGGAGCTGAAACTTTTTCTGCTCCATTTGATGTCTGAAAGCAGCGATGTGGTGATTGATTCATTAAACCAGAGCTGTAATGAGGAGAGAAATCATAATTCAAACTTACATTTTAAACAGGAAATATAATTGGAATTTTACACACAGAAGTCCCTTTGTACAATTATGATTAAAGGAAAATTAATTGTATGAAAATGTCCATATAGATACTGAAAATGAGATCTAGCAAAGCTTGGACGACATGGACCTAATTCTAAAAATATTGTGTACAGGATCAATTTTTTTTCTCCTCGTCTTTTTTTTTTTTTTTTAAATGAAGGTCCAAATCTAACTGTGTTAGTTTTATCTGAAATTAGAGTGAACCATGCAGGCGTGGAAGTTGAAATTAGCCTAAAGATGTTTCATTTACAAAGACAGAAACACTTTGTCAGTCGGCCATTGTTTCTCAGCATTATCTCTGCCTGCTTTTAATTGCTTTGGAAGTGAAATTAACAGAATTAGAAAAATTGCCTCTCCCTTTTTCTACAAGCTTCTTTATTCACGGGTATTGTTGTGTGCTTTGTATAGATTATAGACTCCTTTTGTTCCAGTATTGTAAATATATACGCCCCCCAGACACGGCTTCAGCGCCGAAACAATCCCTCTGTTCGTTCTTCACAACCTCGTGAAAATTAATTTACAACCTGTTTTGGATTGGGGGGGGGGGATCCTGGATCTCTGTCGGTATTCATTTCACTCCGATTCAGTCCCTCAAAAACAATCTGCCCACCCTCCTCATCTTTCCAGTACATCATCATCATCTTCAGCATCCTGTATGGAAGTCATTGTTTCCCTCAGCAGTCTGCATGTTCACAAGCTTTCCTAATCTCCTTAAAGAAATGCCTACCCCGAATTAATAATTCTATCATGTTAACCTCTCGGGAGCTGAAGATGAAGCTCATCACGCGGTTCTGACGTCGTCGTAGTCTGCAGGCATTAAAAAGCTTCTAGTAGCGAGTAAATATAAGAGTGTATTTCAAGGTTTGGATCTCTTACTGCACCATTAAAAGATTCATCCTATAGAGAGAGTATCATTAATGAACCACTTCTAAAAAAATAAAAAAGTCACATTAAATCCATATTAACTGACTTCAATTTTTGGATGTAATCTTCAAACAGGCTAAAATAGATCAAAAGTACTGTATAATTACTATGGTCAGCAGGGATTATGGAAGTGTAATTGATAGCAATCAGCCCCACACTAATCACTCTTTTAGCTGTAATTTTAGGTATACTGTAATTTGGCTTTAAGGTCCCCCTTGGCTCCTTGCTATTAATCATCTGGATTAGACCGTACAGCGTGTCCAATTCTTGAAACTCGTTTTTGAATTAGTCCATTAAAAAACCTATCGCTGTATTTAGGGTCTATTTTTCTCCGTCTGCAGAACATGCAACCATACGTGGCTTTTTCATTTATTTTTCACCTCTTCTGCTCTGCTGTGTTGGACTTGAGGGCCTCAAGAGGAAAACTAAAGGCTTAATGCTTTTCAGACATTTACAGGATGCTTTGATATTATTCCTGAATCTTTTTTTACATACTTTATAATCCATTTTGATGTAAATGACCTAAGTAAGGATTTTTTCCCTTGTTTTTGTTGTGCAGGTTCCCTTGGGGATCTTGATGGTGGTGATGAAAACACAGCTGACACACTGAGCCTATCAGGAGAGGAGGGCGGAGCCTCTGACCCTGAGGATTCTGCAGAAGGCGACAGCTCCAGCCCTCCGTCGTACACGCAGCTGTACAATGAAGGTAAGACTGGAAGGAACAGCATGAACAGAACGAACCACAGCTGATTCCTTCCTGCTGGTTCAACCTGGAGCTGAAAGTTAATGTCAACTTAGTGGCACTGAAATCTCTCTTTATTCCTTTTATCATGTAAAGAACTTCCTGTTTTTATTTGATTTAACGTGAGATCGGGGAAGTGGAAACATTATAATAATGTATAAAAATGTGCTTTGAAATCATGAAAAGTTCCATGAGTTTCTTCACATTATGAACGTTTCTTCATCACAGTAATTCAAATCACATTTCATATGAAATATGTTTGACTTGTAGTTGTACAGTATAATAAAATAAATACAGATACAAACTTAAAACAAGCTTGAATGTGAATTTAAACAACCCTCGAACATTTAAGACGTCTTTTTTTGTGTTGTTTCCCAAAAAAAAAGTTTATTTTAAAGTTTCCTTCAGATTTATCTGAATTTCTCTCAAACTTGACAAACTGTTGTAGACAGGAAACTACAAATTTACCCAAAATACGAGAATGTGTTGTTTTTTCTTTGTGTTAAAATTTGGGTGAGTTTTCCATCCATGGAAAGTAGGTGTGAAGGCTGAACTAAATGCTTGATAAGGCTCCAACCTGCACAGCTGATCTGTCAGCTGATGGACGAAGGAACAGGATTGATGAAGATTGTTTTTTGTTAGTGAAGAACTCAAAGAAAAAAACAGACGCTGAAGCTGAGATTTGAGTTTTTGATTCACAGTTCTGTCATTTTCTTTTCTTTACTTGAATAGAATAGCTGATAATTGTAATCAGTTTAAAATGTGTTATAAAGTTGTTATGATGCGTTTCCTTCTTCTCCTTTCCAGTAAAGTAAAACACCTGTATGAATCATAAGATCATGAAAATGTTCCATCTTCCATCCCAAAGGTTTCTTCAGTTCCAGGATCAAAATGTGTTGATGTTATTGAACTCTCAGGGTTTCTGATGATCTACACAAACAGATGGATGAATATTCCTCAGCAGCAGCAGCTCCATATTTTTGCAGCTTTAATGATAACTCTGAATTCACAGCAGCGACCGTGAGCTCCTCAAGTAAAATCAGCCAGATGTCTCGTTTACTGTCAGTTATTAGTGGTTCATACGAGTTTTATCTCCACATCAAGACTTTGTTCAATCAACTGACGTGTTTGTGTTATCTGTCAGGAGACCGTTAATGTCACCCAGAGACGCAGAAAAAAAATGGCTGCAGCATCTTTATGAGGTTGCAGTTTTCCACATGTCACTTTTTATCTCTAATGTGTCTAAACATAAAAAACAACAAGAAAACAAACATTTCTGTGGACTCCAGTAGGTCCGCCCCTTAATGCAGCTCTTATCCCGAACCTCCCCCCCACCAGCTCGCGCTGAGTGATAGCAGAGTTTTCACTCATATTCTTTTGACTTATTCAAGATTTCACCGGCTGTGTGTTTTTAATCTAAAAAAAATTTCTGCTCTTGTGAAATTTTGGGTGCTGAGGGTGATAAGCGTCTGCTGGTTGGCTTGGTTTTGATAAACCCATGGAAATTCTGTCAGGTGCAAATCGAGACGAGATTAGAGATTAGCTGGTGGTGTGTGTTTGAGGTGTGCGTCTGTGTGTGTGTTTCTCTTGGGGGGGGGGGGGTAGATTATATAGGAAGAAGATGAGAGAACTCAGGCATTCTGCACATGCGAGTTTGTCGATAGCAAACCGAATTGGTGTTCATTTTTCTCTATTTGTGAATGTGTTTAAGGCCCCCTCTCTCTCTCACACACACACACCCCTCCTTCATCATCACACTGTTGATTTACTCCTCTTTCTCCTCCCCGGGGTTCCTCGGTTGCCCGGCGCTGCCATTATCAGCTCTCTGTAAATCAGCCATGTTTGACGAACCTGCTCTTTCAACCTGGGATCAATACCTGGTCTTTATCTGGCCAACGCTGGCTAATAAAGGCAGGGCCTCTTATCCGCCATCTGGACGACACACACACACACACATGCACACGCACACACAGAGGTGATAACCACCCTGATAACTTTAGCCTGAAAAACACATTCTACCAGTAACGAGACTAAACACACACTTCCTCCTCCATCTGAAGCAGTTTATTAATGCTCCAACACACACTTTTCTGTCTGTTGTTTTTTTTTCCTCTCCAGTTTTAGCAACCTGAACAAACTACGGAAGTTTTTTTTTTTCTTTTTTACTTCAAACAATCATTTTAAACATCACAGGAAACGTGATAAAAATCCACTTCTGAGCTGATAAGTTGTTACGTTACCTCCTTCTGACCTCTAATTGTCGTGCCCACGTTTGAGCCAATCACAGGGATTTTTGTAAAGTTTTTTTCTGCTTTTCATCAGAATCTGATCGGCAGTGATAGAAAAATGTGTGTGATGCATAAAAGAACAGACGGCAGAGGCAGTAATCTCGGGTTTCATCGTGATAAACAGTCTCAGACAGTACACAGGATTAGCAGCAGAGTCACTTTCTTCACTGTTGATTTGCTGCTTTTTCTTTTTTTATCATGTAATTGAACATGTTTGTATGTTGGTTCGACAAAGTCGCTACTTTTGCTTTACAAAAGTGTGATGAGCAGTTTTGTGTCCTAATTACAAGCAGTGAATAATTGACAGGAAGTCAGGTTATTGGTTATCTCGCTCAGATGTTCAGCTTTTGCAGTTCGCTGGAATTGAAACTCTGATGCGTTTGTGAGATTTTTTGTATGTTTTTTTTTACTATTCTGTTTTTCCCTAAGAAAGTATTAAATTTTTTAAATGTTGTGCATTTTTTTCTCAGACTTATTTAACATTTTTCTTCTTGAGCACTGAAACAGTAAGTGGGTCAGACCAAGAACTATAACCATAAATAGAAGGTCTTATGGAAGATTATTGGTCCCAATCCGATCCGAGTTAAGATGAAATGTCCGTCAGTTTGAGATTCAGACGGATTTTCTTTTCTCACATCAGACAGTTTGAAACTACACAACAAATTACCGTCAGTTAAGACTTTTATACACCAAGTTTTTGTTTGTTTTGATCTGATAATTGATCAAAAAACTGTCACATCAACAACAAAAAACCCCAATAACTTATAGAAAGCCATTATAACACCAAATTCTGATTGATTGATCACTTTCAGGACTGTTTCCTATTTCAGAGTTTAGTTTTAAAGATGACTGTGTATCTACCATCAGGATAAAGACTGTTTGCTTTCCTGCTGCTGGAAGTTCCCTCAGTAGTTTCCACTATTAAACCCTTTCAAAATAAAACTGCATCTGCAGGAACAAGGGACCGCATGTTTGTTAGTTTTTATTTTAACTGGGCTTTGGTTGTTTACTTAAAATAAAATAAAAAATAATTAGTCCAGTGTTCAGTGATACTGTTCAGTATTACACTGGATCACGAGAGGCGCCTGGAAGGCCTTTTTTTTGGCTCAGCTCAGGTAAACCTGTAATGATTTAATATTATTAATGTTTTGATTATATTTTCGTGCTGTTACTTTTCTTTTTGAAAAGGTTCCTTCAGTTAGTGGTGCTTTGACAGACCCGTGGTGCTCATTAAGTTCTGTTGAGTGTTTAAACTTATGTGAGCCACATGCGATCACAGAAGAAAACTCAGACGTTAAATGGTGGAACAATCGAGCTAAAACAACAGACTTCAGAGTTTAATGTAATAATTATCAGTCAATAAGTTAATTGAACTGCATGTTCAATAGATTTACTCAGTCGTAAACCACAATATTTTAATAATACATGAAAAGACAGAATAGAAAGTAGGAGTACTTTGTTTTTATTGATGGTTAAAGTTGTTTGTTCTGCAGCTGGAAGGTCAGCTGATCCTGAACCTCATGTTGGATATGTTGTGTTACCTGACGTGTGATTCTAGATAAACACTTCTACATGTAGAATGTATGTAAAAACACACCTAGTATGAGACACACATCACAAACAAGGTCAAAGGTCACTCTGAAAGTGTGGACCATTTACTGTTTTACACTAAAGGACGCCTGGAACCCTGAACGGGACCGACTCAGAGGCCTGGAGGAGTTGGTAGGCGAGGGAATGTTGGGTGACTTTGCCCTGCAGGTGTGACAGAGGAAGTTCAGCTTATCAGATTGATGGAAACTGTCTCTTTGAGGGGGGAGGAGGAGAATAAGGAGGAGGAGAGGGGGAGTTTGGCAGAAAAGTGTCTGTCGACTCCTCCTGATACCTGCCTCCCTGTCTCAGATGATATGGGAGATAATATTGATAATATTAAACGCAATAACTGTGTCTCCAGCTCCCATCCTCGCTGCAGCCCCTGCAGGATAAAATCAATGTGCCATTCAATGTGATTTATAGCTGAAAATAATGGCAGTGTTTAGGCGGGGGTGGGGTGGGGTGGGTGGGGGGTGTGTGTACAGTACGTCTTGTGTTAGTGTTTGAAATGGTTGGAAAGTGGACGTGATGTGAAACTGGATGTGTGCATCTGCCTCTGTGTGTTTTGATTTATTTAACGATGAAGACCCAGTCGAGCTCTCGACTGTTCCGATAGTAACGACGAACTGAGATGGCGTCACGTGGTGCCCAGGCGTTTATGGCCAGTATTGATTGGGTACTATCGCTGTTTATCGGAGCGGGAATGCAAGAGTAAACATGGCCTTTGTGCACATGGCTGAACTGTTATCGGGGTGGAGGCTGAAGACAGGGCGGAGTTTGTGTAAGAGGAGGAAGAAGGAGCTGAAGAAAAAGGCCGAAGTTTTCACAGAAAGAAAGAAATCAAATCACAAAACGAAACATTTAAACTTAAAAGGCTCAAATGATTGAAAGTCTCATACAATCAATGAAGAAAATGGTTGAAATTGGGTTTTGTTGATGTTTTTGGATATTTTGCCTGGCGGTATTATTTCGGCTGTTACAGCATAACGAAGAAAACCAAATCTGACAAGCTGAAACCAGCGACTTCCTGCTTTTATAATTAAACATATAAACTCTAACTCTAAAGGTGGTAAATATGTTATGATTTATTATCATTACACATTTAACAAAATTCCCCTTTGATGGCAGTTTCCTACACAGCAGCATAAATACCTGAATCAAAGGACCAACATGCAAAAATGGAGGTTCAAGTTACAGTTTAGAATTTCTCTCTTTCATTTAATGTTTCACTGTTAGTGAGATTAAAACATCAATAATCATAAATCTTTTTAAGTTATTTTAAACTTTAGTTTTTTTATTATTAGTGAGACTAATGCTGAAGTGCATGCATGTGATCCTGCAGTCAGCTGATCCTTGACCTGATGACGCTGTAAGATCCTCAGGTCAGATAAGGTGAGGTGCAGTGATGTAACTATCAGTCTAATCTAACTAATCACGAGTCGTGCTAATAGGGAGGAGCTCAGCGATGTGATGAACCCTGTGATATGACTTCTCAGGCAAAGTTCAGGGTTCACATATCTCATGTGTAGTCTCTCTCTATCTTACACACACACACATATCCAGATATTTCCAGCCAGGTGCAGCTGGTGATGTCTTTGATCAGCCGACAGGAGGATGTGTAATCAGTTTGATCAATGGTGAGGATATCAGGCCTGATTAGAGCAACACAGACAGCCTCAGTCTCATCTGGAGGTGACAGGCTGATGGGTGCAAGATGGAAAGATTTAGGGGGAAAATGTTGCAAGTAAAAGAATGAGAGAAAAATGGATGAGAAGAGATGAATGAAATGAGTAGGACGGGAGGAGTGCAGGTGAAGATGTGATGTGTGAGTCTTTGATTCTTCTGAGTTGTAATAAAAATCAAAGAGTGCACGTGTGCATGATGAGGTATAGTGTTTCAGAGAGGAGATTCACTGCTGCCTTTGATCAGCAGACAGGAAGAACCACGACACACCAGGATTCAGTCAGAGATTCAGCTGGATGTTTGTTTTAAATGTGACCCTTTGTGTTGTGTATTCAGAACCCAGAACGCAGGACTCTGGAGGAGGAGGAGCAGAAGATGAAGACGATGAAGAGGAGGAGCAACCCCCTACACACAGTGGCGAGGAGGAGGAAGATGAAGGAAAAGAAGAGAAGGAGAGGTGGAGAGGTCCAGGTCAGTGTCAGAGCAGCACTTAGTTTTAATTCTTCATCACAAAAGATTCTGCTGAAGTGATTGTGTAAGATGGTTAAGATCTGAATTAAAGAAACATTTGAAAAACATGAAAATACTTCAAAACAGACTTTTATATTTTGGACTAAAATACAACAACTGAAATAAAATCCAGAACAACCGTGAGTGAAGTTTGTGTCCACCTGATGAGCCCGCAGGTTGTAGAACCTCCTCTACCAGCAGGAACTCGGGGACTTTCTTCTAAACGATGTTTTCAGTCTCACATGTGACCCAAACGTCTTAACGAAGGTGCTTCAGTTCATGGAAGTTTGCAGAATCTGTTTCTGCTCAGCTCTGCACCAACATCTCAGTCAGGTTCTGGTCTGGACTTGTGTTATTCTTTTGAGATCATTGGTCTATTTCATGACCCAGTTTGGTTCAAGCTTCAGCTGTTAGACAGGTGACTCACATCTGAGCCCATAATTCTTTGGTCCAGAGGTCAGAGGTCAAGTCCTTTACTGTAAGCTGTCCAGGCCTTGTGGCCAGAAAACAAGCCCAAATCATCAACCCTCCACCTCCGTGCAGACAGCTGGCAAATGGGTGTTTCTGCTGTGTTTACCTTTCATGCAGTGTTGCATTGTGGGTAAACATCTGCATTTTGGCCTCGTCTAACCAAAGGATGTTGCTCTAGAAGTCCTCTGGTTTGTACAAATAAAACAGACTGAAACTTAGAGATTCTTCCAAACAAGCTAAACTTGTGCAGCCTTCTTCTAATTGTCCCGCCATGATCTTTAACCTTTGACCTTCTAATTGAGGCTGTAGCGTCTCTGATGGAGCGCTCGGGGGGTTTTTGTTTTCCCTCTGAACTTTTCACAGTCTGACCTTTGACCTTGAGGTGAACTTATTGTGACATCTAGTCCTGGGAAGACTGACAGCTGTTTTTCACTCATGAATAGTCTTTGTTTGTCTCAGCAGAACATTGAACAGTCTTACACAGACACAGATCTCTTAAAGTTTTTGACTTGAGTCTTGTTTAAAGTTGTAACTGAAGAAAGCAGCTGAAATCTGTGGAATCAAAAGGTCAAAATTCTGTTTACATTTTTCAGTTTGTTTGAAATTTTAATTGCTGAGTGGAATGGAAAGTTAAGTGTTTACATAGTGTTTTAAATTTGTATAACTCTCACCTTACAGCAGAATATCATATAAAACATAATACGTCTCATGTCGACGGTTTTGTTTTAGCAGTGAAACAAACATTTACTCTGAGTTTCACAAACATTATGAGCTGTTTGTTATTGCAGAGATTTAAATATTTGTAACAAGTTTAAAAATCTAGAGGATTTTTAAGGTTAGAAAAAACATAAAGACGTTGATGGAACCAGAACTTACACTCAGTATTCTCAAGTTGCATATTTCTCATATGAAGAGATAAAGTGCTGCACACCAGCTGAATGTTTGCAGCAGCTGTGCATGTTGGGCTGCAGATACTTTAACATATGATGGAGTCACATGTTCCTAATAGAAGAACTGTCTGACTTTGCAGACTTTTTTTTGTTCTCCTGTTTGGAGCGTCTCTCAGGGCCCGTTGTGTTTTAGGAAGTGTGAACGTGACACATTTAAGTTGTAAGCAAAACACACACAGCTGAGAGAAGATAACAAGTAATTTTAATATTTATTTGCTCTCTTATCGAGGTTTGTTTAGTTATTTATTTCTCTCGTCTGTTGTCTTCAATGAGTTAAACAATGCAAAAAGATTACAGCACTATCTGGCATTATTTCCTTTTCAAGCTGTGCGTGTTTTATGTATGTCTGTGTGTGTGTGTGTGTGTGTGTGTGTGTGTGTGTGTGTGTGGATGTGTGTTTAATTCCTGTGCCGGGGAGGAGAGGATGTGTTCATTATCGTCCTGTCCCAGCCTTGTCCCTTTAACAGTAATTGGAGCGATATTAATTGCTGCGTGGTGGCTGGTTGATGGTAGCACCATGATGCTGCTCT
>SSNP01000005.1:1931952-2001709 GCA_006937955.1 Pachypanchax playfairii | reverse complement strand
GAAGATGAAGGAAAAGAAGAGAAGGAGAGGTGGAGAGGTCCAGGTCAGTGTCAGAGCAGCACTTAGTTTTAATTCTTCATCACAAAAGATTCTGCTGAAGTGATTGTGTAAGATGGTTAAGATCTGAATTAAAGAAACATTTGAAAAACATGAAAATACTTCAAAACAGACTTTTATATTTTGGACTAAAATACAACAACTGAAATAAAATCCAGAACAACCGTGAGTGAAGTTTGTGTCCACCTGATGAGCCCGCAGGTTGTAGAACCTCCTCTACCAGCAGGAACTCGGGGACTTTCTTCTAAACGATGTTTTCAGTCTCACATGTGACCCAAACGTCTTAACGAAGGTGCTTCAGTTCATGGAAGTTTGCAGAATCTGTTTCTGCTCAGCTCTGCACCAACATCTCAGTCAGGTTCTGGTCTGGACTTGTGTTATTCTTTTGAGATCATTGGTCTATTTCATGACCCAGTTTGGTTCAAGCTTCAGCTGTTAGACAGGTGACTCACATCTGAGCCCATAATTCTTTGGTCCAGAGGTCAGAGGTCAAGTCCTTTACTGTAAGCTGTCCAGGCCTTGTGGCCAGAAAACAAGCCCAAATCATCAACCCTCCACCTCCGTGCAGACAGCTGGCAAATGGGTGTTTCTGCTGTGTTTACCTTTCATGCAGTGTTGCATTGTGGGTAAACATCTGCATTTTGGCCTCGTCTAACCAAAGGATGTTGCTCTAGAAGTCCTCTGGTTTGTACAAATAAAACAGACTGAAACTTAGAGATTCTTCCAAACAAGCTAAACTTGTGCAGCCTTCTTCTAATTGTCCCGCCATGATCTTTAACCTTTGACCTTCTAATTGAGGCTGTAGCGTCTCTGATGGAGCGCTCGGGGGGTTTTTGTTTTCCCTCTGAACTTTTCACAGTCTGACCTTTGACCTTGAGGTGAACTTATTGTGACATCTAGTCCTGGGAAGACTGACAGCTGTTTTTCACTCATGAATAGTCTTTGTTTGTCTCAGCAGAACATTGAACAGTCTTACACAGACACAGATCTCTTAAAGTTTTTGACTTGAGTCTTGTTTAAAGTTGTAACTGAAGAAAGCAGCTGAAATCTGTGGAATCAAAAGGTCAAAATTCTGTTTACATTTTTCAGTTTGTTTGAAATTTTAATTGCTGAGTGGAATGGAAAGTTAAGTGTTTACATAGTGTTTTAAATTTGTATAACTCTCACCTTACAGCAGAATATCATATAAAACATAATACGTCTCATGTCGACGGTTTTGTTTTAGCAGTGAAACAAACATTTACTCTGAGTTTCACAAACATTATGAGCTGTTTGTTATTGCAGAGATTTAAATATTTGTAACAAGTTTAAAAATCTAGAGGATTTTTAAGGTTAGAAAAAACATAAAGACGTTGATGGAACCAGAACTTACACTCAGTATTCTCAAGTTGCATATTTCTCATATGAAGAGATAAAGTGCTGCACACCAGCTGAATGTTTGCAGCAGCTGTGCATGTTGGGCTGCAGATACTTTAACATATGATGGAGTCACATGTTCCTAATAGAAGAACTGTCTGACTTTGCAGACTTTTTTTTGTTCTCCTGTTTGGAGCGTCTCTCAGGGCCCGTTGTGTTTTAGGAAGTGTGAACGTGACACATTTAAGTTGTAAGCAAAACACACACAGCTGAGAGAAGATAACAAGTAATTTTAATATTTATTTGCTCTCTTATCGAGGTTTGTTTAGTTATTTATTTCTCTCGTCTGTTGTCTTCAATGAGTTAAACAATGCAAAAAGATTACAGCACTATCTGGCATTATTTCCTTTTCAAGCTGTGCGTGTTTTATGTATGTCTGTGTGTGTGTGTGTGTGTGTGTGTGTGTGTGTGTGTGTGTGGATGTGTGTTTAATTCCTGTGCCGGGGAGGAGAGGATGTGTTCATTATCGTCCTGTCCCAGCCTTGTCCCTTTAACAGTAATTGGAGCGATATTAATTGCTGCGTGGTGGCTGGTTGATGGTAGCACCATGATGCTGCTCTGATATGGCCCTTTTTTTTCCTCTCTTCCTCACAAACTAACTGCCGGGTGAGTGAGGCAGAGGGATGGAGGGGGAGAGAAAGGGGGAGGAAGAGTAAGGGAGAGAGATAGCCCCTCTATCAGCTCCGGAGCAGGCGCTGTCTTTATCAGGAGCACGATTGGCAAAAAGGAAACTTTGACCGGTCTGAATTTTTCTCTTATCGTCAAGCCCCCCCCCCCTGCCTCTCCTTCCTCCCTCCATTCATCCACCTTCTTCTCTGTTCTCTCCATCACCACCAACAAGCACACTAACCCCTCCCTCCTCCCAGCGTTCATCTCTTCCTCCGTCACCTCCTCCTTTTCATTGTTTCTTCTCATAATTTTGCTTCTGCTCATAAGAAATGTTCACCACGTGTGACATGAACACAGAGAGGTGTGCTGGTATGGAAATAAACAGGCGTTATCTCCTCCGGGAATGTTGGAATTCCTCTCGTTTTTTAAATGTTTTTGCCTTTTAGACACTTTTAATCAAATCAGCTCTTCAATGTTTTTGCTCTGAGGCCATTCAGGCTCATCACTGCAAGTTTTAACTCTTCCAATTCTTAGAAATTGACTTCTTCTAAAACTTAAAATGGGAGCTAGAACCATCTGTAATAAATGTTTGGTTCTGGTATCTTCTGAAAACTAACGGTCCAATTTTTTTTCCCCAAACAGTGAAATTGGCTCAAAGTGTTCATGAGACTGAGTTACAGATGTTTGAACCAACTGAAAACCCATTTCTGTTCATGTGAATGTTTTCTGCTTGTAGATGACTGAAGTTGGGAGCGTTTAGTAGGAAAACCCAGTCAGACCAGAATCTGATCATCTCCTGGGTTTTTATTTTGTCCTTTCTTGTTTTATTCAGTTTGATTTTTATGAATATTTGGAGTGAACAGTGTTGTTGCTGGTTCATTAAAAATCTAATCAGATCCACAGTCGACATCAGAATCTCAGAAAAGCTCACCTGCACCACAAACATCAACACGACATGCAAAATACAAACAGAGAAGACTAAGAACATTATGATCTCATATTAGCTCCAGTTTCCTCCCACAGACCCCAAACCTGCATGTCCACGTCATTGTTTTCTGTTCTGTTTGTCTTGACGTCTTGTTTGCTTTGATCTTATTCCCTTGTTTTTAACTCCATGAGATTTTAACAAGGTGTTTTAAAAATCCCACATAAAGGATTTTGTTTACTACAATAATTCTATTACTTGGAAATCTCATGCATGTTTTTATATAAACGTATTAATCTGGTAATTCTATTTTAGAAGATAAAAAATATAAATTATTCTCATCTGGAAACCAGTAATTCCTAGATATGAAATTTTTAATTTCCCTTTCTGCCACAGTTTGTGTTCTAACCTTATGATAAGAATCTCTTAATTTATTCAAATTTTTATTCAAATCAGTCTTTGTTGCCGTTATTATTATTGTTCACTTGGACTGATATTAACATGAAAGAGGAAAAAAAAAACAACTGAACATTTTAATTTATGTTTTTCTTCCTTTTTAGAGATAAAATGATTCATTACTGGACACAGCTCGTTGAATTTATCACAGTCTCTTCAGTGTGTCGAGGTTCGTTTGTGTCTGAAAGAATTTCTGTTACAGATTATTATTATGATTCTTGATATTCTTTACTTTCATTTTAGTTTAGTTTAGTTTTTTGGCTAACAGCAACAATCAAACTGCTTCATCTTCAGTAGTTTTGAATAAAACATAGAAGAGATAATAAGTTGGATTCATTCATTTCAGCCCATTTTCCACTTTAAAACAATCAAAACTCTGTGTGTGTGTGTGTGTGTGTGTGTGTGTGTGGGTGTGTTGTTTTATAAAGGTGTGTTGGTGGCATGAAGGTAGGAATTTCTTCCTATCAGGGATGACATGATCAGCTAAAGCTGCCTTTTTTAATCTTCAGTTCGTCCAAACTGCATGATATGCAAAATAAATTATGAAGACAGGAAAAAACCTATCTTTGAATGACCTTGCAGGCTGCAGGGTTCAATATTTTCTCTCTGCTTGCTTAAAATTCTTGATATGCAAATGTGTGTCACAGTAATCCCCTGTCATTCGCTGAGGAGCCACACATTTTCTCCTTCAGGAATGCGTTGAAACCACCGTCAGCCGCCAAAGAAAATGATTCACTCACTGGTGGAATGTTGAAAATCCAAGAGTTTATAGATTGAAATCAATATAAAAACATTCCTGTGTGTTTAAAGACATCTTAAGAGGAGTTTAGATCTGCAGGCTGGAAGCTGGAGAAGAATCTGAGATGCTATGACATAAAATCATCAGTGATGCTTGACTGTTGCTGCTTTAAGGTTTTTATTTATTAATTAGTTTCATAACAGAAAAATAATAATCAGTTATGTAGATTCATTTAAATGTTTGATTTATTTTAACATTAAATACTGAGTATCTGAAAGTCCCTGTTGTTCTGATCGAAAGGTGTCACAGTTTTGGGCTGAGGAGCTAGCGGTAGCCTCTTTCAGCAGGACGAAGAAGTCAGATCCATAAAGGTTGCACCTCACAACTTCCAGGACTTCCAGGAGCAGAACAGGTCCAGAACAGTCCATGATGAGACCGATTGAAGCTGCTTCAGTGGCAGTAGGAGAACTCACTCTGTTGTTTAGAATGTTGTGACCCCCCCCCCCTCCTTCCTGCAGTGAGAAGCCCCTCCCTCTGACTGTGTTGTGACTTCAGTGGTACGCGGCTGATCGAGGCACCTCGTATCCTGCTGGCCCAACACTTTTTACTCCTTAATCTTCCCACATAGAAGAATAATTTAAATTACCAATAAAGCATCAGAATGGCAGCCATAATAACGGTTATTATTATTTACTAGGATGGGTGTGTGTGTGTGTGTGAAGTGGGTTGATGTTGGGTTATCATGCAATAGTTAATTATAATGGAGCATGAAGGCGCACTATGTGCATATTATCACTGCTGAGAGTCTCATTTATTTGGATTGAGGAATGGGGGATATTAGTGGTGTCATATTTGCATACGGAGCGCAAGAATTTATTCCACAGAAACAGCAGCAGCACTAAATATATTTATACATATATGTATAAACCTGGTAAATGGTTATATGTTATATTTTTTTCAGATTTTTATGCTTTTTATTTATTTTTTATTTTTATGGAGTAGGTCAAGATTTTAGCTAATAGTTAAATTGGACTCACGTTATTAAATCTAAAATACTTTTTTTTTTTAAATTATTGTGTCTTTGTGGAAGGATGCTGTTAATAAAAAGATTAAAAATCCAATTATCAGTGTGAAAAATGTAAATAAAAGCAAAATTTATTGATTTGCAAATCACATAAACCCATATTTTATTCCCAGTAGAAGATTTGCTCATTATGAATCTGCATTTCAAAAAGAGATAAACAGGCAGCGGCTCAGTAACATGACTTAAAGGAGCATTTTAGAGAGGTAGAGCCTCACCGATGTAAAGATGGACAGAGGTTCTACTGGGCTCGAGAACACCTCCAGATTTCACTGTCAGTCAACAAAGTTCACACTTTTATCCAAAAACAACAGTTAAAGATAATCCTGTTTTTATTTACCTGCTACACAACGTCCCATTTATTTTTTTAAATTGTCCGTTTTGTTGACAGCACTAGTTCATCCCTTGAACTCTTAAAAGATTTAGGTCTTAAACATGTTTTCCCAGTTTAGTGAAGTGTGTTTTTATTTGGAAGCAGAGGTCAAATATGTGTATGTTCTGTTTTTTGGCTAGTTGTCTATCTTTCGATGAATGGAGGGATGAACATTTTCAGAAGAAGAAGTGGAAGGTAGAGACTGAGGAGATGAAGATCAGAGCAGGAGGAGGACTAAAGAAGCACAGACTGAGTTTCAGAGTGCAGAGATAACTAATGAGGGGTGAAGGATCAATGAGAGCAGGAGATGAGGGTTGAGAGATGTTGAGAGGAGCGTTTCAGATAGTAAAATTAGAAGTGAAGGATTTCAGGGAGGTTAGAAGATAGAAGGAGAAATCAGACATGTTGGCTCTGTTAGTCGTTTGTCGGTGAGCTGGTGGCATGACTGTAGGGATGATCAACATCATCAGGTGGTTATTAAAATGTTTTCAGACTTGCAGCTTGACCTCAAGGTGTTTTCATTCATAATGCAGATGCAGAACATCAGACCATCATGTTCAGTCTCATACATGTTGTAGAAAACAGCTCGTTTCTGTTGGAACTGGATCTGCTTCATTTGGTTTAATCTGATCTGATTATTTTAAGCACATATGTATTTTATTATAGATTCATTTATAATTATTGTTTTTTTTAATAAATTCTCAAAATTTGTTTCATTAAAAAAGCTGAATTTAGTTTGTAGTTTCCTGCTTGTGTTTATCTTCAGGTTGAGGACCACCATGTGGAAAATACTTTGTTCTTTAAGTTAAATTGGACCATCAGATGATTGTTCTGTTGTTTATATATAGTGAGTCACATTTGGCACATTACTTCCTGCAGAACACTTACAGTTTGTTGTTCACCCATCAGCCTTCCAGCCGTCACACTCTTTACACTCTCTGTAACCTTCCTCCATATCTGCAGCCTGCAGACTCCCATGTGAGGGCGGGCTGTGTTCCTACCTGTCACTTCCAGCTGTCAATCCAATTCCCTGGATGATGATTGGTTTCTCAGAAGGTTTGTCTTTGTGGACAGTTTAAGTTCCTTCACAGTGTAGAACTAACAGAAAGCATGTGTCTTTGGTTTGGTGTTTGTTTCAGCTTAAAGACGTATCGAAACATTAACTTCCTCGAGGTCACCAGCATCTAAAATCTTTTTTATTTGTTATATTCAAATTAAAAGCTTTATATCTTAATTATTTCACTCCAGTCAGAGAATGAAATCCTCCTGCCAGTTTCTCCTTGAGGTTTCTAAAACCCTAAACAAGAAGTGGTCCAGTGTTTAGCTTGTGCTGTGTGTGGTGAAAGCATGTTGCGACTGTCATGCTCGCTCTGCCATCAGCCCGTCTCCATCCGTGGTGATTGAAAGGCAGAAAATTCCAATCTAAAGCAACATTTCTCTGTTCTGTCCGACTGTTATCAGCCCTGCAGTGAGTGGGCTCGCCGTGGTGCTGGTGGTGGTTCGCGACGCCAGCACGCCTGATTACCTGCCTATCAGATCCATGAGCTCTCCTGCAGCTGCTGCTCCACATCCTGAAAATCTTCCTCTCACACAGAAGTGCTCTTGTTTGTAGGATTCATTATCCTTCACTGTCTGAAATATGACTAAGTAGATGTAAAGGATCTCATGCAGCTCCATCTGGACCCAATGGAGACGTTTCACTGCAGTGAACTGCTTCTATTGTCTGCTAATGTAAAGATGTTCATAAACACTGATGTGAAAACATCTGGATGTTTAAGGGTTCATCGTTTGGTGCTGCGGCTGAACTCAGTCTCACAGCAGCTGCTGTTCATCTGTGTGACGGGTATATTTTGTAAACTGGAGCGAAGGTCAGATAACATAGATCACACTTAGCAGATGTTAGGAACTTCACACACGCACAAATATTCAGGTAAAAAAAAAATTCTGTTTCATTCAGGCTTAGAAAAGTTCTGATATTTGGTTCTAAGTTCTGCTGCAGAATCTTAAAGCAAATATTTCCACCCTGACCCCAAACTTCTCCAACTCAGGAGTGATAAACAGCTGTGAGTTCTGTTGGAGGAGGTCACCTCACTTTTTTTCTGCCTGTGTGAGTTTGAAACATTGTGTGAAGTGTCGCACACGCCTCCCCAGCCCTCGCCTCACGTTCCCCATCCTCTCTATATCTCCTGTCTTATCACATTCTGTCTCTTTCTCTCTGCATCCTCCACAGTATCTCTCACTCCCCAGTTTCCTTCTTTTATTAAACAACAATCTTTTTTTTTCTTCTTTTGTAAGTCGTGAGAGAGATTTGTGTGTCTACAGCAGAAACATAAAAACTACAACCTTTATCGAGCAAAGCCGTGCAGAGGATCTTCAGTTTAATAAATATCTGAGGAAGTCATTAATGTCATTAAAACAAAGTTCCTCAAACAAAGAATGGAAAGGTTTTCATCCTCTACAGAGCCAGATGTTCTGACATCTGGAGGAGTAATGAATAGAGAGCAGGTCTACAGTAAACTGGACTTATACAGAAACAATCAGCTGATATTTTACAGGAACATCTGCATCCTTCAACACCTTGAGACAAGTTGGCAGGAAAAACTTTTTTTTTTCACAATTTCTTATCATATTTGGATAGAAGACAAACTAAGTAAATGATTGTGTCTGCACAACAGTTACAGTATGTTAGCACATCTGTAGACAACAAGATGATTTACAATATCTGTTTATTTACTGTGTAGCAATCAATAAATAGGAAAATTGTTGATCGTATGATGAATAAATATGATTCTAAGAACATGGAAGTGGCTGCTGTCTCATGTTGGCAGAGAGGGACTGCTATCAGTGGTCGACCACTAATGAGAGCTGCTGGCTAATCCCAACAGGTTAGCAACGTTCAGTGGGGTGACATAGGCCTCCAACAATCCTAATCCCTGTTAATTACCCCCCCTGCCAACTAGAGACCCACATAATAACCCCCCACTTTTCATCCATCTAACCCCCATCACTGTTACTCTCTGCATGTGGCGTTCAAACACATTTTCTGTCTGTTGGACAATCCATTCCAAAACACACAAGGCTGGATGTGGTTGTTATCAATATCAAGCAGCACGCAGCACCCCCCCCCCCCCCCCCCCCAACTCCCCCAAATACACACACGTCCACCCCTGTCAACAGCGACACACACACAAAGGCTTATCAATACGGACGCTTCAGCAGCCACTGGGGCGTCCAGGCGTCTTTGACGAGCCAACACAATAAAACAATCAGTCCGTCATTAATGAAATGACTAACGCAATTAACCGACGAGTGGGGGAGGAGGATTATGGAGGGGGGAGTCGAGCTGAAGGTGGCAGAGACCAGGATGAGGTTGTTACAGGATTCACGGATCAGTGCTGCTTTTTGTGTCAGCCTGACAGTTTAATTAATGCCTCCCGTCAATAGAAATTACATAAATCAAAGTTCTGAGGATTTACAGATTCAGTCCTCTCGCTGTTTGTTTTTGTTTCTGGCTGCAGAGAGAGAAAATGTTAAGAGTCTTCAGATATGAACCGATAATGCAGAAACATAGTTTGGGACTTAAACTGAGTCATTAAACAATGTTCATGTAAAGTTTAGTTTGGACACAGTTCCTCAAAGGTCAGTGGATCCAAGTCTCATGCCTGAGTGTTTTTATTCTCAGTTTGGATTTTTACACAGATTCCAAATGTCCACTAACCTCTGAAAGCAACATGATGGACAAATTAGTTACTCTGAGAGATAAATTGATGATACATCTTCATGTAGACGCGGTTTGGAAGGAAAATTAATTAAACCTGCAGGTGGACTGTTATCTTAACTGATATGTCATTTTTATTCATAAATGCACATTAAATAGAAACCCTCCACATATTTGGAAAGGTTCTTTAACAGCAGCCTCAAACCAAACCCCTGAAGACTTTCTGATCCGAGTTTTCAGCTGAAACTTTGTCTCCAAACAAATTTAACAGGTTTTTAGCAGAATTTGGTTTCTAAAGAACATCAGCTGCCAAAGGAAACGTGTTCAGTGGTTGGTAATGTTGGTCTTTTCTATTCTATTATTATCAGAACAAAGTAAAAGTGTTCCTAAAAAATGAAAAGTTGATCTACAATCATTCCTGTAAATCAACAGGGTCGTGGGAGCTGGCGTCTGTCTCCAGCTGTGATTGGGTGAGAGGCGGGGCTACACCTGGACAGGTCACCAGTCCATCACATAACAGATTGCATCATAATAAGAGAAATACACAGATATTACTCAGTAAAGACAGAAACACCATCAGGTCTGATGAAAATCACAGTAATAAAAACGTGCAAAATTTCAGATTTTTTTTCCTGTGAATGTTGTGATTTACACGTCTTTCTCTTCTCATATGAAACATTTCGATTCCAGGGACTTCAAATGGAAACAAATCTTCATGTTTTTATGTTTTTTTTTTATTTTACTTTCAGTTTGGGTATTAGAGGATTCACAACCGTAAAAAACATCCATGAGATCCCAGAAAGGAGAATCCTCAGCACAAAGCCTGATGGGAAATCAGCTGAGAATAGCAGGAAGGGAAAACAGAAAAGTAACCCAACACTCTTCCCTATTCGGCCTAATTGACTTTTAAAAAGACTGTTGTTGATATCAAATGAGCTCATCGTGGCGGAGCTATTGATTTTTTGACACCACACAACAGGAAATCTTTATCTTGGTGCTGCTCCGACCCTTTGCTAATAGGTGGGTTTAACCTATGCTGAATGACAAATCCCAACGCCGCCTCCCCGTCTGTCTCTGTTCCCCGTCTCCGACCCTCATGGGAACTGCAAATACTGGACATCTGTTACATGAAGGAATCCTAATTCTCTATGAAACATGTGAAAACACCTGGTTACAGATCTGTGGATGCTCGGGTGGAGAAATAACAAACTTTTAGACAAACTTACTGTTTCGTTACAAGATTTCTTTATATTTGTCGCAGTTTGCATCCTGTGATTTTCACTGAAATGTCTCAGTTTGACGCCTCTGATTTGTTATTTACTCTGAAACCTGCTAGTATACCTCCTACCTGGTGTTTCTCATTAATGACCAATCTTGTCATTTCTAATGCTGCCTGATAAAAAGCCTCAATCTAACACCGAGCGCGACCCAACTGCGCCTCCTTTTCCTTTTCTCATCTTCCCCTCTTCGTGATCTTCCATGCAGCACCCCAGGGTCCCTGAAGTCCGTCCGGCTCGGCTCGGCGGCAGATAGACATTTCTGGGATAGGCATCTACTGCTCAGGACCACGCAATCATTTCCATTTTACCCTCTGTTGCACAGGCAAGATAAGACACCTGCGTAGCTCCGCTAATCAGATGAGCTTCAACAGAACTTTATCATTGACATTTACCACTGTTTACCCAACTAATTTCTCTTAACTGCACTGCTGAACTTTTATCTACAAAATACATACACCAGCAGAAAAGAGCAAGAAGCAAACATGCAAATTCACAAATATGCAAAGAAAGATAAACCAGGGGGGAAAAAACTAAAAGCACTTTTTCTGTTCAGAGGACGAAGGGGGTGAAAACAGAACAAGTGACAGGCTACTGCTGATGAGGGGAGCCTTCCTCCTCCTCCTCTTCATCTTCCTCTTCCAGGATGAAGACAGTTAAAAGCAGAAAATATCAACGTTCGCCAGCTAACACTAAAACACGGGCTGCTTGTCTGGCTGCTGGTTCCAGGATCTCGTGGACCCTGCATGTACATCCACAGCTGGCTGTGGGATTAACCACACACACGTCCAGGGACCCAGTGGGCTGCTTAGAGTACGTGAAGATCTGTTAAACACAGGAATCCTAATTCATGTGCAGATTATAATACTTGCAAATTACAGGATATATTACAAATCCAGTTACTGATTCAGGTACTGTCAAGGAGGCTGCTCAGTCCTCTTCTTGTTTGTCCCACTTTTTAAAAACATTTCAATGACACAAAACCCGTCAGAGTTTCTCTTGACCAGTTTCAACAAACTTTCAACAATCTAATCTGTAGCTGTTTACATCTTTCAGTGAGTCACAGTGTTCCTCCTGTAGGATCCTGGATGAGAGCCAGGCTGTACGTGGGATGTGTACAAGTCTGAAGGACTAACTATGATTCACTAACATACAAACATGTATTAATTTGCAAATTTAGAATCAATGAAGAAGATAGAAACACAAAGTCAGGAGCTGAAACGATAAACAAGCCACGCCTTCATTTATGATTAAACTTGTCTGCAGCACAATCAGTTGTGTTCTTATAATATGTTTTTTAGACAAAATGAATATTGTAGTTTGTCTTTTAAAGAAATATCAAATGATCTTCACAGTTTTAGTTCAACTATGAGGATTAAGTAAAATACACGTGTGCACAAGTCCAAAAGGCCCGTCTGCGTTCCTCCAATGGGAGTTTGTTTCCTTCAAAATAAAACGTTTTTAATCAAATATTATTGTCCATGACCTAAAAACAGAGATGTATGTGGCAGCTTGTTTTAGGGCAATACTGTGTTTATGAATCAGACCACAATAACACACTAATAGAGTCTAATTTCTGCTGAAAAATCTCAGCACTTAAATATGCCATGAGCCATGAATATGAAAAGGGCAACAGAATCCTGTAGGTTTGGTTTGATTCTAGAACCCTGCAGAAGCCTTCAGGGTTAAATTACTCCTTCTTTATGGCAGCAGCTTCTTAATGAAAGAATTATCTGGTTTTCTTACTATTGCATGAAGTCTGGGGTTCTTTACAGCTTTTAATGGTCTAGAAAGGTGGTTCTGGATGCGGTCAGGTTAGTTCAAGATGTTCAACCATCAGCTGTCATCTGGGATCAAGTCCACAGAAAACTCTGACTGGAGACGAGGACACAAACGTGTTGGAAATCCTTTTAATTTGAAATCGTGTGTCAGAGTGAAAAAGAAACTGTAAATGTAAGAGTGTGTGTTTCCTGTTGAAAAGCCTTTTCCTCACTCACTCTGCAACACCTCTATCTCTCCCAGTTTCTCTCGTCTGCTGTTGCCTGTCACAAATTAAAAGTGAAGAAGACCTTCCAGAAACTAGCCCTGATAATCACACATAAATTAATTAGAAAATGTTTCTTGACATTCTCTACACACAGATGGGAAGAAGGAAAAAGACTGAGGCAAAGCCACAAAATTAATTGTACGGTATGTGACTCTGATAATTAATTCAATCATTAATTCATGTCTGCTTTAACAACTCCTTCTGGCTTCCGTGAAAATAGACATTTCAATCAGCCTGGTATCAGCAGCTCGGGTTTGGGAGGCAGACATGGAAAAGTTACAGACTTGAATCGACACTCAGGGTCATTTAGAGGTTCATCAGTCAAAAACAAGAAGCAAACAGGAGGAGTATAAACCCCAGATCCAGAATCTGTTTCTGTTAAACGAGTTCAGGGTTAATAGATGAAAGAGATCTGACTGATTATGAATGTAACTCTGTAGCACCTGGTTCCCTAAAGTAATCCCTGGTCCATGTCAACTGCTGTCCAGTTTAGACCTCCTCCCTTGTCCTTTAAATACTAAAAATGATACAGAGTTCTTTATTCATATAAAAGTTAGCTAATTTTAATATTCTGCACCACAGATGGAGAAATCAGCAAATCACCTCTAATCGATCTTTGTTTCTGATCACTTCAGTGATTTGTTACCTAAAACATCAGAACTGGAACTGATTTTAATCAAGATCAAAATTATCTGTCATAACTTTTGATTTAATAAATAGTCTTCATTTTTTTTGAGAAAAAAAAGAAAAAAAAGTCTTATTTCTTTTACTTTTTATTTTTTAATTAAAATCTTATGGGAATAAAGTCAATTAACAAACTGTGTAAAGTCCCAGAAAATACTGAATTCATGCTGTTTTTTATCTGATAATCACTAAATGATTAACTCATGTGAACATGTGCTGCCTTCACTTTTTTAATTAGTTTATTTTTCATTGAAAGAAATGAAACATTT
The DNA here is from genome assembly GCA_006937955.1 of Pachypanchax playfairii. Classification (NCBI taxonomy): domain Eukaryota; kingdom Metazoa; phylum Chordata; class Actinopteri; order Cyprinodontiformes; family Aplocheilidae; genus Pachypanchax; species Pachypanchax playfairii. Next base: position 1,988,058 of record SSNP01000005.1, on the reverse strand, counting down.
TGGACTGAAAGTTTATTTTTAACAGTTTTCTTTTTTTCACCATCTTTTTTGTGACACATCTCTCCTGGTTTAGATGATAGTTTTTATACATTAAAAATATGTATTATTCATTTTTGTTTTTATTCTATTTCATCATGATCAGGATTTATTTGTTGAAGAAATTGAAAGTAAAATTTGGAAATGCATTTTAATACAAACACTTTAATTTGACTTTCAAGAAATCACTAAATCTTTTCTGTAAAGACTGAGAGAAAATAAAACCATCAGCTGACTTCAGTGAATGCAGCATCTCCTGCTGCAAGAGGGTGTTTTTAATGTTTTATCAGTCAGTAAAAGTTTTAGATATTCAGCTCGATCTTGACTCTGCCACACATGAAAAGCTCTAAATGACCAGGTCACAAAGGGAACAGCAGAACAAACTGAGGCTTGTTTATGAGTTCATATCTGTGTTGGTTTACTGAGGTCAGATCCTCATGAAGTTTCACAATGAGGGTCAGTGGAGCTGCACGGCCTGATAAGCATCCCATGTGGTGAAGATTGGCCAATGGCAGGGAGGCGTACTGACATTGATGGAGTGCAGAGATAAAGAGGGTCATCGTGGCCAAACAGAGGCCTCATCAGACGATAGCGAAGGCGATGGTGGCTGGACAGACGTTAGACTTTGGACTGCTCAGCCAACAAGATGGAAGATTCATAGACAAATTCTACAGAATCTGTCAGCTGTCATGTTTGATATGCATGTCGCAGGAAGATTTGTGAACCCAAGCTGCACTCGTGCAATAAAAAATTCAGCCTAATTCGACCCGAGTGCAGCGGGTCAGGAAAGCTCCTGTTGCGTCTGTCAGTCTCATGTGAGTCTTTATTATTTAGAGCAATCATGGTAAAGAAGTACTTACACACACACACACACACACACACTGGGCTGATCCTGATGAAACAGATGTTATCAGTTCCATAAAACGTGATCACTGTGGCACCTGTGAGTTCAAGGAAACAAACCACTTCCTTTGTAACTTTGCCACATGAGGGTTTCCGACAGAAAAACAATGTGTTCAGCTTCTCTCTGGTTTTCAGGACATGTTTGATTAAATTAACGTCTTCTTCACACTGCTTTTTTTCTTCCTTCACACTTTCCTGTTCCCTCCGCCCCCTCTGTAACCCCATCACCCCCCCACCCAGCTGTGGGAAAGCCATTTTATCAGCGTCTGTCCGTTGTTCTCTGGTGGGGATAGATACAGAGAAGATAGATGAGTGTTTTGACATGGAGAGTGTTAGACAAACACTCTTATCAGGCCAGCCACTTTAGTCTGACCCCCCCAAAAAAGTCTCCTGAACCGTGGGTGTGATGAAGGGGGGTTGTTTTGATCAGATGAGGAGGTCATAAGCACACAGCCCCTCCAGAAGCAAACCCGCAGGCAGCTGCTGTAATTGAAGCAAATGCTGTTAATCCTGTTCATCCAACACTCACAAACTTGTTCATTTATTCTCAGATGTGCAGAGACTTTTCTAAACTCCAGACTTCTGCACTCGGAGCTGTCTCGAGTCTTTAAATGGATGGAGCAGTCCTCTGTGCCCACCGGCTATCTGGCTCTATCTGGGCTGCAGCAGGCTCAGACCACAGCCGTCACTGCCATCCGTCTGCGCTTATCTTTTCACTTTGAGGAAGTACACAAGAAGTTTCCCCTGTTTGAGCCGTCCAGGACAGAAAGAGCTCGGCTTGGATCAAACTCCCCCTGCTGTCGAACCATTGACTGAATGTGCTGCCTGGTCTGAGCTGCCTTCAGGGTTCAGGTCAAGTTCAGTAACTGATTTAGTGGAGGTCTTTTTTGCTTGTCATATGGTCTGATATTCACACACGTTACTACAACACTGATCCAACATTTTTCTACTATTTAATATTTTAAATATTCCTGAAATCACACGAGAGGAACACAAGTGAACTCTGGAAGCTTGTAATAATCCTGCCTGCCTGTTAACCATCTTCACAGATGACCTGCAGCTCAGTGATGAAGATGGCGACAGCAGCGTGGTGGCAGTCAAAGACCTTCAACCAGACATCGTTTGGGGCCCTTACCCAGGAATCCTCCAATCAGAGGGCAGCACAGATGAACAGGAGACTGAGGTAAATACCAGTTTACATTAAAGTTTTTTTTATTGATTGTGCTCATATAAAACACTTGGAATCATAACTTTACTTTAAAAGAAAACATTTTATCATAACTTCAAAAATGTGAAAATTAAACTCTTTTCTCCTTGGCGTGATGGTTATGATTCAGATTTGATTGTTTTTAGAAACAAGAAGAGCATTTAATCCCCAAAAGGTATTTCCATATAGAAACATGTAAAGATCTTCCTTCTAATGTTTCAGCATCTTTAACGTGTAACAAATAATCAGGATACTAATTATTTGCAGCATATTATCAGTCACATCTGTAACCTCCGCAGCGTGGAAGGCAGACCTCCAGCTGACTGGTGTTTCTGTTGGAGAGGTCAGAGGTCGGTGGTAGTCAGATAAGAAGAAGAGATGTAGAATAAAAACATCAGTATCATGGATGTGTGTAAGGCCTGTTGGAAATGAAAATAGTTGTGCTTTGTGAACGTGTGTGAAGACTGTGTGGGACCGGATGGAGTCCTATCAGAGGCTGGGTTTGCGCATCATGTGCACGTCCATCTAATCATATGATACTGATGATGGGAGAGGCTTCCTGGCACGGACAAACACACGGAGCATCACACATTCAGGGTCATTCACATGCACTTTCCCACCAAACACTAGAGATCATTTTGGGTTTTATTCTTGTTATTCGTGTATTTCAGTTTGGTCTGACTCTAAAAAGAACAGCAGCAGAAGGAACGTGTGCAGATCCAGATGTGTTTAGGACAGAGAAAGTCCAAAAAAACCCGGGATGGAGATTATAGAACACATTCTGGACTCCTCCTGTTCCATCCTCTCCTTCTCCTTCTCCTTCTCCTTCTCCTTCTCCTTCTCCTTCTCCTTCTCCTTCTCCTTCTCCTTCTCCTCCTCCTTCTCCTCCTCCTTCTCCTCCTCCTCCTCCTCCTCCTCCTCCCTGCTCTCCCCAGACGTCCGCCTGTCTTTTATCTCCACATGGCGCCATCCTCCTGGACAACAAACCCCAGTGATTGATTCCTGCTTGATAGGCTCTCATTTCTAAGATTTCGTTTATTATCAGTGTGTGTGTGTGTGTGTGTGTGTGTGTGTGTGTGTGTCTGTGTGTCACTTTCTCACCCATCACCTTTTGTTCTTTTCTCCTCTAAACCATGAAAGGTGTTTCTCTTAGGTTGAGGGCTTTATATTCATATGGAAAGCCTCCTGTCCCATTTTTACTCTCTCTCTCTCTCTCTCTCTCTCTCTCTGTCTCTCTCTCTCTCTCTGTCTCTCTCTCTCTCTCTCTGTCTCTCTCTCTCTCTCTCTCTGTCTCTCTCTCTCTCTCTCTCTCTCTCACACACACTTTTTGTCTGCAGACTGAAGGAGTGAGAAGACGGACCTTCGGTATCTGTAGGAGATAGTAGCTGTAATCTCACATTCCTCTTGTTTCTCCCCACTGTCACTCCACATCCTCCCCCCCTCCTCCATCCATCCCTCCATCTCACCATCCATTCCTCCCTGTTCAGAGGGTCACCAGAGGTCAGGGCCAACCAGCTTGGTGTTTGAGGAGAGGAGCTCATCTCCTGCTGCTCCTCTAAAACCAGATCAGGAAGGTTTCAAACAAATCTGAAGTAACTGATGAAGCTGTTTAAACAGGTTTAGTTTAATGTTTGAACAATTATCAGAAGTTGTTTTTGCATCAAGTAACATGTTTTAACATGTATAGTTGCATAAAATCACTCCTTCAAGGTTTAACTTTGAGGTTCTTCCCAGAACCAAATCCTACACACGTGCAGTGAAACCAGGTTTCTTCTGGTTTTGTTCTACTATTCTTTACAAACGTGTTTTTATTCAGTCACATTGGAGGATCATTTCTTTCTTTTCTGGTTTAACATTTGTTATCGACTTGATCTATAATTTCATGTTTTCTCCAGCCTTCTTCTTCTGTCTTTGTTTCACTGCAGCTTTCTTGTTTTGCGCCACCTTTCTTTTCACCTCTGTCTGCGGTTCAGATTGGCTCGACCCACTCAGTTTCCCTTCCAACGTCACCCTCCCCCTCAACCTTTCTCCTAACGAATTTGCTTCCTATTTGACGCGAGCTGATAAGCTATCAGTTTAATATGAAGCCACAAATTGACTCCAGCAGCAAACATTTTTGGATGAGCAGCAACATGAGCCTACACAGACACTTCCAGAGCAGCCAGTTATTGTTTGATGTGAACTTAGAAAGAGTGATGTCTTTGATGGTGTGTTGGCTGTGTGGACGGGTGGGGGGGAGTTCTGAGAAATAGAGGTGGGGCTAGTGAGATCCAGTCATCGTTGTCCCTCTGTCAGATCTCCTTCATTAGATTAGCAGTGTGTTAACTGGCCTGTGTCATATGGAAATCCTGCCATTTGCATCTCTTGAGAAAGAGGCGTAAAACCATTTATCTATTTAAATATATTCTGGCTGATACGGCTGTTGGACTTTAGAACAGACTATAATAATGTTTACTGATCAACTGATCAGCTGGCTGCTGATTCCTCACAGTTTTTGGTTCAGTGAACAACCAAGTCCTCGTCAGCGAGCCTCCCATGGCAACCCAGCATCGAGCAGCTGCTTTCTGGATTGGATCGCTCATAACAAATCTGATATTATATCTCCTCTTCTTCTGATTGGATCCTGCTTTAATTAACTGATAGTGTGACTGTGTGTGATTGGACTGAAGAAACAGTTTTGTTTTAAAGTTTCTTTCTCAAATGAAAGACAAGTTTAGCACTTGGTGCATCTGTTGCATCGTCCCAAAGGATGGATGTCCAAAATGAAGTCTACAACAAAAGAAGCTCCATTTACAACATCAGCCCATTGTTCTTCCCTCTCCAGCAGCACCCAGCAGCTCACCCCACCCATATCCTGTCTTTCGTGGAAAAGAGGCCTGAAGGCACGATCCTAGAAGGAGCAGAGTAGGGGAGTTCAAAGCGTTATCACGCACCCAACGTCTTTTCATCATGTTTTAGAAACAAGCGTTCGCACTAATCCCCCAATAATCTCTCCAGGAGAACTGGGGCGATAAGGAGCGCCACCCACGGCTTTTCAAACACTTTTTGGTTAGTCTCTTCTCATTCTCTCCATCTCCTCTGCTGTCTCCTTCACTGCCTCCTTCCCTCACTTCCCCTGGAAGGACGCGTGAAGGTGATCATCGTCTCCTCCTCATACTCTCTCGAGCGTTTTCCTCATTGACTCCGAGTCGGTTTGTTTACATCCTGATTCTGATCTTTATAGTTTATCTGGGCTCATCAACAGTGTTTCTCTGCCTCTCTGTTTCTCTCTTTCCTCCGCCCATCAAATTAGAATGTTAATTAAAATGATGCTCCTTCAGAAGATGACAAATCGATGATTATGGTGAGTGTTGAAGCACCTTCTGCGATGCCCCCCAGAAGGAAGAGAAACATAAAGAACATTAAAGATGATCTGGAGTGCTTTAAAATCCTGAAACTTCATCCTGCTAGTTTATGTGTTACTGTATTTTATTAATATAAACGAGGAACTGCAGTAGGAACTTGGTAGTTGTTATTTGTTATTTCTACATTTATTTTTCCAAATTGTACAAAATCAAAGTTTTCATCAACATCAGATAAAGATAAAAATAAAAAAAAATGTTTTTACAGATTATACACCTTTCCTGTTTTTTTAATTCACTCCTTTGGTACGTAAAAAACTTTAGATTTATTGTAAGAATCAATAATAAATATTTTTATTGTTTTTATCTTTCTCTGATACAGAACATCTGTCTTAATGTCAGAATATTTTTTGAAGAGTGAAGTTGTAGAATAAATTAAATGCAGAGATTTTTTTTCTTTTATCAAACAGTTTTCAGAGTAAAACCAAATTTGGTTTTAATGGAGTATGAGATAAAAAAAAGGATTTTAATCAGGTGTTTTTACTGATCATTTATTTGATCTCACTGTATAAATAAAGAAATATGAATATTGTGGTTGTATTTTGTAGGTAATGTGATATAATAAGAGGAATGAGGCTGCTAGTTAACATTGACTGAAAGACTGAGTGGATTAATTTTATCCTCTGTATTATTTTTATTTCTTGTCAAACATGTTTTTTTTATTTAATTTAGTTTTAAACTCTCATGTACATGACATCTAGAATCTGGTTGGTAACGTTTGGGTGAAACTTTGAGCGCCTGGTTGACGCAACCTGTTCATTGTTTACCTCCTCGTGTTGTGTGATCTGCTCACATCAGGACAGAAGCTGCCTGTCCCTCAGTCTGTCTGACACTTGACAGAAGAGCTCATCTCCCTGATAGAAAAGGAAAAAAGATAAAATACTGATGGAGTGAAACCAGAGAAAGAGGAGGTTCATTAACGGAAACAAAACCCGAGAGGCAAAAAGAAATATGAGGAAAAGGAGGGAGACAGGAGGTGTAAGAGGAGGTGTTCATCACTCAGTGAAATGACTGGCTGCTATCTGCATCTGGCTGTCATCTGCAGCAGCTCCTGCAGGGTGGAGGAGGACGGAGGAGGTGTAAGAGAGGAGAAGAGGAAAGGGGAAAACCTCTATCCTCTCTATCTCTGAGCTTCATCTCCAGCAGTTCAGGAGCCCGCTTTCCAAGAGTGCCTCATTTTCAAATCTCTTATCTCGGCCCCCGTTTTAAGTATCTCAGTTTTATATTTTTACATGTCATTTGCATGCAGCTCATCAAACCTGGCTCTTTCTGTTTTTTCTGCTTCTTTTTCTTCTTGTCTGAGGCGTGCAGGTGTGCACGAGCACACCCACACAAGGGAAAAAGCCTTTACTCCACCACCACTCCTTAACCATAAACCGAACTGCCAATATTTCAAGCTCACGAGTTGAATAAAGGGTATATAAATGTCTGAGGAAGGCTGTGTGTGAGAGCGGTGGAGGTAAAGTGTATCCCTGTGCGTGTTTGTATCAGAGGGGCGGATGAGAGTAGGTTTCTGATTTTTATCTGCCTTCCTTTTCTTCTTTGTATTTTTGGAGGATTCACACAGTGACCTCTTTGTTTGGGACAGTGAGTCCACCCCTCCAACCCCCTGGAAGGAGAAAGAAAACCATTTCCTGTAGAGATAGAATGAGAGACATGAAGAGAAAAGAGGGAGAGATGGGATGATGGAGGGTGGGCAGACAGAAGGGTCGGAATGAGAGTTTGCGAGAGGAAGCAAATCAAAGGTTGAGAGAAGAAGTGGTACAGGAGAGACAGTGAAAGAGGAGAAGGGAGGAAGAGGATGAACTGGATGATGGAATGAGAGATTTTGAGGGAAGAATGAATGAATAAAAGATGGTTGAAAAGGTCAGGAGAGAAGCAGAACAGCTTATTAAATTCCAATCTGCAGCAGTTTAAAGCAAGAGAGGACGCGTAGAAGAAACTCTTGAACGAGTGGTGAGAAAAGTTAAGAGGTTTGACATGAAGGTTGAAGGTTGTTTTTCCCGTATCGAATCATTTTATAAAGTAGAAAAACAAGTTAGTTCAGATTGTTTCTCTGTCTGAGGTGGATGTAAAAAGACTCAGACAAAAGGAGAAAGCTCATACGTAACACGAGAACCTTGATTCTGATTTCAGAACATCTGGAGAACGATTGATCAAGACCAGTTTAAAAGAAAAACATCTGGCTGCGAGGAAGAAGAACAAAAATAAAAACTGACAAATGAACCATTTCATGTATTTTCAGATTCCACAAAACCCTTAAATATTTTACACTAAAACTCAGATTAAAGAATGTTGACTTTAAACTTTATTGTATATTTTGTTAACCAGCGGAATCACACTGTGTTTCTGTAGCACAGACTCCCAGCAGGAGTGATGTTTGCTTTGTAATGGGTTAGTGGAGCATCTATCTGATGGGTGAGCTCAGATAAATCATTGACCTGCGTGTTTTACATGTAATGGCCTGCAGGCCATCTTCCAGCCTTGTGTAAACCATATTAGACAATGTGAGACAGTTTACAGCAATGAGACATAGATGTGTTAGATGTCACATCAGCGATTTGCATAGACAAACACTCTTATTCCCAGTGGGAGCAGTAAAACTGCAGCCGTTGGCAGCTGTTACTGAGAAGTCTTAATCTGCTCATCTGCAGGGTTGGGGGGTTTGATGGGGTTAGTTCAGGAGAGTTCGCCACCTAATCATCATCATCATCACTGAGAGGATGAAGTGAGGAGCCGTTCTGACACAGAACGAGAGAGAAAATAAAAAATCAGCCGACATCATTTGCATTCAGGTTTTATCTTGAAGGAGGGAGGGCGTTTTCAGGCTTGATAAGGAGAGGGCGTCGCAAGCTGCACTGGAGGTGGGGGGGGGGTTAGTTAGACGAAAGAAAGAAGCTCTGGAGTTGAGCTTGTGTGTGTTTGTGCTGACGTGCAGCAGCTACAGTGAGGAAAGGGGGGGTTAATATCAGACCAAATAATTAGATTCGCTATCGTGGCGGCGGCAGCAGTGTGGGGGATCAGGCAGATTAAAGCCGGGGCTCGGGGCTGGTTAATATTCATGAGGGGACCGGGGTCCGGGCGAGGGGCTTAGACTGCAGCTCAGAGACTCTCCTCCGGCTGATGGGGGCTTAAAGCGGTGCTCTCAGGCGAGATGGCGTTCTGCCGGCGCGGCCTGACATCCCTCAGATAGATGGAGGACCGAGCGGTTCATGTGACGGGATGGAGAGAACCTGCATCTCTGTAAATCTGCACATCAAGCTGGAATCTTTTAATCTCCTTCTGTTTGCATCAAACTTTTTAAACTGCAAAACTAGAAACATACATGAAACATACATGAACACGGTTCTTTTTGGAACATTTTTCTTTAAGACTTGCCCCTAAAGAGAAAAAAGGACAAATTGACATTTAAAAAAAAAAAATCCACTTTGCTATTTTTCTGATTCTGTTCATTTTAGATGCAGCTGAGGTTAAATGTTCCCAAATATCAGTTAAAGACTAAAGTCAGACAGAGCAGCTCGTTTTGTTTGTCTGGCTGATACAGAACCAGTTTGGCTGCTTTGAGACCTCCACACTTGTTCTTCTGCAAAGATCGGACACAAACCAAAAGAATGTGCTTCACTGGCATCTCCTCTCCCATCGCTGCCATCTTCATTCTGTCCTGGTTAATTACACAAACACTGGCCACATGCCTCCTGATGCTCATCATCTCCTGTGATGCTGCGGTGTGTGTTTGAAGTGTGTTCACCCTGCTGTTGGATTTGATGGGATTTTATTCTGACATCCTTCACTTTGGCCTTCGATGTGCTGAAACAGCAGAAACAGTCGACCATCCTCCTCCGCTGGTTTCAGACCGTCGTACCAAAGGAGACCCGGTGATGTTGGTGCTGCCTTCATGTGGGTGTTTCTGTGTGCAGCTGGAGATTCTGTCGTGTTTCCTGACATAAAAACTGTTCAGATCTGGATGAATTGTCCATCATAGGTGAATCAAATCATATTTAATAGTTTACATTTTAGGGGTTTAGATGTTTTTAAGTGCTTCCAAACTGACTGTAGTGATTTTTTCTGGGTATAAAAACGATGTCATGATCAGTCTGGCATAAAAACACAGTTTATGTTTTACAGAGCAGCAAATAAGTCACTGATAAGTCTGTGATCAAAGAGAATGAACTTTTATTTTGTAACTGATCTTGATAAATAGTTCTTTAACCTGTTATCTGAAAACTAGATGAATCTGTTTGGTCTCGGTTCTGGGATTTAGAAAATTTGGCAGTTGATTTTTTTTGCCTAGAAACTCATTTTTAGCAGATGAGCAGTATCAGAAAATTCTGTTTAAACAAGCAGGAACAAATCCATCAAAGATCTGAAACAGGACCTGACAGGTGCATCATCTGATTATATGAGAGAATAAAAAACATCTATTTTCTAAGACTTAGTGAAAAAGCATCAAGTTAAAAAAAGAAACAAACAATAGAAAACCTTCTGATAGTCGGGAGAAGTATCGATCTAGACAAAATTACAGGAACGTTGAGCATCTTGGAAGAGACGACAGATGAGGAGTTTAAACAGGACGGAGGATCACACTCAGAAATAACTTCATGTTTCAGATCTCCGCAGAACGAGTCTGTGTGAGTGTTTGTTTTTTGTGTGTTTTACACTCTCCGAGTTGCAGATCGTGGTGAATTCCAAAAGCTGTGGTCTGATGAATTAGTCTGAAACAAATTCTGGGTTCTTCCAGCTCAGACGGCTCCAGCATTGGGTTACAAATTAAAACAAAAGCAGCCGTATCTCCACATCTGCGCTGCTTCCACATGAAATACAATCCACTCTTCCTCAGACTTCCCCGCTCAACAGACTCAAACGCTTCCTTCCATCTGTCCTCCATGTCTTCACACAGACAACATCAGCTGTCTGCAGTGTTACCTGTGATCTGTCTGATCATGTTAGATGATCCACACGTGCACGGCAGCTTTTAAACCAACAAAAACGTGAAACACATACAAATCAAAAGGGTTCTCAGACCTGCTAAAAACATTTGAAATCAGTCTCAGCTCCTCTGGTCCCTCCTGGTGTTAGATGGACCCAGGATCCTCCTGGTGGTTCTGTTCTCAGGACTTCAGGCTGGACAGGTGTTCAGCTCTGAGTGATCTGAGGTGCGGCAACGAGGGGAATTGGACTGGTTCTCCTTCTCTTTAGCTGCTTAAAGTCTGATTTACTGTCTGACTGTTGAGCTGCAGCATGAAATCTTTCTATAAAGACACACCTGTGAGCTGCAGGTGTATTTTAGAAATGTGTGCAGAGATTTGACTAGAGATGACGGATGTCCTCACATGTTTCAGATGATCTTGACCCTCTGCTGTGTTTAACTGCACATCTGTGCAGCTTGTCCAGTTAAAGCGTGTTTGTGGCTTCAGACAGCTTCATCTCCTGGTTTTTACTTTGTTTGGAAACTGGTAGAATCTATCAGAACAGAATAAAACACAGCTTCATCCCCCGCTGAGGTAATTTAATAAACCAATTAATGGTTGAAAAATAATTACAGATGTTTTCAAACTGAGCATTTCATTTATGCTCATAAACTGCTTTTGAGATGATGACAGATTAATATGAATATAATTTCTGCTTGTTGAAACTGGACTGTGTTGTGCTGGGTTTCCTTAATGTGGCCCGTTCATGATAAAACTTAAAACAAATGACTTGAAACAGAAACAGTTTCGTCACAAACACGACGGGAAGCGTTCGCTCCTCCGCTGCAGACGAAAGCTTTTATTCTGGAGTTCATTCAGCTGCATCTGCAGTGTTGTTTCATTATAATCATAAAAAACAGGTATATTTACAGAAAATTGGGAGGACAGTCTGTGTTCCAGTTGACTCAGACCTGCTGACAGGTGAATGTTTGTGAGGCATCACAAGTGAAATATAGATAGGTTTTTATTTCTGCACTTTATTTTTATTTAATTAAAAGTTTTTGCTCCCTGAGTGAATGCAGACGATTTAAAGTGCACGCCTTGATTTCCTGTTCAGGTTTTTACTGCAGATGGAGAGAAGTCAGATACATCTGGATGTTTCTGAGTGTTCGTCATCGGTTTCTTTGGCCAAATGTGTCAGTTTGAATGAAACATGTTTTCTGTTCTGGATTTTTTTATTTTTACTCCCAGGAAGCTTCAGGCTGCAGCGATAATAAATTAGAGGGAGATTCACTCTTAAATTCAGCAGCTTTAACACAAGTAATCTTTAAAGATTTAAAATCATAAAATTCTTTACCATAAAACAAGATGAAAACCTGATGAGAATAAAATCAGAAATGAATCGCGTGAATTCTGTCAAAGCAAATGAATAAAGATTTGAGCAGCTTTTTAAAAAGAGACGGATCTCAGGCTCAGGAGACGAGACTTCCAGAGTCTGCTAATACTTCATGTAGGTTTTTAGTCTGGTACACTGCAGGACCTCAGGGACCTGCTGGGGATGCAGTGATGTTTAAAGGTTTTTGGTCCATACAAAACTCTAAAACCTCAAAGCAGGATCTTAAAGTGGATTGAGTAAATTTACAGGAGCCAAAGTTACTGGACGATGAGCAGAATGAACAGCCTGCAGCTGGTCCAAGGAGCTGAGACGAGAAGGATGAGTTATAGTAATCAAGATGTGATAAAATGAATGCATGAGTGTTTCCAGTTCAGAAAGAGACATGATGCAACTGAATTTGGCAAAGTTTCTGAGAAGATTGAAAAACATGGAAACTGAATTAGAAGCTACACAGCAGGTTTTAGGTCGGCGTGTCTCGGGTGCAGATGAGGTTTTTTCTTTGTTTAATTGTAGAAATTCTCCATCCATCTGGCTTTAAATAGAGTTAAAACATCTAACCAACATCTGTAGCATCTCCTGGGCCCTTAAGAGATCAAACTCAATGTCTCTTACATGTCAGTGATTGGAGATGTTTTAAAAGGCTCAGAATGTGCTGACAGGGGAGAAGTTTGTTCATCAGTTTTTTTTTCTTATTCAAGTTTTTTTTTTTTTTAAATAAAGTTTTATGTAAAGGAAGAGGGTCACAGGTTTAACACAGGAAGCCACAACATGTCAACTTTGGCCTCTAACTGGCTGATCCTTTATCTGTTAGTTCAGCTCCAGAGCTGTGTGGAGGGCTCCCCCTGGTGGACACAGAGCTGTACTGCATCTCTGTCCTGAGCTGCTGCTACACAGCGAGCTGGACTGACGCAGGTTTCTGGAGCGTGTTTGAAGGATAATTAACAGTTTTGTTCTTGAATGGATGGATGAATTAAACAGATCTATTTTAAAGTTGTTTCGATAAATCAATGTTTGTTGGCTGTAAACTGGAGGAAGGTTCAATGACTGATGATGGAAAATAACAACCAGGAATAATGTTGCAGAACAAATCATCATTCCTGCAATGATTTTCTAACTTGATGAGTTTTAGTGATGCTCTGATAAAGACAGCTGAGACTGAATTAAGGAAATAATCCAAAGTTTTAACCAGCTTTCAAGTGAAAAGGACCTGCCAGCAGATGTGTGTGTCAGTGTGTGTGTTCTTCCTCTCATACCTTCACTGAATCTGCATGTTGACTCTCCGCTCTTTGTCCAGGATATCCACTCTGGATCTTATTATGGCAGCTGACTGAATACCCTCCTCGTCAGATCTTCCTTCATTTCTTTTCTTTCTCCTTTATTTCTCCTTTTCTTTTTTTTCTCGGCTGCTTTATTCACCTGCGCTCCCCTCATTTCCTTCTCAGTTTGTAATCGTTGTTGGCTCGTTGGTGGCGAGCCGCTGGCTGCACGCTAACGTGTGACTGTGTGTTCATACTTGTGATTATCTGCATGTCTGCAGACTGTAAAGTTGCACAATTCAAAAAGAGAGAACACTTAAAAAATACAAAGGAATGTTAATATGTCAACTCTTATTTAATATTCATTAAGATAAAGATTGGGATGTTGAGTCAAGGCAGTGTGCACATTTCCTTTTTGTTTAAAACCCGAGGAATAATTTTCAAGCAACTCCTAAATTGAAATTTTAGAGAAATATAATCAGAGAAGTAATATTTATAAAAGTTACTCTGAAGTTGTTTTGGTTTCTCAACTCCCATTTCATGATTTTTAGGAAACAGCAAATAAATATTTACTGTGTTTTACCCTTAATTGGTTAATTGGAGCTGCAGATTTGTTCAGAGATTTTGGAAACAGAATAAAGTTTCTAATATAAATGTTTTTGTTTTGGTTTAAGAACACAGAACAACAAACAAAACAAGTGAACTTAAAATTGACGGGGTCGTGTCTCAAATGGCAGCATCTTGTATGAAACGGCTGATTTTTTGCTTAAGTTTGTGTTCATGTTCTCTTGTTTTGGGTTTCTTGGTTTCAGATGTTTGCTCTTTTTTTGTTTTCAGGATTAGAATTTTAGGTAAATCAAAGTTGAACATTGTTAGTCAAATCTCTGCAGGAGTCAGAAAAAATATTCAACTCTCACACTCAGATTTAGGTCCAAACTTAATCCCATCAAATTTATTCATTTCCTCATTGAATTTTTTTTTGCAAATTTGCACAAATCATTTGAAGTAATACCCCATAAACACAGTAGTTTTAGTGAAATGTTCATTATTGTGAGTTTTAACTAGTGACGGCGGTTTGTTTGCAGAACTTGGGGCTGACGCTGATCTGTGAACATCCAGACTGTTGGATTAGTTGCATCGCTCTGACTTCGGACCTTTCAGCATCCAACTGCACTATTTACAGCCGAGGTGAGTTCCCGTGTGATGCTCCTCCATCATCACCTCAACCCGATCCTGAATCTTTGTAAAGTTCATAACTTTTTGTTTTCAGGTGAGGAGTTGTTCTGTAAGGTGACCAGAGAGATCCCAGCTGGTGAAAAGCTCCTGGCTTCTCTGTCACCTCCAGTCTCCTCTTCCTCTCGACCGGCCCAGCTCTCTCCTCCGCTCAGCCTTGTCTCACAGAAACAGCCCGTGGTGAAGGAGGAGCCTCTGTACCCTGCTGCGCTGCGCTCCGACATCCAGCTGCTGCCACAGCAGGCCGGCATGGCAGCTATTCTCGCTACTGCTGTCGTCAACAGTGAGTGTTGTGCTGAAGTCCAGATAATGTAATATAAACACACCATCATGTTTTAATTCTCATTCTATAACATTTTAAATCCAAATTGTGTTCATTTGAATTTACTCAACTTGTATAACAAAGATGTGAAGGTTATGTCCAATTCTAAGAACATTTATAAAATGTATAAAAATGTGAGTTTACAGTCCTGTGTGAGAGTTCTGACCCAGTCTTCATACTCTCACTCTGTGTTTTGTAATTCTGGTGTAACTGATGAAACTCCAATCCAGCGTTTTGATGTTTGTGTTTGTCCACACGATGGCGCTGTAAGTCTCTAAACAGACAGCAGAGCTTTAGTTTCCTGTTGGTGCTGAAGCAAATTCACACACACACATTTACACACTTGGTGAGATCCTGGTGAACATCCTGCAGGATTTCACAGCAGCAAATAATTAGATGTAACTCAAATAAAAATAAACATGATTATCATTATCACTGCAGTATATGTTCCATAGGCTGTTTAGATGTTCCGGTATAGTTAATAATAATAATAAAATCTAATAGTGGCTCAGATTGATGTTCTGTAATTAACGCTGTATATTTTTATATTACAACAACTGGTAAAGGACTAAAATTAGGTCCTTTGTTCTGATTTCTAACAGATCCTTCACACCCCAGCACTCAGGATCAGGTTTTTTGTGTTTAAATATTTCTGTTTTGCTGGTTTTCAGAGGACATTTTCCCGTGCAAAGACTGTGGGATATGGTACCGCAGCGAGAGGAACCTGCAGGCTCACCTGATGTACTACTGCGCCAGCCGCCAGAAGCAGCCGGCTGCAGCCTCTTCACCTCCACAGGACAAACCCAAAGAGTCCTACCCCAGTGAGCGCGTCTGCCCCTTTCCACAATGCAACAAAAGCTGCCCCAGCGCCAGCTCTCTGGAGATTCACATGCGCACACACAGTGGTGAGAGCTGGTTTCTGTTTGTGATAAACTGATGGACGGGCTGGGCGTTGAGCTTAATGTCCGGTTGTTGTCCTTTCACAGGTGAACGTCCGTTCGTGTGTCTCATCTGTCTTTCGGCGTTTACTACTAAAGCTAACTGTGAACGCCACCTGAAGGTCCATACAGACACCCTGAATGGGATCTGTCATGGCTGTGGCTTTGTTTCCACCACGAGGGACATCCTCTACAGTCACCTGGTCACCAGTCACATGGTGTGTCAACCTGGATCTCGCAGTGAGGTCTACTCTCCAGGCCCAGGCCTTCCAAAGCTGCCTCTGTCCACTGGTAAGTCTGACGAATGTCTGATTTCTGTCATCAAAGTCAATATATTTGCCTCAAAGTCACATTAATTCTTACTGTTTTTATCAGGTCTGAGTCCGGGAGACTCTGGTGTGGTACTGAAGTGTCAGGTTTGTGGGCACAACTCAGATTCTCCTGCCCAGCTGCAGCAGCATGTACGAACCCACCTGGAGGTCAGAGTTCCTGCTGAAAGAAGCCCCACCCCTCGACAGAGTACCCCCTCATCAGCTGAGCAGCCCCCGATGTCTCCACAAGAGAGGGAACCCCCCGCCTCTGTCCCTAAACCAGACTCATCCAGCCCTGGCACAAATGGAGGGTCAGCCACGCCTCGAGACTGCAGTCCTAACACACAGACCGTGGACCTAAAGATCAAGGAGGAGCCGCAGTCTGAGTCCGAGACAGAAGAGCAGCAAATGGAGCTGAAAGTGGATGAAGAGGAGGAGAATGTTGGTGGAGAGGAGGAAGATCCTGGTACAAGACACAAGACAAAAGAAGAAAGTGCTTCTTCATCCTGCCAGACGTCAAACTCTCCAAAGAGTCCAGCCAACACAACTATCAAGACAGAACCAACCAGTCCCACTCCTGGTTCTAGTCCTGCCCATGTGGGAGGTGCAGGCTCAGTTGTCCCAGGAGGAGCGATGTTCCTGCCTCAGTACATGTTCAATCCTGAGGCAGCCATCTTGCCCCAGGCATCGGAGATCCTTGCAAAAATGTCAGAGATGGTTCACAGCCGCCTGAAACAGGGTCAGACAGCCGTTCAGAACAACCCAGCTGCCTTCTTCACCTCTGGACCGACTGCAGCGACAGCCACGACGACTCCTCCTCACAAAGGAGCCACCTGCTTTGAGTGTGACATCACATTCAATAACATCAACAACTACTATGCACATAAGAGGCTGTACTGCTCCAGCAGGCACCAGGGAGACTGTACAAGCTCAGGTTCTGGATCAACAGTTCCAGGCCCAACACCCTCCAGCGTGCCGCACAGCTCGTCTCCTCAGGTTGGAGCATCAAGCAGGGCAGCCTCCGCCTCTCCAACTGACTCCGAGCCTCCTGCAGGAAGTGGAGCAGCAGAATCCAAGAAGCTGGTGGAGGTGAAGACAGAAACCCCTGCAGGTAGAGATGGAGTGTCTTCTTCCTCTGAAGGGGAGGGAGGAGGTGGAGGAGGAGGAGGAGGAGGAAGAGTAAGCGAAGGCAGCCAGAGTCCTGCTAGTGGTTCTGCAGAAGACCTGGAAGACGACCCTAACAAAACCTTCTGCGAAGCCTGCAACATCCGCTTCAGTCGTCATGAGAACTACACTGTTCACAAACGGTTCTACTGTGCATCCCGTCATGACCCATCCAACCAGCGGACTGTCCACATGTCCAAGACCTCCAACAACGCAGCCTTTCTTCCTCAACCCATCCGCACACGCAAGAGGAAGAAGATGTACGAGATTCACATGGCCAGAACCGAAGCATTAGCTAATGCTGCTGCTGCTGCCACATCTGCAGCCTCTGCGCCGTCTCCCTCTGTTCTGGGCTTGTCGGTGAAACAGGAAGGGTCTCCTGGTGGTGCAGGCAGCTCCAGCCCTGAAGGGGACGGCCCTATCGACCTGAGTAAGAGACCCCGTCTGAGAGAAACGCCACGGCACAACAGTGGTGGCAGCATCCTACCCGCTCTGCCTCTTACTGACTATCATAAATGTACAGCCTGCAGCATCAGCTTCAACAGTATTGAGAACTACCTGGCTCATAAAACCTACTACTGCCCCGCCACCACCCTCCAGCCCCACACCTTGGAGCAGCTCCACAGGCTCAAGAGATCCGCTTCTACCTCTCCTAAAAGCAGGCCTCAACAGGAGAGGATGGACCTTCTGCATCCTGCTGAGGCTAAAGCTCTGCCTGCTGAGTGGGTCACCCAGGGTCAGGGAGCATCCTCCAGCCCCCGCCCCTCCGCCTTACCTTCGTCTGGCGCTACATCTCCTTCACATATGAGCTCCACACTTGCAGCAACTCCAGGAGCGGGAGCTAAAGGTGCCGGTTCTTCCCTTGTGGTCTGTCCATACTGTCCAAACAGACCCATCAGCTGTGACTTGATGGAGCACTTCAAGACGACCCACGGCCTGGTTGTAACCATTCAGCCTCCACCAGAGACCCCGCCCCAGCCGGGCAGAGTGATTAGTCGCAGTCCCAGCCTCAGCCCCCGAGATGGAGCAGCGGCCTCCAACACCCCTACCAATCAAACCCGGCTCGTGTCCCGAGTTCACAGAGACAGCATCAATGGACAGGCCAGGAGCAGCACAGCATCCCCTGCCTCTCCACTGGTCAACGGCAGTCCCTCAGCTGGTGGCGGATCCCCTTCAGCTGCCTCACCCCTGCCAGTGTCTCCCCCACGGCCTCCTCCTCTGACTGCATCACCTGTGCCTGAGGTTCTGAGGGAGAAGGTGGCATCAGCGCATCTTACAGAGAATGCCGTCCCATCCGCTGCATCTCATCCCATCCCGACCCCCACCACCGTCTCCAAAACTTCAGTGATCTCTCCGGTCCAGAACGGTAACTCCCGTTTCTGTCGGCTGTGCAACATCAAGTTCAGCAGCCTCTCAACGTTCATAGCTCATAAGAAGTACTACTGCTCCTCCCACAGTGCTGAACACGTGAAATGAGCTCAGTAGTTCTTCTTCTGCCCGTAGTTCTTCGTCTGTGCAAGTGAAGGTTTTCCATAATCAAGTACAAGAAGCTCCCCCTGCTGGTGGTGCCAAGTCGGTGCTCAGCATCAGCATGAATGACAGTGAATGACTGTTACTCACCTGGTGGCGCTCAGCGTCCTGCCGCTGCAGGTGGTGTTACTAACTGACATTCCTCCGATGGGTCAAAGTTTTTCACACGCTAAGAGCTGAGACGGATGCTACCTGCACACACCGATGTGCCCTCGTCCCGTAGATCTTCCTCCGTCTTTGTGGCAGTGCGTCGGGACGTTAAAAACAGCCTTCTTACCGTCTCTTTATTAGGTTTTTAAATAGATTCCCATCAACGATGCTGATGGTCCATCCTGAGCTCTTTCAGACCTGAACGGAGGAATCATTCCTCTCATGTGGAAGCAAAGACTTGATCATTGTTAATGTTTTTATTATCTGTGCATAATGTATGATGTCTGAAAAAAGAATTCTATGATGCTTTGGTTTCAACACTGGCCCTTTTCTGACTAGAGAGGCTTTTTAGCTTAAAAACATATGTGGTATCACAATGTTACTAATTACTGAAGGATGTTTCAAAATGGACACTTTGCTTTCATAAACAGAATTTTTTTATTTTCTCTTTAAAACTACGGAGAAAAAATGTGAAATATTTATCTTTTAGTCCTCACTGATTTCACGTCAACAGAAAAACTACCTACCTAGTGTCTGAGAGTATTTGTATTTTTTATTTGTATATTTTTCATACTGTTGGAAGGAAGTGTTTGGATCTGGGTGTGTTGAAGTGACTTTTCTAAGTGTAGATATGTAATATCTTCTCACATTAATCACTGGGATCACACTGAACTTTGTTATCCTGTTAAAGTTCTCTTAGTTATGGTGAGGTTTGAAAACCAGCGCTGCGTTTGTTTTGATCAGATGTTTCATTAGATCATCGTGGCTCCTTCACTCTAATTATTGAAGAGAAGAATTTCATATCTGGAGTTATAAAAAAATCCACAGTTTCACTCTGGTGTTCATGAAAAACCTTTTTTGTAGTAATGATTTCTCTCCGGTGATGAAGGCACAACATGTGAGCATCATATGTTCCCATGCAGCAGTACAGTGTTAGTTAAAACTGTAAAATACTTTTTTATTTTCCACTATTGATGCAAAATTATAAGAAGAGCTTGTCAGAATGCAGGTAGGTTGGATGTCCCAGATGTTTTGAATTGTAGTGACAATCAGATGTAAGATCAGAACACAATCAGTGAAGCGATCCGATTGGCTTTTCGCTGCATGGACCTACAATTCAATTCATCAGAAGGAACGTTGCCCAACAAGTCTGAACAGAAATTCTGGCTCTTTTGCTGATAATATAACTTCAAAGTCGTGACAGATGTAGTTGTTTTTGTCAGGTTCTCTCAGAATTGTTCTCATTCCTTTGAGGTTTTTTGAGCAATTTAGATTTTTATTGCTTTTCATGGTCTCCAGTTTTGGACCTGATCCGACCCGACTTGTTGTCCTGTAAATAATTTTGCCCTGCCCAGAATTAGGCCACTAATAAGAAGATAAAGTATCTTTCACAGTGTCATATGATAATATAATAACTTAAAGGTCTAATATGTTGGATTTAGTGACATCTAATTGCAACTAATCCAAAATGTCAACTTTTAAAGCCAGTATTTGGATTGTCCCCTTCGTGTTCCTGTAGTAATATGGCGACCAGAGTGACCTGCTGTCTCCTCATATATACAGTAAACACCTTCTTGTAAGATAATCAAATAAGATCTTTTTTTTCAAGAAATCCAAACTAAAGAAGTGACAGTTCTGAATATTAAACTGATTTTTAACGACAGGCATCACGTAGTGTTGAAACTCTAACAAGCCCCATCAGACAGAATATAAGATAGAAATAATTTGTAAAAAAACAACTTTCTTTACAAATGATTGTTTTTCACATTCTGTTGAAAAGTTCAAAATCTTATAGATTCATTTTTAATATTCACTTTGTCACAAATCATTAAGAATAATTTGTTACAAAACCAGAATCCAAAAACGTGTTATCAGAGACGATCTCAGTTATTATTGTTTCAATGTAAAAATAAGGTGCATTAACATATTTTTATTCTGAAGCTGTTCTCAGATCTGCATCAGTTAAACCAGCTGAGGACAGACATGGACATTCTCAGTTAGCCTTAGCATAAAACAGCCTCCTGCCTCTTCATCAGCTTCAGTCGAGTCGTTGATCAGTTTTTTCTTCCTGAGATCAGAGAAATATTTACATTCCGACTGTTTGGAACGTTAACTGTTCACATTTCACCTGAGATGATAAGGTTACCTGGAGGCAGCAGAAAATAGATTTTGAGCAACATTTAGTGAGAGAAAAGTTTCCAGATACACAAACAGCTGTTGCTTCTTTTTGTGCGTCACTCTGTGTCCACAACGGGACCGAAGGAAACACTAACACAGTCACAGAATCCGTCACTGGTTGTATTAAAATAACAGGTATCTGCGGTCCAGGTTTCACGTTACATGTCCTCACTTCCTGTTTCCTGGTTCTGTAAACAGCTGCTGTTTACAGATGTGTTGGTCAGTCACTCTCCTCTCTAAAAGCAGAGAAGAAGAAGTCATGTGACCTGTTGAGTGGCGAGTCCTTTGACCGAAGCCCCATTTTGTTGCACTGTGTTGTGTAAAAATGTGCTGAATGTTTTAGTTACTTTTTGTGATGTATTTATGTTACGCAGCACTTTTTCCCGTCCTGAATGCGCCATCACTCTCCTTGAAGGACTTTTTAAAATATTTGAACCTTCACAAAAACTTTTTTTGTAATTCTCCACATTTTTTTGTTAATGATTAATTTTTCTATAATAGAGAAAATCACAACGAATGTCAACACTTGTATTTCTTTTTAAAATTTCTTTTCAGCTCCACTACACTCTTGTCCAAACTATGCATGGGAAATAAAAAAGTTCTGAGAGACACTGACTGATGACGTGTGGCAGAGCTTCTTTCTGCGTTCCTGAGAGGAAGTCCTTGATTCCTCTGAGCGCCTGTAGTCACTCAGAAATCATTTCCTTTCATGAGAAGTTGCTCTGAGGGCCGTTTCTGTGTAAAAAAAACGCTTCATAAAGAAAAGACTGAATGAATCATCGGTTTATCTTTTGAATTGATGTACGTGAGAGATGTGACCTGTAAGAAAAAGCTTTTCAAGGCTCATTTAGAGCTTCACAGCTCATCCAATCAGAGACAGACGACACCAACATGAACCTTCAGCTCGCGTGAATCAAACCACATGCGTGTGTCATCCTGTATGTGACCTTCAGCTGTGAATTCACTCCATTTCAATGTATCTGCAGCTCATGTGTCACAACTCATCTGAGCTTCAGTTACTGTAAATGAGTTTATTATCTGAAAGGATTTAAGCTGCTGGAGAAATTATTCACCAAACCTGAAACAAAAACGGAACATTTTCCTTATTAAATATCTTACCAAATAATAATGTACGTTCATCAATCTCAAACCGATAAAACGTTTCTGCAGAAACTGTTTGACGTTCAGACTTTTCAGAGTTTATTTTTAGTTCTTTACATTTTCTAATTTATTACAACAGTTTGCTAATCATCATATAAAAATGGAAAGAAAAAATTATGTCAGACTATAAATCTAAAACAATGAGATGGTATAGAAGCTGTAAAAAACTTTTTGGGGATCTTATTTTGGACTTGAATCATGTGACTTTAGAAGAAGTTACACCGTCTTTAATGAAGCTTTGAAGAAGTTTAGAAAAGAAGTTACTGCATCTAATTTCCACTTTGATGATTGTTGAACAGTTTGAACACATGATACTTTGGCCGCTGACAGTAGATCGTCACACTTAATGTGACACTTCAACCTCATGGTTTATTCCTGATGGTGACACTATAGAGGTGTTTAAAGTTCACCCTAAATGTTTGGTTTATATCGAGGTGCATCTTGTTGCTGCTGAGTTCTGTCTGAGAGGACAAACAGGAACCTGTAGAGAACCAAAACCTGGAACTAGGATTCATCATCTGAAAACTATCAACACCGTGTTGTAGTAACACAAGAAAATGATTGTGGTTCAGAGCAGAAAAATTCTTTCATCAGGAGCTTGCTACCTCTGATTCCCAGCTCTGTTGTCATGGTGATATTTTATATGGCAATGTCAGGTCACATGACCTGATGATTTATGTCAGGGGAGTCACATGAACTCCTCCTTACCTATATTTTTAATGATTTTGTGAGTCAACTCCAGTTTGGAGCATCTCATCCTCAGCTGTACAGATTGGACTCTGTATTAATGAGTGATTCATCACTGAGCAGAACAGAAGCTGAAGCCTCCAAAGTTACACTGACATGACGAATTGAAGCATTAAAACTCGAAGCACCTGCAGCCTCCCGAGTGAGAGCATCAACAGTCATCTGGCTTTTAGCCCTGAAACGACACAAAGACCTCTAACAGCCTCCTATAAAGTCTGAGACATCACTAACACTTTAAAAGAAACTTTAGTTTGTTGTTTCTGTTGGATTTAATGAAGCAGTTCATCTCTGTCTCATGGTTCTAGAGTTGGAGCATCTCAGCTGCACAATATCATTTAATAAAATAAAACTCAGATTGTTTGAGAGGTTTTCAGATTCACTTTTACTGCTAGAATCATCAAATAATAAGAAACTCTTCCCTCTGCATTTAGCTGTTATTTCTTTGGAGGGTTTACAGCTGGTGCGTCCCACCTGGGCTCCTGAGAAGAATCTGAAGGAGGACAGTAATGTCCCCTTTACAATAAAAGCACCAGTAAAACCTTTAAGACAAACAAGTGAGTGTGCTCTACAGATGGGATCTGTGGATGCCCAGCAGACACCAGGTGAGAGGCGGGTTTCCATGTGGGCAGGTTTCCAGTCCATCATGAGGTCTGATGAAAGTTTTAATGAAGGTTTTTACCTGATAAAAAGACAACAGATAAATGAATTATGTTTAAATACAACTTAAAAAGAACAGAAAAATCTGAATTATATAATGTATTGTGCCTTTTTATGTTCAGGGAGTAAATAAATTTGCCACTTTCAGCTGGTTAAACTCTGAATTCAAGTGTACTTGAGAAAAAACAAGATGTTTTGGCTGCTGAGTGTCAGTCCCTTTAGTAGTGATGGTGGAGCTGCACAGAAACCTGTTGCTTCTGTCAGAGAGCATGAGCGCTTCAAAGATGAATTGGTGACATGTGTTTCCCATCTACCAGCTGACAGCTGGAGTCCTGCAGCGGCTCACAATGAAGGATGAAAGCAACTGTTCCAGCATCAGGGATTAAAAGTCCCAGGAGGGCGCTCGATACATGTCATGTTTCTTTTTCAATCGCACAAGTTGTTACACTGAAGGATAAAAGAGCTTATCAGATCCCAGCTTAGAAAAATAAGCTCTAACAAGCAAAATGCTGTTTACAGTTCTGTAATCCCAAAATAATAGTTTGTGGATGGGATTTTTTAGGGTCTTACATTTATTTTGTGTCATTTTAAATCTGTATTTCAGCTTTCCAACAGGCAGGCTGTCACCTGTTCACCTCACATCACTGAATGAAGGAATTAAAAAGGTGTCAACTAAAGAAACATGAGGCTGGGAGGAGCAATGGTAGATTAGAGCTACAAGGAAATCCTAAAGGAATGTTCAGTCTCTCACTCACACACACCTGAAAGTATTAAGATGTAAAACTGGTTGATGACAAAAGAGGCTGAGTGAGACGGAGATGAAACAGAGAAAGTACCAGCTGTGTGAAGGAGCAACGGGGTGAGTGTGGATTGAAATGAGACGTTTCATGTTTCCAGATCAACATCAGATGTCATGAAGAGTTTTTAGGGGCATCAACATCTTCAGGCTGAAAAACTGAGGGATGAAGAGTTTGACCAACATGAAATCCCCTGGGAACAACTCTGCTGACGTTCTCATCTGTCAGAAGAAGCTCTGTTTTTCTTTCTGCAAGGCAGCACTTGGTTTTATTGATAAATGTGTTTTTATGACAGGCTTCTGGCTCAGAAGTACTTTAGTCTCAGAAAAAACAGACTTTTTACTCAAAAATCCTCATAATCCTAAAAAAAGGAGTTTTTCTTTAAACTCATTAAAACACATCTGATGGAAATCATTTGTTCTTTTTTCAATGTTGTTATCAAAATTGTTTTTTACACTTTGAAATTAACATTTAATGAAACTTTTCTTAATTTAAAAAACAACTTTTATTATTTTTGCTTTATTTTCCCACATCAATTAAAAAAATGATCAAATCTCTTTTATTGTCTATAAAAATGATTTTTGGAACTAAACTCTAGAAGTTATAAATGCAAATTTAATATAAAAAGTGATATTTCTCTTTAGGGATGGGGAAGAATTTCTGTAATTTCAAACTGTTGTTTGTTCTGTAATGAGACTTTATGAGCTGGTGCTAAATATTAACACTTAAATTAATAAGTGAAGAAGCCTTAAGGGGAATTTTCTGCTCCTGATGTTTTGGCTCCATGTGAGAATCGGAAACAAATGAAGGAGAAAATCTTGAAACAAAGAAAAAGAAGCAAAAGAAGAGAAACAGTTCTTCAAAAACAAACTGAAAAACGTCAGAATTAAACTGTTTTAGTTTGGAACTTTCAACCATTTTTTTAGATCCAATCTGTGAGGGGAGAAAGACATTTCACTCTTTCATTTTTCTCTTTTAGTTTTTTTTCTCATAATTTACCAAATCTGAGGATTTGGAAATGATTTTCAGTGTATTGATCATCACAGGATCATTATGTCATTTTATTATCAGTTTTATTTTAAATATTCAACTTCTCAGATTCCACTTCTGTAACTGATTTTAAAAGTTTTTATACCACATTTTAAACTACATCTCCAAACCTTTAAGGATTTAAAACTCCTACATTTTGAGCATTAAAATAAAATATTTCATATTTTAAATGTTCTTCCATTAAAACCTGGTGACAGTATTTACTGTTGTACATATTTAAATCCTAAAAACTTGGTTTTTCGGACGTTTTCGCACGTTTTGCAGACAGAACTGTAAAATGAGTCAGAAGTAGCAGGTTGTCTCAGAGAATTAAAGCAGAAAAAGTCTGGTGAACATGAATGGAAATGACTGAATGATATTCCCACAGAGAAACTAGTGAAAAGGATCTTTTGTCCTGGTATCTCTCTCTTTCCTCTCCTCTCCTGCAGCGCGCTCTCTAAAGCTGATTAGGGATGCAATGTGTGAACAGCTTTAGGATTTACCCTGCCTCCTGTTCAGAGAGAAAACGGCAGACAGTGGAGAGTTTTCATGATTGTTTCCTGATTAATACGTCCTCAGAGGAAGTGTGCAGAAGGAGAAATGAATGATGTGGTCTGTGAATGTGAAATACATTTTAATAAGTCTCTATCAAACAACGCTGTGCAGACAGAAGCACTTCCATCATTGATTACAGAGCTAGATTCACATTTTATTCTGAATCACGGTGAAAACAGAGTCCTTCTTCTACAAGATGAACATGTGAGATAAAATGTGGAATTAAAGGAAAATGTGCAGTCACAGTAAGAAGACAGTAAGTTTTTCTATATAGATTTCCTTCTCACACAGAGGCTGCTGCGTGAAGTCTGCTCCCAAATAAAAAGCATGAACTCATCTCCTCCTGATGCTTAAAGAAGAAGAATGTGTGTTGAAAAGGTTCTGCAGCTCTGCACAGTGACCCTCAACCAGACTATAAAACCTGATTCACTGTGACTGACCACAACTTGAATTAGATAAAAAGACAAACTGTCACTAACTAACAGCTGATGCTCACCCACACACTTCCTGCTCCACTTGAACAAATCAGCTGAGCTCACACTGACATCTGCAGCCTGCAGGGGGAACAAAAGGGCTCCCAACAATCAAATAAATTCCCAGCTAATAATCTGGGCTGCCACAGTTTCTGCAAGCGCTTCTGTAAAGAGACGTCACACGGTACAACCCCTCACCAGAGAACATATCTGCAAACTCACAGCAATCAGACTGAATTCACAAATTATCAAAATTATCTGCAGCTGAGATTCAAGCTTATTTTTTAATGAGTAAAAATACAATTAAAAAAACAAAAAAACAGAATTAATGAAGCAACTTTATTCACTGCTGATGTTACAAACGTTAAGTTTGTTCCGCTGATTAATAAAATCAAACGTCAAATTCATCCATAAAATGTTAACTTTGTCATTTTAACTCAGACTGAAAATAATTTACAAAAATATTTTGAATGTTTTATGTAAAACCTACAAGCTAAAAAAAATCAAACACATTTTTCCCTGCAACGTCAACCAATAAAAGCCTCTAAAAACTTGATTTTTTATCAATTTCAACTCCACTTTAATGTATTACAGTCTAAAACACAATGATTATCAGAACTTCTTCTTATTGCTCATCCTTTCACTGCAGCATGAGTTCCTGTAAAACACTCTGTGAATCAGCCGTGCAGGCGACAGCTCGCTGACTTCATTCTTCTACATCAGCGACACAAATGGTGACAAACACATAATGTTACAACTTTACAGAAAACAAGTGACTGAAAAACGCCAGCAGAGAAAAAAACGAGTGGGAAGAAAAAACAACTTGAAAATAAATGAAGCTAAACAGAATAACAAGAGGATTGGATTTATTTTACCAAATTCTAAACACTGATTTTATGTTTCTGTTCATTC
Organism: Pachypanchax playfairii; assembly: GCA_006937955.1. Lineage (NCBI taxonomy): Eukaryota > Metazoa > Chordata > Actinopteri > Cyprinodontiformes > Aplocheilidae > Pachypanchax > Pachypanchax playfairii. Next base: position 1,960,795 of record SSNP01000005.1, on the reverse strand, counting down.
CTCCATCAGTTTGTTTCATGCACAGAAGGAAAGTCAGACAGGAATCCTGCACAGATTTCATGACTCGAACTGAAGACAAAGGAAAATCCTTGAATTTCTTACACATGACTTCAGTTACTTTTTGTAACTTCTGAACATTCTGCCTGGTTTAGTCACCAGACTTGTTTAATTTTAACAAAAGTGTTTCTAATAAGTTTGTTTGAAGTTCTGACTTCATGCTGGAGAACAGAAGTGCTTGCTGTGTCTGAACATGCTGCTGAGCCACCCAGACACTTTCATGACTTTTCTTCTGTCTGTATTTCTTACTTTGACTTTTTACTTGCTGTATTGAAGAAGTGGATTTCAGAGTCCTTCATTTCAAGTAAATATCAGACTGACCAGAAAAGACGAATTCAAATATGAGAATTGAGAAAAGAAACATTCTGATAATTAAAACTTGATGAAGCTGCTGCTTTAGAGCCTGATGATCTTTGAGCTTTCAGAAAATTAAACCTCTCAATATACATTTTATATTATTTACCTGCTCTATTAAACGGATTTAGCTGCTGTATCTTTTCTTCTAACATTGTGCTGTGAAATAACTGAATCCACTTCTCAGTGTTTGATTAAATCTGCTATAAACTGTTTGAAATGAGATTTAAACAAACCCTACAACTGTTCACAGACACCCACACAGTCTGTGAGTTAATCACCACCTCCCATTGCAGCAGAATCATCAGCTCTGTTGCTCCAACGCAGCAGATGAATCCAAACAGACTCCATGTCTATCAGGAGCTTCAGATCTCTGGAGACAAACGTGTCTCAGAGCTACAAAACCGAGACGTCTGAGACAAAGATGCAGTTTGAATCATTTGGTCACAACATGACCGAGAAAAACAACAGAAGAGCTTTAAGTTACTGTCAGTCAACCGCACACGAACGCAACGTCTCTTTGATTTGATCTGAAAGACGTTTTATTTTCACTGCAGGTAAAATTTACTACAAATATAAAAGTCATGAATAATACTAATTAATATTCATGTATAACTTGCATACTGTGTGTTGTTAATATGTCCAAGTGTCTGTTTATCTGAATGTTTTATATTTTAAAGAAAGGTGTTTGAAACAAAAAATTGAACTCAATGGGTTTTTTTGGGGGGGGGGGAAGTAAAGCTTTTATAGTCGAAGTCAGTCAGGACTGAAGCCCCGCCCACCAATGGAAAGGAAACAATAACATTGTTTATTTAATTCAAAACATAAAAGAACTGTAAGTATTTTATTTTTTACAAATTAACAAAAGACAAACCAACTGATGTTTCTGATTAGACTAGATTAGATTAGATTAGATTAGATTAGATTAGATGAGATGAGATGAGATGAGATGAGATGAGATGAGATGAGATGAGATGAGATTAGATGAGATGAGATGAGATGAGATGAGATGAGATGAGATGAGATTAGATGAGATGAGATGAGATGAGATGAGATGAGATGAGATGAGATGAGATGAGATTAGATTAGATGAGATGAGATGAGATGAGATGAGATGAGATGAGATTAGATTAGATTAGATTAGATTGGGGTCACAGAGAGGTAGGGATGATCAGAGGGGAGGGAGATGAAGGAGGTGGTTTGGGGTGGCGCAGATTAACAGCAGCATTCGTTAGTGAAACAGCTGTTGGAAAGAAGCTGCTGGTTTAGTTTTAATGTCTCGTGAAGTTCCTTCTGAAGGGGAGTAACTGGAAACGACTGCAGGATGTGATGAGTCCAAATGATGTGAGTCCGACATGGACGTCGCTTCTTGTGGACGTCTCCTATTACAGGGACACGTTGGGCAGTTTTTACCACCAGCTGCAGTGTCTTTCAGTCAGTGAAGAAGCTTCCATGCCACACTGCGACACAGTGGCTGTTTATTTCTGCATATTTCAGTATCAAACGGGAAAAAAAGTTTAGCTTGTTGTTCTGATTTGATCTTTAAACGTATTTATCAGAGTTTTTAAAAACTCTTTTCTTTTAGAGCACTTGGTGAAAATAAGCTTTATTTATATCTGGTACAGTAAACAAAGAGAGACTTCACAGGTCTGACACCAGATAAATACAGCTGAATGTTAATGAGTTTAATCCCATACACGCTCACCGCCCACTGGGCTGCACCTTCATGTGGTTTCCATGGACAACATAACGAGTCACTGCTATAGAATGACTCATTGATTTCCAGCTCCATTGCTTCATTCCCATCGTTGTATTCCTGAGTGTCACTGCAGTCACATCAACAGAATCTCATTACTGATCCAAATGTTGAAACATCAAACACACACAGTGCATGTCGCAGGTCAAAGAGAAAGAGAATAAACAACTTCATGAAAAGCGGATTTCTCCTCTGTTTAAAAAAATCACCAGGAATTCATACAAATGAAGATTTGTTTCTCCTAAAATCATCAAAACCCTGTTTTTTTTTTCCCTCTTTCAATATGAGCAGACACATGAACACAATCCAGGCATCAGTTGGTGTGTTTGGTTTGTGGTTATTATTACAATTATCTTCCTTTAAAGAATCAATAATCAGATGATGACAGAAAACCAGATGCACGTTGTGGTTTAAGTCTGCAGCAGGTAAAAAGGTCTTGAAATACCACCGAGCACCTTTCAGATGCAGGAAGTGATTGTTCCTGACATGTAAATCAATGCTGAACTTTTTGCCCCAGTAAAATGATTCTTTACCATCACCTCAGTAATGAACAGTCTGTAGTCTTTCTTTGTCTTTGAACAACAAAAAACAGTTTATTTTTATTGTTTGAATATTTTTTTAATTTCATTTTGTGCAGACTGTGAATCCATTACCCACGATGCATCATACAGGTCGGGCTCCTCCCTCCATTCCTCATCACTGAGTTTAGTACATATCCAGATCTGAAAATAAAAACATGGAGCTGGTTCAGTTTGTGCTTTTCTTATTTTATTTATCAAAGCTGAAAATATGTATTTGAATCAAACAACTATAATCTGTTCAATGACAAACATCACTTTTTCAACAATTTTCACAACACAGTAAAAAATCATCTGTAGTTTTGTTAGTTTGTTTGTAGACTGAAAAGACTGGTTTTATTCTTTTGTCCACTTCTACAAACACAAATGCACAACAAACAACCCTGAACCTGTAATTTAAACATCTCAGAGGAGTAAATTTACACTCTTTTAGATTGAAAAGGGTTTTTGTGACTGGCAGCATGAAGCTTGTAAAAGTGGATCTGTGGGGGAGTTTTTTTTTAGCAGTATTTTTTTGGAGTGTCCTGGAGTGACCTCCTTCTTCTTTCTGTTCCTACTTCATTAAGTGAACTTTGGTTTGAGCCCCAGATTCAGCAACACATTCATAAACCGCCTCAGATTCTGTATCACACTCCATCATCACTTGAAAAAGCATCACCTCTCTTCTGCTCTTTGTTTTACAGAAACATTTTATTGACCTTTTAACAATTAACCTCCACAGATGTGAGATTTTCAACAAGTTCTGGTTTATTTTGAGAATGATTAAACACCTCCTTGCAGGATGCTCGGTGCAACTGACCAAGTATTTAATCCCTGTTTCCATTCTGACTTCTTTACAGCTACACTCAGATCAATGTTTAAAATTTTTATTATCAAATTTAAAGTCAGTGCTTTAACTGCTGGTGACAAGTTGTAAGCAGGCATCTGCAATCGGTTTTAGGTTTCTTCAGATGGGAGTTTTAGGGTCTCACTGTTATGGAATTTTAAACATTTATTTCAACAGTCAGTGATGGGAACCTTTCTCAGTTTAGTATCCTTGAGTCAAAAAGACTGAAAATCTGAGAAAGCTATGAGAAGGAACGTTAGGCAGTGAAACAGAATTGTGACTGACTGAAAAGAATCGGACCTTCTGAGACAAGCATGAACTTCCTTGGTCCTCCAGGAGCTCAAAAAAATTCTGAATAAAATTAGAATTACTTACAAACAAATTGCAATATTATTAGGAAAAATTTCAACAAGAAAACTAGAACATTTGCATTAAAGTCACAGTTTAATTTTATTTTTGACACACCCTAACAGATTCATGAATTTCACCATAATCTTGTGTCTCCATCTGGTTGCTAATATATAAACAATATATAAACAATATATAAATAATGTGACTTAATTCTCTCTTGATTTATTTAAGTATTTATAGTTGTTTTTTTATTACTGTTTGAGATTTCTTATTAATAGCTTTAGCTGCCGTTAGCATTGTTGGTATTGGTTATTGATGTGTGCATGATTTTGGGATGCACTTTAGAAAAATAAAGGGGCTATTGACGCACGTTGGAGGGATGAGATACTGAACAGAGGCTATAATGAATTTGTGTTAAGTTTAAGTTGGGAACCTTTTTCTTAAGACAAAGCAGTGAAGCAGAGTAAAAAATAACAAGTAAAAAAAGGGGTAAGATTTAATACGTTTTCTTCTTCCTTCTCCCTTTCAGGTAATTAATATTATTTTAATTTGTAATGTAATTGTATTTTGTTTTGTGTATAATTATGTCACGCTGGAATTTGCATGTATTGTGTGGATATACTGTATATATCGCCTGAAATAAAAATATCATCATCATCAATATCTTAGTAAAACTGACCTTTGGAAAGGTGTCACATTAATTGATCCACAGTCGATTTCTCACTAGCTTGTGTTCAGCCAGCCGTTGTCCTTCTCTACTTCCTCCAGTGTCAGCTGGTAACAAGGTAAAACCTGCAGACTGTAATCATGTCTGGGTTTAACAACGCCGGTGCAAACAAGCATCCACACACTACTTTATAACCCACTTTTAATGACCACTTTAGTGCTTGTTGAAGAGCAGAAACCTCAGCATGCACACACACACACACGTGCACGCGTTGACACCTTCAGCGGCTGTGAAAGCGATGATGATGATTCTCTTGATAGCCATTTTCCTCTGGAGACAAAGAAATTTGGTTTTCTACTAAATCATGCATTGTTACCCAAAATACAGACAATGCAACACATTTTTTAACAAGCTCTTTTGATTTATGCCTCTTTTTACAGCCTTAAAATGTGACAGTTCTCCTCAGAATAACATTAGAAATGGTTTGAGGTGTTGTGGAAAGCTTTGTGACGCAGTGTTATCGAATGTGACTACATTAGTCAGCTCGGCAGCGCTTTAAGTTTTTATTTTAGATTTCTGTGGGAGGCTTCAAAGTGTAAACTCACTGTAGAAAAATCTCTCTGGATGCAGGTGATGTTGCCAGAAACTAGTCTGACACATTTATATCTATGATAAGGAGCTAAATAATTCAAAGCTAAATGATAAGGACATTTTCATCTGGAAAACAAATAACTGAATCATTTAAGTGTTAAAAACACCCTCGACTGTAAAGAGTCTATATTTTACTCAGGCCTGATGTTAAATTTTGGCTCGAGGTGGATTCTTGACTCAACTTTAAGAACTATTTGTTTTAATCTAATTCAATTCAGCTTTATTTATAAAGCACTTTAAGACAACCAGTACTGAACTAAAGTGTTATACAATATATAAAATAATAGATAAAACAAAGACAACAATCACACACATAAGCGCTAAATAAAAGACACAATACCAATAAAAGTATAAAAGCATAAAATCATCTGAAAAGAGGTAGAAACAACATCTTGGGTGGGGTCAAAGGTCACGATGAAGAGATGTGTTTTTAAAAGATATTTTACAACATGACTTTTCTTCACTTTGGTCTTTAGAAAGTAAAAGATTAACATCCTTCAGGTTTTTATATCTGCTTCTGCAAAGAGAACACAAACAGCTTGTCTGCTGCTACACTACTAGGATATGATTAGATCAAGGTTTTGTTGGTCTGAATTAATTTTACCTTCTGAGTTTCAACATGTCTGTTAATTCAGAAGGGAAAATTTTACTTTTTATTTCATTAAAATCATTTTCTATTGTTTTCCAGTCAGACGAGGAAGCATGAGAAGATCCCAGTGACAGTGTTGGTATCAACACAGTAACAAACCCTTGAAGCACCTGTGTGGTTCCTTTCAGGTGATGTAAACACAGCTGCAGGATGATGAAGGGGACAGAACGTTTATCTTCCTCCTTCAGTCATGTGAGATTATAAAAGACCTCCCATCTAATTCTCAGTGATTCTTGTTGCTTCTGTCATTGTGTCAACCTGCTGTTTTCAAACACGGTGAACATGTCCTGTTTCATTTTCTCAGTTAAGCACACAACAATAAGCTCATCATGCAGAGACATTAAACAGAGAGGAACACTATGAGACTCAGTAATAGTTGACTGATCACTGCTGTCATGCGCTTCATTAAACCGAGTTGTCACACAGAAAAAGCAGGATGATGCAGATATAAACGGAGCTGTATCCTGTGCAGGATTCTTTATCTGTGTCACACACTCATTAAACACCTTCCTGTTATTTCAGTCCTGCTATTTTTGTTATGGAGGTTCGTTACAGTAACTCCTTATTTATAAATCCAACTGCACTTTTCTCTGGACCATTTAACTAGTTCAATGCAGCATAATTAAAGATTAAACATCTCCTCTTTCATAAGGTCGAGACTTCAGAGACACTTTCAGTTTATGAGAGACATTTTTCAGACCAACAATTTTCAAATGATGGATTTCATGAGGATTTTTATAAAACATCTAACAAGTATGAGACAGAAATCTGCTCTAGCCAATCAGAAACATCCACACCAATCAACTGACCAATAAACACTCCAGAACAGCTGATTGGCTGGATAATCAATAATTATCTCAGGTTTTAATGTGCAGCACTCTACTAGAACACAGAATGGCCTCCAAGGTCCTCTAAATGTAATGTGACCATAAAAACAGGTAATAAAATGTGTAACAGTGAACGTTTTAAAAGCATAAACATAAAAACTGTTGAACTGTGGTAAACAGAACAATAAATATATGATACAAACAAATAAACAGACCACAAGAGATAAACAAACTGTTTAAAACTTTCTGACTGAGAAGTTTAAACTCATACTCCCAGTTATAGAACTTTTATTATAAAACACAGAAATATTTAAATAAAAACTGGAAACTTATGGCTGAACTCAGTCTCACCACCTGCAAGAATTACAGGTGAAGATTCTGGATTATTTATGAAAGGAGAGTTAAAATAGTTTATTTAAAAATTGTCAGTAAATCAATAAAAAACAAAATAATGTTGTTTTGAAGGATTTCGAACCCCCACATTTAATCTATAAACATCTCAAAAGCATGTACATATGCCTCTTTCTATGTATTTTAAAAGCAATATGTGTAGATTTAAAACTAATGAACATAATAATGCGGAAAATTCGAATCGTTTGGTTTGTATTTTTGTTTTCTGGTTTTTATCTTGTACCTTTTCCTTTTAAACATTGAATGTTTTTATGACTTATGTAAAGGTCAAATATCAAAACAATTTATCTTGTTTTCTTCTTTACTTTATAAACTGGTATTAACTTTCTTGCATTGGAAAGAGGTTCTGTTTCCTGTAAAAATAATCACCATAAAACATATAAATCACTTCATTTTTAAAATGAATAAGAATGGTAAATGGCATGTACTTGTATAGCGCTTTACTCAGGTCCTACGACCCCCAAAGCGCTTCACACTACAGTTTTTTGTCATTCACCCATTCACACACACAAGCACATTTTGGTGATGATGAACTACACACATGTAGCCGCAGCTGTCCTGGAACACACACTGACAGAGGCGAGGCTGCCAGACGCTGGCGCCACCGGACCCTCCGACCACCACCAAACAGGCAAGGTGGGTTAAGAGTCTTGCCCAAGGACAAAACAGCCAGGCGATCTATTTCTCTGGGCAGAGCGGAGATTCGAGCCAGCGACCTTCTGGTTACCAGACGACTCGCTCTACTGCCTGAGCCACAGCCGCCCGCAAAGGTGTGAAGTCAAAAACATTTCATCTTTGCAAAAAGCAGAGCTGCTGAAAGTTGTTGTGCAGTGAAATCAATGTGTTTGTGTTAATAAGGCGACACGTTGTGATCAGTGAAGAACTGCTCAACAATGACATTGAGTTGGACGTTCTGATTGGACGAGCTAACCCTGAAAACCTTGTCTGAGAGGTTTAGTGGATGTTGTTGCTCTAAAAGGAGACGTCAAACTGAGATTCATGCTGAGAAAGTTCAAACATCCACAGAGAGGCGTGTCGTGCTGCTGTCACTGAAGAGCAGCAGAATGAATTACACAAACAAAACATTATTTATTCACTGTTGTCCATCCATCCGTCCGTCCGTCCGTCCCTCCCTCCATCCATCCATCCATCCATCCATCCATCCATCCATCCATCCATCCATCCATCCATCCATCCATCCATCCATCCATCCATCCATCCATCCATCCATCCATCCATCCATCCAGGAGCAGCCAGTTAATTTATTTAGCAACTCTAGTTCACTCAGATTGAAATGATTGATCAATGCAAGAAATTTCAAAATTCTTCCAGAGAAATAAATTTGATTCTACTGTATCTTTGGGGAACTTTAATCTTACTGTCCTTAGAAAACTTGTTCCTAATCAGAATAAATTAGAAGGTGAATACACCTTTCTGGGTTTAAACCCCCCTGATCACTGATCATCAACACAAAACAGTTCCAGTGTTATAAGCTGTGTAATAACAGACTGACATGACCATGATCTGAATAAATCACCTTGTTAATCCATGTTGTGTTTACAGGAGATTTTTGCAGCTGAGTAGAAACTTCCTCTGAATATAAACCATCAAGATGCAAGAAGAAATACATCTAAATAAATTGGTTTTCTATCGATTTACTTTTGTTTTCTTCAAGATTCTTTCAATTTTCTATAATAGGATATCAGAGTACTGGACCTGCAGCATCATTTGGATTCAAACTGTGTCAATCTGAATCACATACGTGACAAACATGAGAAACTGATCCTGTTAGCATTCAGGGTGGAAGTAAAATAATCCCTTTAAGCAACAGAATCCCATCTGAGAGGATGAACTCAGAGGCGAGGCTGTTTCTGCATCTACGGGCTTCTACAGAATAAATAAAAATAATGTGCAGTCTACATTAACTGGTTGTCTGTAAAAGCAGCACGTCACCTCATAAATTAACACTTTATTTCATTCTCTTTCAGCTCAGGAAAACCACTGAAAGTGTCAAAAGATGAAAAAAAAACTTGTTTAACCATTTTTTAAAAGGAAATAGCTTTTATAAATAATTTATTAAAAACAGAGAGCTATTTTACACAGGAACACATATAATCCAGTGACTGTCTTTAAATCAGTAAAATCTTAAAGCTAGTTTTGTTTTTAACTTAAAACAATGAACACAGTGTTTACAGAAGTCTGAAAAATATCCAAAGTTATTCCCAAACTGAAAACCCAGTAGAGGAAGTTTTTTTTGGCAAATCTCCCCCACCACACACACACACACACAGATTTTTTTTGTTATCCTTATGGGGACCGTCCATTGACTTCCATTGATTTAACTAGATTTATACCTAACCCAAACCCTTTTACTAACCTTAACCATTACTGATCTATAACTAACCCTAAGACTAACTAAAACTCTATTCACACCATACCTATAAACCTAACCCCTAACCCTAAAAAGGGGAGTCCCCCTCATGGGGACCAGGCTTCGGTCCCCACAAGAACCCTCGGACCCCAGAAAGATAGTAAAAGTCAGGAAACGGGTCCTCAGGAGGTTAGAAAAACAACCCCCCCCCCCCCCACACACACACACACCATCATTTTGAGCAGATCCAAAGACAAAAATAAAGACAAATAACAGATGAGTCACAGTTTTTGGTGCCTCCTCACTTCCTCTTTATTTGTACTTGAAAAACCAACACTCACATGTAAACACACACAACATGCAGTCTGCCCATCATTAAAAATAAAACAAAGATTTTTGGGAAGTTCTGCAGAATTCGTATCCCTTTGTCTTGCTGCCTGCTCTTCCTCTCAGGTCTTCATCCTCCTCTTCCTCCCCTCCAGCTCAGCAGCTTGTTAAAATGATTCAGTTCTATAAAAAAAAACACGACTTCCATACAGAAATAGTAACAAACTTGTGTAACTGATGCTGATTTTGATTCAGAATATTTAATTTCTTCCCATTTTGATGATGATTTTTGTGAATTTGATCATGTCCATCATGGCTCCAGTTTGATTTCCAGGTCATCTGTTTGTTTATGTGTGTGGAGGCTGAGACTAGGACTGAGTTCCACTCTGAGGGTGAGTTTGAGTCTTTGTAGTGTGCAGAGAGGCGTAGCTCAGTCCCACGACAGCTCTTGTCTGCTTTTAAAGATGTAACTGTCATTTGCCAAACTTTCCATCAGGGACAAACATCACAGGAATTTCTCATGTTCTCTCATTCTCCATCACTTTGGCTGCTGAATCTATATAAACTGTTCAGATGTTTTGATGTCTGAAAAGAGAAGAAACATCTTACATCTGCCAAAGCGCAGCTTTTTATCTGGATCAAACTAATGCGTATGGATTCATTTCCCCCTCAAAACAAGAACAAATCCATTAGAGCTGAAATAAAGTCCAAGTTAAGAAGCAGAGAAGGCTGATGAATCAAAGAGAATACATCTGCTCCTCTGCTGAGTGGCAGATATGAGTCTGTCTAAAGTTTATTAAAGTAATTAAAAAAAAGATGAACAAACACATCAACATCCAGAAAACTACTGAGACATGTAACAGCAACTACACATGAAAAACTACATTCTAGTCCCACTGGTCTCCCTGTAGTCCTGATCCGTCCCCAGGAGGACATGTTAGAGAATTTAGAACAACCCTTTACTGTTGGACACATGAAGACATGTTTGCAGGAAGAAAACAATAAAAAGTTGGTTTGAAAGTTTAAAATATCATTTCATCTCATCTGTCAGTCAGGGTTTTTTTTTTATTTTCATCATAAATGATTTTATTCTGTCTGCCTGTCTTGTGAGTTCAGGTTGTAGTTGTATAGATGTTGATATTCTCTGTGTCTTCAGTTTCCCATTTGTCTGGTTTAACATAAATGTTCATTATCACTGATTAGTTTGCTGCTCCCCCCCCCCCTCTGTAATCACCCCTCCTCTGCTTCACGAGTCTCTGGTTCTTTTCAGTCGTTTGTCAGAGCGTCCATCTCCCATCATGTTGCTTTCTCGTGCAACGCTCGTTTGTAAGTGCCGTTCTGCTGTCATGTCAGCTTTTGTTTTTCTGTTATTAAAAGTTTTTGTTTTACTTGACCTCTGAGTTTCCTGCACCTTTCTGCACAACATTTTAAAACGTGACAGTTCAACTTCAGTTCAGTTGAGTTTATTTGATTAATCTCAAAGTTCAGTTCACATCAGCAGGTCCAGTTTCAAAGGTACTTATAATCACTTCAGTTTAAATGTCACAGCAATACATTCATTATGTTTTTTGATTATGATAATCTGAAGTTTCTTTAGTTCAGACAAATACATTAATTTTCTTTGTTTTGTTTCAACTTGAGATGAATATATAAGTTAGTGAAATGTTTCCAATCTAAAGAAATCAGCAGATTGAGATGAATCTTCATTTCAACACAAACCTCCAGCAGAACCAGAACCAGGATGAGTTCTGCCTTGACCCACTGGGGTCTGAGAGGACAGGAAGGAGACACAAACACAGAGTGGTTGGATCACTCATCATGGAAAGACAAACAGAAACTTAATAGCAGCAGTAATAGTAAATATATTGATGGTAAAAGAGATCACAAGCCAGAAACAGTCAATATTTCTGTCACACAGACGCACTGAGGCTATTTGTTATTTGCATAACACTCAAATCTGCTGTTATTTCTGTCTCTGTTATGTCTTCCATCATCCTCTTTGATCAGGTGCCAGAACTGAATCATTCGAGGTCACATTTCTGCCAAAGAGGAAGCGTGGATCTATCAGCTGTGGATCAGCATGTCCATCTGACCGTCCATCTGGGCTGACGCTGTGCAGAAGCTCGGTGACTAACTATGGACCATGAGCCAAAGTTAGAAATTTAACAAATACTGAACACGTTTAGCTTGTTTGGAAGGTTGGAGATAAAAGACTTCTTGTATAAGGTCCTTTGAAAAAATAAGAGCTGATGGTTTGGTCCTGTTTTGCATCCTGAGGACTTGGACACCTTACAGCCAGTGAGTTGACCTTTGACCTCTGTATCAAAAAGTCAAAATGTGAGACTATCTGACAGCTGAAGCTTGGATCAAACTGGGTCATGAAACAACACAAAGATCCAAACACAGCAGCTGATCTACAAAAGAATGACTGAAGAAGGAACGACTGAAAGTGCCGCCGTGGCAACACGGCTGAAAAACACAGGAAGAAGCAGAACGATGCATTCAGAGTGAGACGAGCGCAGCACAGCAGGACAGGTAATATTTACTTCCCATCATGCCCTGGGGTTTTCCTGGAGTTTCACAGCAGCCAAAGCCTTTTAAGATGTGTGTTATATAAAAGTTGTCTGTGCATGATTATGTTCAGTACTTGTGATTGTTACATCATTTTGTCAGCTCATGTCACGCTGCTGCTTTCATGCTTCAGATAGTAACACTGATTGTGTTGATGTTTAGTTCAGTATTGTTTTAAAGAAGGTAGAAATAACTTTGGGAAACAAAGAAACTGACAACAGCTACCTGAAATTTTACAAAATGACTTTTAATGAGATATAATAGAACAATCAAATCTGTCTAATTTAATCCCTTGTCCTGAGTGTGCACTTGGCAGCAGACAACAGTGAGGACGTAACAGGAAGACACCTCCAGCAGAACCAGAACCGTTTGATTGGACCGGCTGGAGGATGAGAGAACAGGACAACGATGCCAAAACCTGTAAAAGTATTATAGAAATATTTCCTTTTTATTTGCTTTTGCTTCATATTAGATACAAACTGCAATACAAACATATTTATCCCTTATTTACTGTGTCACCACACGTGATTCCAGTCCACAGTCCAAACCATGACCCGATGGAGGATCTTTGGTGGTTTTCATTGATAAACAATCAACCTATCATGTGTTTGACAGTTTAACATGAAAACTCAAATAGACAGATGATGTTTACTGTAAATGTTCCAGAAAACTTATTAAAAGTTTCCTGTCTCCACGTCTCCTCCATGTTTTAATGGATCTCAGATGAAGTTCAGCCAATTTCCATAGAATTGATCAGTTTTATAGATTACATCTTAACGTAGCTGTGACTGCACCTCGTTATCAGTTTTTCCCTTGGTCAATTACCAATTTACAATGTCAAGTGGCTTTTATTGATCATGTTATAAAATAGCTGTTACTGCTTTTCTTGATCAGCTTTTCCAGCAGTTTGCAGCATTGAAGTTTGAAATCTTCTGATGTTTTCAGGCCATGTTGCTGATTAATGCTGGAGGAATTCAGTCATTAGGAAAATAAAACTTGGATTGATGCATCAATGTTTCAGATATTTATTATAACAGATTCTTGTTGTATAAGATTTTTCTGAAATTTAAGGTTTGAAGCTGCTAATTGTTCCATCATTTACATATTTTTCAAAGTATTTACTACCCAAGTTGACCTTTTCTTCCTGTTCCGTTTGGCTCAAATAAAGGTTTATGCAAAAGAGCAGAAGTCTGAGTTAAGTCACTAACATGTTTATGTTGGTTTTCAGGTGCTAATTATTTTCCATATGCTTTAACAGCAGGTGTAAAAATTCCTAATAAAGGCAGGACTGTTTTGGATGAGAACTCAAAGATCTTCCTCTGGAGTAGGAGCAACATGCTGAGGGGAGAGAAGCTCTGACGTCGTGTTACCTGCTGACACTGATGTGACACTGACACTCAGCAGAACACAGTATCCTGCTCACAACAGTTGACAAACTTAAATTGGGGCTTTTCATCCTTCCACAGGGAACATGTGTAGAAACAAGCTCTGACAGATCTTGTTTAGCTTCTGTCCAGTCCAGGTTATATAATGTGCCATGCTTGTTAACTGGGGCACAAAACCAAAGCAAGTGTTGCATTAATGTGAATGTGTTCATATTAAACCTGTCAGCTACACCCCCGCAGCCTCACTGACAGGCAAAAACACACTGAGCAGCAGAGGTTTAAATGTGTGTTCCCATTGTGTAAAATGTATTTTAGCTTTATTTATCTCTTTATCATATTAAAATAAAGTGTTTTAAAATGGTTCATGTTACAACTGTCTAAGTCTGAAGCACTTTGAAGAACTTACTGTGTTCTCATGAACTGATGCTCAGACTCAGGAAACGTCACACCACAGAGATGAAGTCAACACAGCTCACATTATAAAGTCATTTGGATCATGTCAGTGGGAAATGCTCATTAGAACAGCATTAATTAATTGAACAACCAACACTGCTCATGTTTTTAAGGGATGGATGGTTTCATCTCTGTAGATATTCCAGGTTCCCAGCACAGAAGGTCGTGCTCATGTCTGTTTCCTGCAGCGATCATCTGAAGCACTATAAAACCTCACTTGGTTTATTTTTGTGAACACCATTTATACTCTGGCCCCCTTTTGTGCAGGAGATCAATGAGTTAGGTGGTGGATTTAAAGGTCCACCATGATGGCCTCAAGGTAGAAATCTCATGGAAAAACCTTGCAATCACTGATATTGATTATCTGGGGTCCCACATATGTTAGAGGTTAAACTGGAGCCAATATTTAATTGCAAAAGCTTTTATTTTTACTTTTCAGCTACATGGTGCAAAAGATTTAGGTAATGAAGATACTTCAGTGTATGAACCACATTTTAAAGTTATTAAAGTTATCAAAGGTTATTAAATATCAGAGGAAAACTGGAGCAGCAGAATAAAATACCAACTTCTAAAATACAGATTATTAAACCAACAAGATTAGTGATGATAAATTAACTCTCAGATCTAAAAGGGGTTAAAAAAATCGCATTAAGATTAAAATGAAGTAATTAAGTCAAGTAATTCCCATGGAACCGGGTGGGACAGTTTTATGTCTGGATTATTATGGTTTGGTAAAAAGAAACAGGTGGTCTCAGCTGAAGAGTCCAAACTGAAGAACTCTGACTCTGCTGAAGGTAGTTGAGGACTTTTTAAGCATGAGTGGAAGTTTGATGCTGAGAATCAAGGAGACAGAAACAACTTGCTTATCATTCAGTCTCACCAGAGAGGATTCTGAGTCATAGCAACATGTCTTCAGACTCCAGAACAAGGAAACAGATGGTCACCAAAGAGCCAGTGTGGGATTACATGAAGACACAGGAGACACTATACCATGTTTCTATGAATGTTGTGTCAATTTCTCAATTTGTTTTTCTGTTGTACCCTCCTTCAGATGTCTCTCCCTTTAACAGCCTCCCATTCTTCACACTCACACGCCTCACTTTTACCACAGGCCAGCAGGGATCTTCGCATCTCTTTCATGCATCATCAGCCCTCATTTTACATCCTTCAAAGTCGTGAAAGCACCCTCCTCATCTACATCTTAATGCACTGGGGATGATATATTGTTAAATCATGTGACATAATAAACTCTACAGAGTAATATTATGCAGAATCCTGATAACCGTCTCTTTAAAAAATGTGCAAGGAAATGAGTAACGTGATTACAAGGCAATTAGATGGTGATCTGTGAGCTGGAGAGGCAGTGCTCGCCTGGAGTGGAAGATTAAATGTGTGTCTGTGTGAACTGCACTTGTATGTGCCAGCTGGGTGTGCAATTTGGCTGCTTTCCACCTGGAAGTAACCAACTGTGTGAGTCTGCATCCCCTGAAACACACAAACAAACACACACTAACAGTCAGTCTGAAACATTGCTCCCCAGAGGGCTGAAGGGCTGAACTTCTGAACCCACAGGAGAATACATGAACCTGCTCAGAGAAAGGAGGGATGCATGGAGGTCACGTAACAACACAAGCAGCTCTGCCTAAATAAGTAACAAGACATCCTGCTAATGACCCTTTCAGCATGATAATTATGCCACCTAACCTGCAGCCCACGGAACAAAACGACAGACCAAAATGGTTCCACAGAGGAACATTAATATAGTTTCCCAACACGGACTCTCCTGTGTTTCTGAATGGAGCGTCAGTGATCATCGTTTTCAAATCTAGATTTTATGGAACAATTTTAATAGCTAGTTAATGTGTTTTTAATTAAAACAACATCTGAGAGACATTCACCCTCCTCCTCCTCAGTTAGGTAGAGATAACAAAGAAAAACCTCTTATAAGGGATAACAGTCAGCGAGTGTAACAGCTTCATCACACAGACAATTTAATCCTTCTGTTATATTTACAATTTTAGCAGCAACAGCAAACCAAACATCATATTAACAACACAAAAAATAAAAAGGTCAAGATGTGTTGCTAATAACTGAATGGATACAATGTTTAAAACATTTATATTTTTATTTGTTATGTGCAGATAAACCAGCAGAAGGTCCTTCAGCTCTCACGTTCAGATGAGCTGCTGCACAGAGGAACACTATGAAGGTTTTACCTGATGGATCTTCAAAGTATCTCACCAGCCTGTAACTGTTGGTAACTTTTGGGCGGCAGCTGCAGAAGTAGAGCAGGTCATCTGGTAACAGGAGGGTCATCAGCCCATGAGGTCTGCAGTTTAAATCCAAGCTGCTGTTTGCATGTTCTCCTGTATGTGTGTTTTTCCTGGGCTCTGTGGTGAATGTTACTAATCTGGGATTGATAATTAATCTGTCCAGGATGAGGACCCTCTGCCTCTCTTCCAAAAACATTTGTTTTATCAACTTATTTCAACACTCCATGTTGCAAAGTGTCAGTAGAAATAAATTACCTTCTTCTGCATCATTAACTTCAACATCACATCGCCCACACATGTTTTACACACGCAGAGATGTGAGTATTCCTGTGCACATGAAAACAGCCAGTTCTGAGAACATGAAAAACGAAGGCTGGAAGAGTTCAGCGCCCTCGTCACTGCCTGTCAACTGTTTCAGGGTTTACAGAAGCTTTCAGCCTTCTACAAGTTCGCTGCTTGACAGTTGTTCAGCCCACAGACGACTGGATCACAGGAAAATCTGTCCTAACAGTAGCTGCTTCTTTTATTCAAGACCTATTACTTGACATGTATCTTATGAAATGAGACAGAAACCTCTTGACTTTTCAGTGGTCTGGTGAAGTCCACATTAGTTTTAACCTCTCCACTTGTGAAACAACTGAAAACCTTTAAAAGCTCATAAACAAGAGGAGCTGGCAGCAGAACTTTAGTGCATTTAGACATTGAGTTGAAGGTTTAGTTGTAGATTTTTATCTCCAGAACAGAGAGCGAGGCCCAACCAGCAGGTCTAACAGGTGTTAAAAATGAAGTTAGATTGTTTTATAGATCAGGAGGATTTGATAAATCTGATTAAAGCAGGTGACATCTGAGTAGATATGAGCAGGAGAACAGAGTTGCAGACTATTTATTAAAATAGAATCCAACATTCAGAGTTCATTACGGTGCCAGTAATCTGTGATCAGATGAAAATAAAGAGTCATTGTTTTTGCTTACAGGCCCACAGAGGAACCTGCAGAACTCCTTGTGACTGAGTGTATATGAAATGTTTCTCTAAATGTTTCTAAGGTGATTCTTTGCTCTGTCATGCTTTTGTTTGCATGTTTTTGGGGGTCAGACTACATCTTTTCCACTTCTCTGCCTCAGGTGACACATTCACAGGCAGACTGATGGATCCTGTCTGCGTGTCCATTCATCTTTCTGTCCATCTCCACCTCTCCTGACCTCAGGCTGTAGATTTCCTGCCTCAGCAGGCCAGGTTGCCTTCAGGAATGTACAGTGACACACATGTAATTAATGGAGGTACGGCTGCTGCTGTGACTGCTTTACATTATAGGTTAAAAGCCTGGGAGGGTCTGTTGCCTCTTTCACTGTGACAGACAGGTGTTTGCTTCTCAGAAAAAAACAACATTCTGGATACACCTTGACTTTGTCCAAAAGGTTTTAGATTTTTATGCATTTTGATCGCAGAAGTTGATTCTCAGAGACATGGTGTCTTAAAACAGGGACTAGTCTTAATTTCTTGAAACTGTCCCTCAGTGAGAAAAACATTTTTAAAAATCAGTTAAAAAGATGTTTTAAATGTCAAAAAAGAATAAAACTAACCACGTTTGTTATGTTCTGCTCATAAAGCTTTGATTTGATCTGTTGTTTTATCTGTACAGTTCTTTCACTCACTTCTGAAACTGCTCAGTGATTAATCATTTCCGTGGTTATTTCAGAGGAAACGTGTTTCACGTAAATACAAAAGAAATTATTTCAACAACTTAATTACATTTTTCTGTGGAACAGATAAAGTAATAAGTTTTTCTTTATTTACATGTTTTCCTCTGTAGGTTTAGTACCAGGGTCAGTGTGAAAGAACATAACAGCGTTCTGTGTAAGACTTCATGACTGAGCAGCGTGGGTTTTTCTACTTGTCCTTGAAATGTTGGGATGTAGAATTCATCAAGTCTTCTGAGGACTTTTTATTTGTAGCAGCTATTTGCACTTTGTTCAGATGGAGTTTGAGTCATTCAGAATCAGTCGTTTCCTTTGATTTAAGTTTGAGTCTCATAATCAACCACAGCATCGACCCACAAAAGGTGTCACTTTTCTCTTATTTAACCAAGGCTGTGAGTGATGATGCATAACTAACAAAAAAAGTTGTTCCAAGAGAAACATTATTTTATGAAAAATTTTAAATCAAACTAAAGTGTTTTATTTCAAATTAAAGTAGATTTTTAAAGAGCCCTGTTCAGCAAATAATTAGAATTAACTGAAATAATTACAAACCTACACTCTCAGAAATAGAGGTACGAGACAAGGACATTTTTGTACCTATAGGTAAAATATTTTAAAATGTTCCCTTAAAAGTACAATATTGGTCTTTAAAAGGTCAGAAATGCCCCTTAGAGTGTTCAAATTGATATAAAGTACAAATTTGTACCATTTCAACTGCACCTGCAACCCTGGTCAAGGCTGGTTAATCTCCATTTTATTAAGTTTCTTCCATCATTTTCAATATTATGTTTCAGAATGTTGGTTTTAAAATGTGGCATAATTTGACAGTTTTAGTGGAACAACTTCATAAGGTACAAAAATGGACCTGGACTACAGGGAACACCCCCAGCAACAGGAATTTGTACCCTTCTTGTCGCTGGGGGTGCAGTTGAAATGGTACAAATTTGTACTTTATATCAATTTGAACACTCTAAGGGGCATTTCTGACCTTTTAAAGACCAATATTGTACTTTTAAGGGAACATTTTAAAATAATTTACCTATAGGTACAAAAATGTCCTTGTCTCGTACCTCTATTTCTGAGAGTGTCAAATGAGAACGTACAGTTATGAAAGATGCATGAATTCAATGAACCGAATTATTTTGAATTTTGCGCTAATATGGTGTGTGTTCATGTATTATAGGCTAAAATTTCTGAAGTTTTGTTTCAGCAGGTGAAAAACAAAAATCCTGGTGGAGCTTTTCTCAGTGTGTCCATGCAAATTATTAACAATGAACAACTGAAAATATAAAACAATTCATACAGACAGAATAAATAAAAAGCAGGTGTGATAGTTAGAAAACCAGAACCAGGTATCATGAAAAAGGAAAAAAAACTGATAAATGACATAAAGTTAAAATAAAAAACAACCTCAAAAATTTTTGTAAATGTTTTTAATCCCCAGAAAGCAGATCATCGAGACATTTCCTCTGCAGAATGTGTCTATTTATCTTCATCTGCTGAGTCTTTAATCTAATTTAACATATGTTCATGTTTTGCTTGTTCTAATTTTAAAGCTTCAGTTAATTCTATAGATCAAGTTGATAATAAAGGAAAATGAGTTTAATGATTTTAATGTTTTATTCTTCCTCTCCTTCATCTCATCTTCATTTCCTCTGTTAGTTTCTTCTCATCTCTATTGTTTTTTTCTGACTCAGAGGCTCGTATTACAAGTGAAAACAGGTCGTCGCCTAGTGGAAAGTTACCAGTCAGCAGGATCTAGTTAATGTGAATAATTAATGACAGAGATGAAGAATGT
Organism: Pachypanchax playfairii; assembly: GCA_006937955.1. Lineage (NCBI taxonomy): Eukaryota > Metazoa > Chordata > Actinopteri > Cyprinodontiformes > Aplocheilidae > Pachypanchax > Pachypanchax playfairii. The sequence goes on along the minus strand of SSNP01000005.1, from coordinate 1,940,792 downwards.
TCAATGTCCTGAACTTGTTAGTTGTTGGTGACAAGACGAAGAAAAGAAATCTAAGAAAATGTCTCATCCACCAACAACAAAAAGAACAAAACAACCAGAAACTTGTTTGTTTCAGACCAACCAGCAAACATTTAAACCATAAAGGTCTCATTTTAAAATGTATATCAGATGAAAAACCCTTTGTCCTCAGCATCAGTCTTTAAATGAGGTTAAGAAACAGAGCTCTGAGGAAAAAAGACGTTTGACTGACAACCTTGTGTCTGGATCAGTCCTGTTTACCTGTCCGTCAGTTAATCTCATTATTTTATTCACCATCCAAAGCGGATTAGAAGAAAATAAACTGGTAAATTATCTCAGTCCTGAAAAACATCTTCCTTTTTATGTTTAACATACACTCATCACATTCAGTTCTCTTTTTACAGGATATTTATATGAGGGATACAACAGTACTGATGCAATACCAATACTTGGATCTGAGTACTTGTCAATACCGAATACCAATGCCGATACTTCTAACACAAAAAAAATTGCATTGAATTGAAAGACATGCTTGTTACGACAAATGATGGTGAACTCGATAAAAAAAATTAATAAAAATGACCACAAAACTAAAATTTCAAGTGAAAAATAAACATTTTCTGTGAAATTATTGCAGAGTTTCCACATTTTAAGTACCAGTTCATGGTATCAGGTAACTGAGCGATACCGAGGTATGTGGGCCCTGATACAGGTATCGGTATTGGTGCATCCCTAATTGATATGCTTCTAAAAACAATTACAGGTTGTTTCACATGGTTCTTCTTTTTACTGACGGTTGGAACAGCAGACGGGTTAGAAGGTTCTGTTAGTTTAATCTCAGCTGTTCTGGATTCACAGCAGATGATTGAGATCAGAGTCTGTTCGGGTGTTTTAGGTGATTAGTTCTTGGTTATTATTGCTGCAAATTCAAGCAGCACATATTTTTCCATTAATCCTTCTTTGGTCAAGTTTGTCAACACCCCCCCCCCCCCACACACACCCCTACTCTGGTCTCTCTTTGATATTTAAGAGGCTGGTCACCTGATCCCAACGATCCTGCCCCCAGCTTAACACCTGCTTCATATAAACAAGTTCATTTAATAGAAAAGAAACCTCGTTGGCCGTGTTCTGCTGCAAAGTTCTGCTGTTCTACATAATTAGAAAACATCTCGTTATAAAAAGATTTCTTATTGTTCATATTCACTTTCTTTGAAAGAAACTCTTGTTGCTAAGCAATAGTGTGACTGGTGGGATGAGACACAAGTAAAGATATTTAATTTAGCAGCTTTTTCTTCACAAAGTTAAAACCAAATCACGGAACAAACCACCTGGCTGCTGGGAGCAGATGACTCTTAATGAGCTCCAGGTAGCAGCAGGTACAAACAAACATTCCTGATTCATGAAACAATAATTAGATCCAGGTAAACGTATAAACACGAGCTCGCTCTCTAATCAGAAATTCATTTGGTTTTTAATATCTATGAGGTTTACATTACACTCATGTGTGTTAACAGTGAGCTTCACACCTATCCGATCTTTCTAAAGTCATGCAGAAAATGATACCTGGTCAATAAAATAGAAACTCGTTCTTCTACTTTTAAACTGAAAAACATACTTCTGTTACATAAAGGATCAGCTGGGGAGGTTTTCCTGAGACCGTTTGAGCACAAACAACTGTTGGGTGAATTAAATTGTTTAGTTTTTACCTGAGCAGCTCTCAGTTGAATTGAATCACCTCTTGAACCAGATTTAATCTTTCAGAGTGCAGAGCAACCTGTCAGCAATCTTTCATCCACTCTTATTGCTCAAACAAGCTGTGTAGTTGATCTCATTTACTTTTTATTCATATCATTTGATGTCTTTATGTGCCAGAACCAGCCTGTAAAATGTAACTGATGACTGATGGTGCTCCGAGCAGCAAAAACAAACCAGCCGTCTCTCGTTAAGGGTCTGCAAATAGTTTGTTTTTTCTTATTATGTCACTAACAGGGTAAATATGCATCACTGCCCTTATTTTCCTTCATTTCTGTTTAGTTGAATTATGGTGGAGGGACTAAAACCTGATTCAGGGCAGGTGTAGTAATTATATGGAGTAAATAGTTTTCTGTATTTGTATTATTGTACATTTTTGCTTTTTGATGCTTAAAATTTTGTAAAATATTCATCAGTTCTGCTGAAATTGCAACAGTATCTGAATTATTGATTATTATTACCTGTTTTATTGAATGATGATGTCATCTGCAGAAGGTCACAGGTAAAAATTGCTTTGTGGTTAACTGAGATGTTAATCTGAACAGCTGCTGTTCTCAAGCAGCTAAGTGTAATTAAGGGTGACAAGAGCTGTAATCTCAACATAAAAGAACAGAAAACCTCGAGCACCTTTCTGTTCGTCTAACTCAAGTCATCGTTTCCCTCCTTTAGTGTCTTTTCATTGTTTTTCTTCTGTTCGATGCAGAACAAACAGTCTTAGTTTGATGTATTTCCAGCTCTTCTAAAATAAGCTGGAGTGCTTGAGTGTAGGTGCCTCGGTCCTCTGGTTCCACTTTGGTCTTCATCATTTTCATCAGTGGGGTTTTTATCCTTATTAAGAGCTCCTCTTCTTCATATGAAGGATCCTAGAAAACCAGAGTGGCTTGTTGCCTCCAGCAGCTGTTTGACATTACGTCTAAAATTTTTCAAGTGTTTACTTTAGTTTTAGGTTGTTTTGTAGAATTTCTGTTGTTTTTAGACAATGTGAATGTTCATATATTTATCTTAGTGAGTAGAATTCTGTCACTGTAGGGTTTAAAGAAGATGGCATCATCTCAGAGTGTCATTCTTCTAGATTCTGGTTTTTAAAACCAGATCAGAGATTCAGACACTGTGCTGAAAATTAACAAACATCGAGTCCGTCTTTCAGGTTCGACTGGATTCAGAACGTATCGGCCAGGTCAGGATGGTCAGATCTAATCAAATAAAAAAACAAAACAGGACAATAGTTTGGTAAGAACCCCTGAATCACCTGATCTCTGTTCCTGATGTTGTTCAGGTCTGAGTGACATATTCATTCTGAAATCTTTAGGACTAAAATGTCAGCTGGCGCTAGCTATTGTTGTGCTGAATGAACTGATCCACAGGAAGCAACAGCGCAAGGTCTCCGAGCTTTCAGTGAAACGAAAATATAAACACAATGAAAAGAAACTTTTAAAACCCAGATACAGAAACCTCAGACCATGACACAGCACCTCCTAATTCACTGATTCAGTTTGTTTCATGAACACATGAGGGAAGTTAGGATTCAGGTTGCTTCAACAGTGGTCACTGAGGAAGACGAGTATCCAACCACAGACCTTCCTCCTGATAAACACAGCTGCTCCAAAAACCAGCTTCTAAAGTTTGAAAACATCAACAGATGAAACCTGAATTATTTTCATTGAAATTAATCATCGTCTGATTTTAAAGTTTTATTTTTTTATTTAGGAAAAAATGGTTTTAGCAAAGACAAAGAAATGTGGATAACATGAGCTTCCTGTGTGAGGTGAAAAAAAAAAAAAAATTGTTACACTTGATGTATCAGCGTCGGAATTAAACTGGACTCCAAACAGTCCGCCTCCTTATATTTTTTTTCCTTCTCTTTGAATTCTTGCTTGTATGTTCTCTCAATGTAAGTCGCTTTGGATAAAAGCGTCTGCTAAATGACAGTAGTAGTAGTAGTAGTAGTAGTAGGTGGCTGAGTTCAGGCTTAAAGAGAAAATGAGGAGCTTCATCTTCAACCAGATTCGGGGGTGGAAGATGGATGGACACACAGACGGACGGACGGACGAACAAAACTGATATTAAATTTGATTTTGATTCTGACTCGAGCTCATGCATAAAGAATAAATAGTAACTAAAGTTATCAAATAAATTTAATACATGAAAGTAGAAATACTTAAAACATTTAAATCTTAATTTTATGCACTACTCGCTGTTTCAAAAATAGTTATCACAGAATAAAGTTAGTTTCAACTTTTCTTCAGCAGATCGTGGTCCTGGACTGTTTTCACATTCCCAAAATGATTTCATACTTTTCCAACATAAATCCATACCTGCATTAGACTGATATAACCTCACCTCATCCACAGCGTGTCATGCTGATGTTGCGTGAACTCAAAAAGCATCACACATAAAGCAGAAAGTGCAGATGGAAAATAGATTTTGATTTTCTCAGGACAAGTAAAAGAATTTCAGCAGATTAGAGGATGGTCATGAGTGGATGAAAAAAATGCATTATCTGTTACAGAAGGCTGATTTGTACAAATGGTCTCCTCACCTCAGAGTCTGTTTCCATGACGACAGCGATCACCTGACTTCATGGCAGTGAGCACTTTAATCTGAAGCTGAGATGCCGAAGCAGCTGCTCTGCTGCAGGAGGAACGTTCACTTTTTCCCAGTATGAAATCAATAACCTGCAGAAGTACAAATAGATCCTGAAAGTGAACTGTTAAGAGTCAAACAGTTAAATGAAAGAGTTTATAACATTTACATTGATGCAAAAGGACTCATTCATGATGTGCTAATCCAGCAAACCATCCTCAGCCTTCCTGAAGTCTTGTCTTTGCTCTGTTTTTTTTATTTTGAAGGTCCCTTCATCTTTCTACCTGAAGCAGGTAGTTAACTTCCCTGAAGTTCTGAAAACTCACAATGCATCAAATGGTAGTTTAAGGTTGAATGTTTTATCCTGATGTTACTCTTGAAGTGTTTTCCTGAGCAGATTTTTTTAAAGGCAAGTGGAATTTTCTCACTTTTAAAGACATTCTTCCACTAACCCAAGATCTGGTGTTATTGGAGTAAAACAACTTCAAAAACAAAAGAAGAAATTCAGTACCCCCTTCAAAATAAAATGTTTAAAAAACTCCATCCATCATCCGTCCGTCCGTCCGTCCATCCATCCATCCATCCATCCATCCATCCATCCATCCATCCATCCGTCCATCCATCCATCCATCCGTCCATCATCCGTCCATCCGTCCATCATCCATCCATCCATCCATCCATCCATCCATCCATCCATCCATCCATCCATCCATCCATCCATCCATCCATCCATCCTTCTATTTATTTATAAACTTTATGACAGTTGAAGAAAGTTACAAAATACTAGAAGGTAAATGTTTCTCTGCAGTAACCTCTGAATGTGGTAATATAAGGATAATGATAACGTTTAGTGATGCCTACAACATAAATGGTTTGTGAATGTAACATGAGAATATTGATAAGATAAGAACAGAGATAAGCAGGTGGAATAGTTTTACATTTGATTTCACAGACATTACAGTTGGAGTTTTCCTAAAGGTGATAATAATAATAAATCCTGTCACACAACACTTTACTGTTTACATTTTAAAGAAGTGTTCAAGAAAACTGTCAAAGCTGCAAAATCTCAGTATCATTTATCAAACTTTGTGTCGAATAATAGAAACCTTTATTCTTTTAAGATGCTCAACTCTCTTTTAAATCTTGTTCCTGCTGTAATTGCACCATCATATTATCACATTGTTACACTACAACTAATATTAAGCTTATGTAATTACCACATTCTTAGATTCTTTGTAATTCTCTCTACACTGTTTTGTGTGTTATTCTGAAAAACTCTTTGTCAGCAGATTTACATACCACATCATCCTCCAGCTACTGGACATCATACAAGAAATAATCAGTTGTCTCTGCCAGTTAAGAAGAACATTCTGCAGATATAACAAAAAGCAGTTAATGTGACACTTTACACGATGCATGCACTGATTATTTTAAAAGGCTGAGGCTGCAGTGCTACAATAACAGATGTGTTGCCAACAGGAGTTCAGCTCAACACTCAAGACTTTAACTATTATATATTTTTTTTCTTAGCAACCACAAATTAAAACATCAAAGTCGGAGTCATGGGAAACCAAAGCACTGCAGTGGAGAAGCCTGCAGAGTGTCATCATCAAAGTCTCTCTGTTTCTGTTTCAGCCCTGTGCCTGACAGACACAGCTGAGGGTCAATATTTCAAACCATCATCAATGTTCTGATGAGTTACTATATAAATGTTTTACCTTATCATCATTTAAGGGTTCCCAGTTACTTCTGTCCAGTTGGAAATATTTTGTCTTTCATAAAAATGGATGTTGCTTGACATTTGAATTGTGTGACAAGCCTTAAACAGGTTTTAAATTCTGAATAAATTCATAAAAATCTTCCCAGTTTCCCACATAATCAATAGCATTGTGCATTTTACTTTTCAGGAAGAATTCTTGTAATTCATAATGTTAAATTTTCATTCAATTATGGCTGCTGTAGTCAGCATTTACCATCCTGTGTTGCTTTTAAAACTCTAAAAGCAAAAAGTGACAAGAAAGTGACAATTAATCTTGAATTTTTATTGTTGGCCTAATTGCTTTACAGTTTTCTTTTATTACATTTTAACTTTTGAGTCCCAGGTGGGTTGAATTCAAACAATAGAACTATTATTTCAGAGAATGTTTTGATTTGTGTAAAAATGAAATGCGACTTTTAATAAAATAAATGCAGATGAGCAGAGTTAGAAACCTGGAAGACAAACTTTTCTGTTTGCACTCTGAGAGTGATTTAATTTGACAGGCATGTGCATCACCAACAAAAGCTGCAAGAATAGCACACATACACACATATCACAATGTAAATGATCAAAACAGTGATGGGTGTGTGTCTCTCCACCAGAGTTTTAATTTGTTGTAGACTCTGAATTGCAGCATCACTAAATGCCAGAACAGGGACCATTAGCAGCAGAGGTGTGGCTTTCCACTCAGTAATTGAAACATTCTTATGCAGAAATGCTGGTTATTATTATTCTGCAGGCTGCCTGGGAAAAAGTAACAAAGATGATCTACCAGCAAGAGAAATATCAGGGTGTGTATCAGACAAAATGTAAATGTCAGATGTAAATGTGATCCAGTTTAATCAGACGTAGACACTATTGAATAAATGAGCTGTGTGTCACTGAAGAGGAGAAAGGAGCAAGAAAGTGAATCAATATCAAACAGACATCATTTAAACACAGACAAGTTTGTACTGCTTGTAACAGAGATCAGACTGGAGTCATGAAGTAGCTGTTTCACTTAAACCCTGTGGAGACTGTAAATGCCAAACGAAGCATGACATTTGGATCACTGTCACTCTCCCATTCTTCCTCTTTCTCATCCAGCCTCTCCAGCTCTACCTCTACCTGCCACTCAGGTGCTTTTCCCACATGCTTTGTCCTGCTTTCAGATTCACTAATGAAAACATAGAAAATCATGGAATGATCTGAGCTGTCTTCTGCATTCTAGTGTCATGCATGACAAACGCTACTGACTTCAGGAAGCAGCCATAGACTATCTGACAATTACAGTGATAATGAAGTAATTAATTAGTCTCTTGTCTCGTCTTTAGATTGGCAGCTGGAGGGTATCTGTGCCCTCAGGCGGAATGCTGCGATGGTTACTGGCATTTGTTCCCAAACTCTCTAGAAAACAGTCAGTCATACTAAAAATAAAGCTCATCATCTTACAGTTTGAAGGTTTAAATATATATGCAACCATACGAACATCAGCACATTACTGCTGTATGATTATTTAACAAAAACTGAATCAATAATCCAGAATCAGTAAATAAAAAACTGAGTTTTGCTGATAAACTAGCAGCAGGAAGTCTTAGTGATCATCTTCTATATGACATCATCAGTCTCTGACATGTTGTGGAGGAATTCTGCTCCGTGCATCTTCACAAAGTGGCTTGCAGACACTGAACCCTCAAAGCTCCACAACAAGAAAACAGCTGTGAAAACATTTATTGGAATTTTTTTATTTATTAGAACCAACATGGGTTATAATATAATGTAAATCTAATGGTATATCAATCTAAGGATATATTTCTGCATGTTTCTTCAAATATGTAAATAGTTTTGTCTTGTTTTTTTACTAAACCTTTAAATTGTTCCCTAAAATTCTTGGTGATCACAAAGGGCGACTTGCACTTTAAAGACTCCCACCACAGCATGTCAGTCAGGTTGAGGTCTGGACTTGGTGAGAGACAAAAGATCCACATAGAAGAATCCAGGAAAGTTTCACCAGAAACCACAACTGAGATTTTCTTCCAGCTTCCAATAAGCTCACAGGTGAGTTCAGGTTTGACTCAGTGATCTGTGGAGTTGTGCACAGCTTAAGCAGCAGGTTGGATGAGGAGATTCAGTACAGCTGTGTCAGAAGAGCTGGAACGCCACACCTTAGCACCCTCCAGAGGCTTGTTGCAATATGAGACTCTCTGCCTGAAACAAGAGTGAGAAGAGAAAGGAGGGAACTAATGCAGAAGGGTTTCTAGAATCCCCAAACACATGACCCGGTTTGATCCAGGCTTCAGCTGTCAGACAGATGTCCTATCACCTGACTGTACTTTGGTATACAGAGGAGCTCATGGTCGACTGCAGGAGAGCCTGAATCATCATGTACCCGAAAACAACCCCAAACTCCAAATTATAAAAAGTTCACAGTAACTTTTGGAGATCTTTTAAACAGTTAAATAAATATTAAAAGGGGGTTCACTGGATTATTTAGCACATTAATGAACTGAAATAAATTCACCAAATTATTTTTAGATTTGTTTACACTCCTTTGAAAACTGAGTCATATATTTATCATTTAGTGATCCAGCCTCCATTTCTCCATCATATTTTATAACCTCCACCAAGACGTGAAGGTTTTTACTGGTATTAGTTTATTTACTGGTTCATCTGCTTGTTTCTTAGCATGATCACTCTAAATGTAATGAGCAGATACGGATGGATTTATCAGGATGGGGGGGGGGGGGGG
>SSNP01000005.1:1691592-1931942 GCA_006937955.1 Pachypanchax playfairii | reverse complement strand
GGGGGGGGGGGGGGGGGGGTAGCATTAGGGCCAATTACAATCTGGACTGATGTTTTCAAGTCCAATCGCAGCATTAATCAAACACCTCGTCAACTGCATCACTAAGCTCAGTGACCCAAGGGAATGATTCATCATGAAAGATGGTGCAGCGACATGAAGAGACTCGCTCGCTAACTATTAGAACCACTGCTTTAACTACCCTGCAGTGACAGATGCCTGCACTAGATGGACAAATGAAACACTTAATTAAATTAGAGCTTGAACAGATTTATTACAGCAGAGATTCTGATCTGCCTCGTCTGCAAAAGGAAAGGTTTATCTCAAAGGTTATAAAATGAGCTCCTGAAGAAGTGGAACATTTTAAGGGATTAGAAAAGAGGCCTCCTACGGAGCTGCTGGGTGCTCTGCAGGTCTGTGCCGGCTCTCCATTGATTTGAACAAAAATAACTTGAAAATGAATGTTTGTCATAGAAAAGGCTAATTCTGCAGACTTTCCTGTCTGCTTTTGTGCCACGTGAGCTTGTTCTGTTGTGTAAGTTCACACTTCACAGGATCTGTTCTGAGGCTCATTCAGTCGTGTTTATTCTCTTGAACAGCTGGGAGATGACATCATTCTGTTGTGGGCATATCCGCTGCATCCTTTTATATTTACATCATCATCTGTTTAATTGAAAAAAAAACATGAAAGCATGTTTTCCAGAACTAACAGTTTTTTTTCTTTAGATTAAAGATAACAGATTAAAAAAAACTTGAACCTTGACGTTTCCTCACAAAGCATCTCCTTGTGACAATCAGATGGAAACAAGAATCCGGTTTTTCTCCTGACAGAATTGAGATTATTTGTTTTTGTGGTGGAGAAACATTTAGATGATGTTCGTTCCGAATGTTTTTTGTCTTCTGTCCTTCAGATGTGGTCCTTACAGACGTTTTGAGTTTCAGGGTTGTGTCCCAGTTTCTGTTCCTGTTGTTCTACTGATCCCCTCCTGTGTATGTTTATCTCATGTCTTCCTTTGTTTTCATGGCTTTCATGTCTTCATTTTATTTTCAGAAACATGTTTTGTGTTTTTAACCATCTTCCGTCTAGTTTTTCTTTAGTTCATTGTTAGAACTGTTAATCCATCTGTTTCCTGACTTATTTACCTCCTTCAGTAAGTTCCTGTTTTTCTCTGTTTCTTCAGTCATTGCTTCCAAACTCATCTTTTTCTTATTCTTCTGGTGAAATGTGTTTTCTCCTTTCCCTGTTTTGTTTGTTTAGCTTGTCTCACTGCCACCCTGAAAGCTTTATGAAAGTTCAGTTCTGTTTTTCTAACCTCTCCGAGTGAGCCTTGAACGCTGCGTTTGACTTCTGCTGCTCTGAAAATAATTACGAGGACAACCAATCAAATCTGTTTGAGTTATATTCTGGGTGGGGGTTACTGTAAATAAAAGGTCAGGTGGGGGGGCAGCGATTGTGAGATGCTCTGCTCTCTGTTAAGGAGGAACTGAGATGTTTGAGTGCAGCGTCTATCCTGTAAAATCCTGCCTTCTCACATTAGACTTGAATAGAATGTTTATATCATCACTGTAGCGTGATGCAGCAGGATCAGGAATATAATGAATTAAAGCTCCATTTCAGATGGACACGGCCACAGCTGAATGAAAAAAACACAAAAATGACTTTAACTCAGTCAGTTTTTGTTGGGCGACATGAAGTACCAGGCTTTAGAATTTTATTAGTTTTAGTTTCTAACTTTGTTTTTTTCTCTTTCAGTATTTTTCTAAACAGAATCCTAATGAAGCTCATTAGTTTTCCCATTTGAACAGACGACAGCTGCTTCATTTCATCTTTTTTAATTTCACCTTTTTTCACTCTTTGTTTTCTGGGAACACAGAGAAGTCTTTACTTAGAGAAAGTGAAACTGCTTAATTTGGCTGTAGCAAACCGTCAGAGGGTTTTGTGTGTAATTAATTTGGTTTGTAGTTTGGTTAAATTTACTTTTGGTTCATTTAAAGTTGTGAGTGGCAGGAAGGACACTGGGCTGCAGTGCAACATATTAGAAGCACTAATATTTTATTTCTGCTCCTCTGCAGCTTTATTGCTTAAGCCCGTCTGAAAACAGGTGATAGCACAGCCAGAGCAGAAAGCAGGAACACATTTCAATCCCATTTCTCTCTTCCTTTTCCTCTTCCTTTGCAGCTTTACTGATGCTGAGATTGCTGCTCTCATGAAGCTCCGATTGGGCGACACTCAGCTGGCTGGCTGGCTGCCTGGAAATCCACAGGAGGCACTTGCAGGGCTTCGCTTTGTCTGGAGATTTATGTAAGCTCAGCAAGCGCAGACTTTTCTGAGAACGATCTCTGACTATCAGCACGATCAAGTTTTCAGATGAGAGAGGAGAAAACATGATGAAAGAGGCAGAAAAGGAGAAGAATTCTTTTTTTCCATCAGTTTGATGCTGGTGAAAAGGTGTTTTTAAGAATAGTGAAAAGTGAAAAGTGCTCATACTGTGATCAGAAGTGACAATTTAATGGCTTTCAAAGAAGCTCCTGCAGAGAATTTTCAGTGTGTTTGGAATCAACACTGCATGTGGGTGCAGAAAGTGAAGGTTAGGCTCTGTGACAAACTGCTTTGTGACTTTTAGGGAAACACTTGGCATCAGCTGGAGCAGCCTGAATTAGCAGAACCAAAATAGCAAAAGGTCTGTATAAATGATGTGGCATGCTGCTGAGGCTGGTGCTCATGTCAAACTAAACAGCCATAGTGGGAGTAAAAAAAGCACAAATATATTTAGTTTGCTGCTTTGGACTCATCGTTAAATACAAACATCCTCTACATTTTCACATAAACAAACAGCTCAAATAATTCAAACTTTTTAATCTGTGAAACATTCTGAGAATAGATTATTTATGTGCTTTAATCAAAAATCTAAATCTACTGGGTTTTTGTCTGTTTCCAGTTTTTTTCAGTCAAGTTTCCCTGCAGGATCAACAAAGTTGCATCTAATCTCATCAAACCTGTGACTCCGCCCACCGTCGTCAACTCACTGACATTAAATAAAGAATCAAACGACATGCAGGGAGGTTTTCTGTCTGTTGGAGTTTCCTTTTTATTCAGTTCACAGAGTTCTTCAGGATCCCTGGAAGCCCCTCCAGGTTTGCAGCAGGTTTTTATTTACTGGCCGTCCAGCAGCTGTTCTGTCACTGTCAGAAAAATAACAGCTCATTAGCATCATGGTGTTAATGCTGCCTGCTGACCTGATTTATCTGGTTCAGGGATCAGAGAGACAATGTGGAGTCACACATGTGATCCTATTGAGTGATGTGCTTTAATCTTTATGTTCATAATCTTCATGAGTTAAAAACGTGTGAATCAAAGTGTTTATTTTAACACTTTAATACACACTGAAAACCCTCTCAGTCATTTTTATGACCTTCAAATACAAACTGACATCTGCTTTTGCTTCTTACTAAATAATTTCATTAAAAAACAAATGAAAGTTTAGAAGATACAAGACACCTACTCATCCAAATAATGTTTTTAAAGTGATCGAGTAATTAATAATAAATAGAAATTTCACAGAAAATATGTTTTAAAATGTTCAGATAAGGACTGAAATGGAGAGAAAAAGCAGCCAAATTTCTATGAAAATACCAGAAAGACCTTCAGAAACTTTGGAGAACTGTTGATTAAGATCGCATTAAAACTTTCCATGAAAGTCTGGCATCTTGGGAGGAAAGTAAAAGGAAATGAGGACTGGATCAGGAGTTTTGGATGGAGCTCAACTAGGATTAGAAAGTATCATTCATCAGCCAAATTCAGTAATTAGTTATTTATTTTTAGTTCCAATATTATTCTGCTTGGAGTTGGGTTGGTGTAATCCATCCATTCGTCCATCCATCCATCCATCCATCCATCCATCCATCCATCCATCCATCCATCCATCCATCCGTCCGTCCATCCATCCTTCCATCCATCCATCCATCCATCCATCCATCCATCCATCCATCCATCCATCCGTCCATCCGTCCATCCGTCCATCTGTCCATCCGTCCGTCCGTCCGTCCATCATCTATACCTGTCCAGCATCTGACCAGCAGGAGGTAACACCTGAACAGGTCCCAGTCCATTACAGAGCCACATAAACACAAATAACATTCACACTTAGGACCAATTTAGAATTACCAATTAACTTTTCATGGTTGTTTTTAGAAGGATAACAACTTTTTTAAGCTCCATTTTACTCAGATTTATCAGTTTCACCAGTAAAATGAGAATAAAATATAAAATTAATTCACTGACACAAAATTATATGTCTTCAATTATTCTATTTTTATAAGAACTCTGGATTTCTGGATGTAGCTGAAAGTTGTTGTCTTAGCAGTGGGTTATGTAAGAAGGTTTTTTCCTGGGTAACATTTTCACCTCTCAGCTTCATTATCTGCTTCTGTAAACTCTGTGAGACAGTTTGTTTCAGAAGCTGGAAGTTGTTAAAACCACCAGGGTTTTTTATTGAGCTGAATTATTGTATATTTCTTGTGTGTTTAGGTTGTAACTCAACATTTGCTAGTGGCAACTGTCATTTCAGTATGAGCTAATCAGAAAATCTGTCACATCATGTTGCTGGCAGACGAATCCTTAATTTAACAGAACAGCCATCTGGTTGAAAGAAACAGATGGAGTTCCCTGAATGAATTTGTTGTTACACAAACAAGCTGAAACTATCTGCTGAATCAAGTTAAATAATAAAGAACAACTTGAGATTTAATGAAAGGAAACATTGTGTTTGTTTTTATGTGAAATATACAGTCATAGCAAATTACATTTAAATCCAATTCCAGTGTTGCATTATGAACATTATGAAACATCAGAATTCATCTGGTCAGATATTTAATCTATTAATTCAAATTCAGATCTACAAGAAACAACAAAACATCATCATGTCTTTTTTATTCTACGGAGAAAAAGATCACTAACAAGCAGAGAACATTTAGAACAGATGTCAGTCTTCACAGGAGTGAAAGTCTCAGCAAGTTCATCTGGTTAGAGGTCAGACCATAAAATGTTCAGAGAAATGACAAAAAACAAAACCGAGAGCTGACTCGGGTGACGGGTCTCAGTTTGCAGGTCACGACGGGACAACTGGAGATTGAACATGTAGGGCTAGAAGCATCTCTGTACACAGCAACAACACTCCTGTTTCCCAGTACTCCTCCATCTAAGATCCTGGACTCATCCATCCAGGACCAGAACTCCTTCAGAGTGAGGAGAAGGTCAGGCAGCATCATCAGGGACCTTCTCACCAGTATCTGACCACTTCTATCCCTTCAGGATGGAGCTACTGATCACTGTACACCAAATCCACAAGACCCAAAACCACTTCTTCTTCCCCCAGACCGTCACCATGTTGAAATAACATGTTTCTCCTATGTACCGTCTCTTATGTCTTATAATGTCTCTTTATCTTTACAAATCTGTCTGTAAGGACAAGAACTGATGCAACCAGAGCCGAACTCCTTGTGTGTAACATACTGGATCAAATGATTCTGATCCAGATTTGGATTCAGATTCTGAATATCTTAAAAGTGCAAAACAACTGATGTTCAGCAGTTTGTGTGTGAAATTACATTTTTTTGTTATTAATTTTTGTGACATATTGTTCATGTTCTCCAGGAAAAAGACATCTACAGCCTGTGACGTTAAGCGGTTCTTTGTATTCACTGTCATGAACTATACATAATGGAGATACATTATTCATGAGACATCTATGAACAGGGCTGCATGTTTAATTTCTAATAGAATGTTTAAAGTCCTCCACGTGACAAGTGGGTGTTTGGATGTTCAGTTTATCTTAAGCAGCTTGTTGCTACTTCAAATATTCTCTCAGATTTGATTAATATTGTAACAGTAAACTGTTGTTTCAGCTGCTTGTGTATCTTTGTATTTACAATAACTATGTTGTATGTTGTTATATAATCAGAGTGTTGTGAGTTTGTTGTGTTTGAAATGATGTAATGAGGTCAGAACTCGTTGCCAACTTCATTGTGTAACCACATTTATTGTAAACAGATGAAATACAGACAGATATTAGAATATATTCATGTTTTAGTTTATCATCATGCTTCAGAAAACAGTAAATACTAGCTTGAATGTACATGAAGTTATTTTAATTTCCCTGAGAGGATCCTGTAAATACAAAAACCAACTCTTTCCTGTTTTCAGACATGAAGCTGACTGATGTGAATTTCAGACATGAAAATGTGCAGATAGTGTCAGATAAGTTCCACGAGACAGTCACCACAAACACACTCAAGGCTTAAAGATAGAACTTCTTTATTCTTTATCACCACTGAGCTCATCACCTCGCAGCGTTTTATTTCTATCTTTGTGTTTCTCTGCTTTTAGGACGTGATGTTGCTGCTTTCCAAATCCTATCTCCTTCCAGTGAACTGAAACTCCGGAACAAATAACCAGGTCAAGGTCACAAAAAAGGAAGAGATGTTTGTCAAAGGAAATGAAACCAAGAAAGTCATAAACCCTGAATTATTTGAGATGCATCAGTGTCAGACTAAAATATATCAGATGTTCTACAATATTATGGCTGAACACTAATTCATGACATTTAGTCTGTAAATACCAACAAATAAACACTGCAGCTGAAAATGGGCTTTTTGTTTATTTCTTTAAGCAGGTTGGAGTTACAGGTGGCAGGGTTTGTGCTCGTTCTGAGGATGAGACATTCAGAAGACTCATGACATGAAAGCTGGATCAGACCATGTGTTAAATAAATCCACCTATTCCTGCTTCTTCCTGTGTGGGGGAGGCGGGGTCACACCTGAACAGGTCACCAGAGCCTCTCAGAGACAAAAACCCATTGATACATCCAGGGCCAATTTTACATTTCCAACTAAACTGTCAAGTATTTTCTTAGTTTTTGGGAGGAAACTTTAATTCCAGGATGTTTGCTGTGAAGTAAAATGGTTCCAACTGCACCACCGTGCAGCCTGAAACAAAAGATATAAACTAATAAGCAGCAAAACAGTGATGTTCTGTTCTTGTGTGTAAAACAAAAATTTGTAAAATGAAAGATAATATTTTGTTTTGAGAGGTTGAGCGAATTATTGAACAAATCAGCATCGAGCCCTTTTAAAAGCCCTTATTTTAACTCTGTCATGACCTAAAATTCCAAGTTGTTTAAGCCCATAAGGAGGTTTATGTTTGTAAATCAGTTCCTTTCTTGGCCACACCAGCAGGTCAACACGCTCCTGTACTTCTGACCTCTAACAGTCTTTGGATGAGAATGAGCTCCTCCTCCTGAGAGCAGCTCCTTCTGCAGAGCAGCTCCTCCTGCAGAGCAGCTCCTCCTCCTGAGAGCAGCTCCTTCTGCAGAGAACCTCCTCCTGCAGAGCAGTTCCTCCTGCAGAGCTGCTCCTACTGCAGAGCAGCTCCTCCTCCTGAGAGCTGCTCCTCCTCCTGAGAGCAGCTCCTTCTGCAGAGCAGCTCCTCCTCCTGAGAGCTGCTCCTCCTGCAGAGCTGCTCCTTCTGCAGAGCAGCTCCTCCTCTGAGAGCCGCTCCTTCTGCAGAGCAGCTCCTCCTGAGAGCTGCTCCTCTTGCAGAGCTGCTCCTACTGCAGAGCTGCTCCTCCTCCTGAGAGCAGCTCCTTCTGCAGAGCAGCTCCTCCTGAGAGCTGCTCCTCTTGCAGAGCTGCTCCTACTGCAGAGCTGCTCCTCCTCCTGAGAGCAGCTCATTCTGCAGAGCAGCTGCTCCTGAGAGCTGTTCCTCCTCAGAGCTGCTCCTCCTGCAGAGCTGCTCCTCCTGCAGAAACCAAGCTGCACAGTTCTGCATTGAGGGTCAGTGCATCCACAATTCAAAGCTCTAACCAAAAGTGCCTGCACTGGAAAGTCTTCCTCACCTGGACACATTTTATTATGCTAATGTGCCTCGTTAGGAATTTAAATGATACAAATTTAAATTGTAAATTTCGCCACTTTAATAAAACAGAAAACAAAAACTTTTCTCAAGCTTTACATGAATAAATAAAACACTCCAGAGAGTCAGTGTGAGTTTAAGAACTGGCATGCAGCATAATTCTACATTTATTACACACTTACTTCTCCACTTTGTAAGAGAACTGATTTATTATCTTTCTTTCACTGAGAGAAAACTGAGACTCTTTTACAGCTGAAGAAAAACAGAAGAGTTGCTTTAATTGCTTTTTTTTCTGCAGTCTCATTAAATCAACACTGTGCATCAGAGATGCATCTAAATCATCCCCGCTGAGTGATTTTAAGACATAAAAAGAACAGACAGACCTGAACAAAGAAAAGTCAGACCTCTTTGTTCTCTGTGACAAACACACACGTGTGTATAAATACTTGTTAGTAATGCCTGATTAATGTTATTCATCATGGGGAAATAATAAAACCCTCAGAGATTAACTGTATTTAACCAACACTGTGTGTGTGCAATGTTCAGGAACTGCATTGCTGTTACTCGTTTGTAAGCAAAAGGGTTTCCAGATAAATCTTTCCTAAGTAAAGGGCGGACTGCTGAAGACTAATGAAAGCTGAGGATGAGTGAAGTGGGGGAGCATCGCTCGGGTGTGTTTGAAGACGTGGTGAATTTCCCGACTAACGAGATGGTTCTTGACACAAATATCCAAAAGCAGGATCTGAAATTTAGGCTTAAATTGGAAAAGTGTCACAATTTAACAGCTCAGACGAGAAATATCCGATTTACCAAACAGTGAAACACTTCTAACATAGAAAAAACATTGAACAAACATCCAGAAATTCTTTAATTAATAAGAGAATTTACATAATGACTTTTAATTTTTGAATGTTTAAAGTTTGATCACCTCCTAGTAATAATAACACTACTAATAATAGTATTAATTACAACAATAAAGATAATAAAATTAATGTGATAAGAACTGAGTCACTACTTTTGCAGGACATTTATTCAGCATTTTTTTTTTTTTTGCAGAAAACAAAATAAATCACAGACAAACAGCTACACATTCAGAGGATGTAAAAAAATTACAATTGACATTTTTCAAATAAAGTAGAAGAAAAGTAAAAGTTGTAGAACCAGCTGAACAAGCATCCACCACAGCTAGTGATGACTTGTTTGCACCTCTTTAAGATTTACATCATAGTTACACTTTGTACTGAAACCAGAAAACATCAACTTTTTTATTTCACCCATTGTAAAGATGCTAAGTGATCACCACAGTGCTGCACATGCAGAGTCAGAACTCACGGAACAGAGCAGGTTGTTTATTTCTTCAATCAAACAGTTTCTTACTGCAACAATAAAGACAAAGCCACTTGAAAAATAAAAGCACTTGAAAATCTGTGATTACAACACATCGAAAAACACAACAAACCAGCAGCTCTCCAGGGCCGAATCATTTCAGAATTATACACAAACAGTCACACGCCATGTTGAGGGAGTTTTAATGTGCAGAAACCAGCCAAACCTCTCTGTAATTACCCAGAATGAAAACAGTTGTTTTCAGGACAGAGTCACTGTTCAGTGTTTCATTCTACCGATGTTAAATATTACGGTAACGCTTCCTTTTACAGTACGCTGATTACTAAGAAATTACCTGGTATTTATATGGTAAATTTTGGTGTATTAATGCCTAAAACATTACAAGATTATTCCCTTTCAACATTGCAGAAGATAAGATGGTAAAAGTGTCTGTTACAATGTATTAGAACTTTTATGGTAAGAACCTGGTAACATGGAAACAAACCAGACTTCCTTTTACAGTCCAGTTTCCGTTTACTTACTAAGTAAAAAGTCATGTTTTACTTAGCAACGTTGCAGAAGATAAGATGGTAAAAGTGTCTTTTGATCGAATAGAAAAAGGAACAATGTAATAGGAATTATATGGTAAGAACCTGGTAACAACATGGAAACAAACCAGACTTCCTTTTACAGTCCAGTTTCAGCTTACTTACTAAGTAAATATTAAGAACTCCAGCAAGAACACACAACCTAATTGAGTTGATGAGAAATAGCGGATGTTTTTCCCAGTAAATGCAGCAGTACTTCCTCTGTATTTACCTCTTTATTACATGTGGTATTTACCTGATATATGCTATAATTTTCCATATATGTATCAGGCAAATGCTGAGTATTTCTGCTATACTTTCTCTGTAATTAACTACTTAATACACATGGTAATTACCATTAACACACCAAGATTTACCATATAAGTACCAGGTAATTTCTTAGTAATTAGTATACTGTAAAAGGAAGCGTTACCAAGATTACGTGAAACAATCAGAATAACATTTCCTTATTTTCTACCTCGTGATCATTAAACTCCCCACAAACAATCCACACACACAAATACACATTCAAACACATAATACACCCAATAATCACTTAAATTACATCAAATAAAGTGTCAGAGAACACATCACAAGTTACAAACACACCAAAAAATCTGGGTGCAGGATGGTCCCAAAAGGGTACAGGAGCTTTGTGTCTTCATTCGTGACTGAAACTGCCTAAACAAAAATATGATGCTGAAACAAAAATAATAAATAATTCATTAAAAATGGTTTGAATAATAATTTCTGTTTATCTTTTATTTCTGTATTAATTTTCCTTTTTTATTTATGTATATTTCATATTTTTATCTATTCCTTCATACTTTTTCACATTTTGTGTTCCAGAAACAATTTATACCTGAGTATTTTTCTACCATTTCTTTTTAATGAAAAAAAGATGGAGTCTACATTTTTATCTTAGGAACTCCACAACAAAATACATCTTAATACAGTTTACTGGGTAGTGTAGCTTTTTGTTCAAAGTGCCTATAAAACAACAAGACTTTACTCAATCTGACAGGAATGACAGGAAGTGCCATTTAGCTGATTTCTGATACTATTTTTGGAATAAGCTTTCTAAACTCTGATGACTGTAGAATGAAGCAGAAATGTAAAAAGACAAAGAAATATTTTAAAAACACAACATGAAGAGGTGTTATTTTTTTAAACTGAACCTATAAGATTAAAAAGTACAAAGACTTGATTGAAAATAGAATGAAGAGAGAATAAAATGCACAAAAATCCAAAAAAGTAAAAACAGTAATGCAAAAAATATTTTGAAAAACAAAACAGGAAATGGATATGTCTTATTTTTTTTGCATTCATACTTTTATTGACCTAATCATATATTTTTCTATTTATTCATGATTTTGGCAGTTTCAGTCTTCCATACTTCATGAGCACCTTAAAAACTGGCTCTTTTTTGTATCGCCCTGTTTGTACCTTTTGAAAGATAAATTCTGCTCCTTCAGTAAAAATCATGCACCTACAAAAACACAACAATACACACTCACTTTAAAAATTCCCCCCAAAAACCCTGACATGCATGTTTTTGTTTTGAAGGGTCAGAGTAAAACAACACAGGGAGAAAATATCACCTGAAAACAGAATCATCCCCGTTATAACTTTAGAGTCTTTTTTCTGTAACCATTAAAAGTAAAACAACACGATTTTCAATCATTTAAATGATCAATAGAAGTAAACATGTGAATGTGGTGAGTTTCCCAGCTGGACTTCCACCTTCTTCTGGTGGAGCATCTAAACATCAGCAGTTTGGCATAAAGGAATGTGTATTTACAGTAAATCAATATGAGGATATTTCACTGTGAGAGTCTGTGATGATGTCATCAGATCCCTCCGCTGTAAACAAATAAGCTGCACTTACAGCAGTAAGTTTTGTAGGAATAAATATTCAGATATATTTACTCTGTATGTATCACTTAGTTCAATTAATTATAGAAATGAAACATCCAAAAAGTCAAATGTCATCATTTAAAGTTCAAATGCAGAAAAGAAACAGCTGCAAACTTGAAACAGTTCATCAGCTCCAGGAAGGTTAAATAAAAGCTGCTTGTTGACTGAGTTGGTTTCTAAGTTCAATCCAGTTTCAAGTTGCTTTATTAAAAATCTGTGCTGATTTAAAGATGTAAAATTACTTTATTTTTACCCAGTTCAAATAACAAACAGAGGAATTTCTGCTTCTCAGCTGTTAGAGGATTTTAAAAATTCATACACAACAACAAAAGTGTTATTTACGAGATCCATAGAAAGGCAACGTAGGCCAGAGAGTCTGGAAAGAGAAATATATGCATCACTGACAACTTTCTACATTATTTACAGTAAAAAGTCTCAAGAAGAAGAAGTTGTAAAGAAACTCCTGAATTTCCTGTTGAAATTGAATTAATTTGTATTTATAGTTTTAGGTTTATTTTGGACAAACAGAACATCTTTTATGGTAAAACTTCCTCAGACATTGAACGTGATGTTTACTGTTTACAGCTGAGGAACTCGGGTATCAACAGAACCAAGAATCAGCTGGGTCACATGATCACAGGTGACGTCTGTTAAAGGGAAAGCTGACTGATCGGACGAGCTTATGGAAGCAAATAATTCATTTTAATATGTAATTATTTATATAAACTCTAAAGTACCACCTGTAATAAATTTAATTCACAATATTTCAATGGGAAATGTCACAGATAGTACTTGTAGTTTTTTATTTCATGAAAATAAGATGAAATTTGAAGAAAAATATATTTCTTTCAAAGATTTTTACAGGAATCAAATACTTATTGCTATTATTTGCTTCCATACAAATCTCCAAATCCTGGTGGATTATTTAACACAATACTTATTTTAAAGTTAGATTTTGTATTAATATGAAGAGATGGTTAAACATAGATGATGAGAACACTTGTGGTAATGTTCAGTTACAGCTGTGGTTTGCGGTTTGTCCAGACGCTGCTGTTTGTTGCTGTTTTATTTAAAAAAAATAAAAACTTGCAGTGCATCAGTGTGTTCTTATTACCTGTAACATCATATTCCTGAATGAAGACACAGGAGAAAACATTCCAGCAGCAGATTGTGATGAGATCATTAGAACAAACATACAAAGTAAACAGAGATACAAAAGAGAATAAAACATGGAGAACTGTAAAACGTTTTGTTGTTGCATGACTCTAAATTTCAGGCTGTCTGAAATCCCAAGAAACAATCATTTCTTCTGTCTTTTCAAATAAATTTACAGGAATGAAGAAACTCTCTTTCCTTCAGCTTGTCATAAAGTTCCATCTGTCATAAAAAAGGTTTTATAATGTTGTCGTCATGTAAACTCAGTTTTCAGGAGAAAATATTTGTATTTCTTTTACTTTCCAATCACTGAGCTGAAAATCAGACTTTCAGCTTGTTTTGGCAGCAGCTGTGATTCTAACTCCCAATTATAAAATCCTGTTTGATTTTCATTTGAAATAAATAAGTGCACTCTTTCTTTAAAAAATACACTAACTTAATATTTTAAGGTAACTCAGGATAAAGTTTTTGGCCAAAAAAAATAATTTATTTGGATGTTGCTTTTTCTTTTCTGTGTCATATTAGTACTAAATGTTGAATCTGTAGTTTAAACGGATTCAGTGGATGTGTTTTGTGATGAACGTGTAGAAACTGTACAGTAATGAGGAAGTATTCACATCATTTCCCATCAGTCATTTCCTCTGTTTGCAGATACATCTGTCGTGTTATTCATCACAGACCCGTCTAAGTCCACGTCCCCAGCTGACAGGGCCTCACCTGGACCGTCTCCAAAGCTGATAGCAGTCGAGCAGATGTTGATTCGATGGTCAGCTGTCATGCCGTTAACCGTCCTCGTCTCTTGATGTCCACTTCCGTTGTGCTTTGTTGGATCAGAAGAATTCCCCAGGATGGCTCTTCTTTCCTTTTCATCACTTCCGCTGTCCTGTTGCTGGGCAGGACGCAGGTCTCGAATGGTCCCGAAGCCGGACAGCGTCCGTTGATTTCCCTCCAGTCTCTGGCAGCTGTAGAGTCCACGAAATGCTGAGCGAAACTTCTGAGACATGGCGTTGTATATCACAGGGTTTATGGCGCTGTTGGCGTAGATGCATATACGACAGAAAAGTAGGAACCAGGAATCCAGGTAGGGTGTGGTCACAAAGGAATTGATCAGAACTAAAGTCCGGTAGGGCATCCACAGCAGTGCGAAAATAATCACCACCACAGCGAGCATCTTCGTCACCTGAAAACAATGTAAAAACAGATCAGCTGATTAGAGGATTGTAAATGAAGCTTGAGAGGTTTATAATCTGTTGCAGTGACCGAGGACACAAAGGAAGTTTTATTCTGAAACACACATTCTTATACACACCTGAACAAACATTTTGGCATCGGCCCTGGCTAAAAAACTGGACCACTTTTTTTAATAAACAAAGATTTAAAAAAATGTTTTGATTTGTTGTCACAGAACTAATTTTATATTTATCTAACAACTTCTCACCTTCTGCCTAAAACTTGTTTTAGTTTCTGTCTCTTTAAGACTCTGAGAAGTCAAGTCGTCCATTACTGGTCAAGGTCTGGACCTCCCCCCCCCAATTTACTTGTGTAAAAGCACTTTGAGTGGTCAGTAAAACTATAAAAGCACAATATAAATACAGACCATTTACCATTCAAACCCAGATTGCCATATTTTCTCCAGGTTTGACAGTTACACAACAGTTTGGATTTTCAAGCTTGGAAAGAGGACATGAAAGAGGACATGAAAGAGGACAATGATCCCAAACAGAGCAGCTAAACAGAATGTCTGAAAAAAGTCCAGATGTTCTAAAGGTCCATTCAAAGTTCTGTGTCAAACAAAGCAATCTGTCTCATGGTCCCAAATTTCTAAACTTTATAAACAATTTCAATGAGTCAAGGTTGCAATGCAGCTGTTGTTTTGTCTCAGCATGAGGCCATTTTAGTTTTTTTAGTTCAGGACTGAAAGTATTTTCTAAATATGATGATAAGAAACATTTATCTGTCAGAGTCCCATATTAATAATGATAATTTTATATTATTAAAGGAAAACTTCAAAAAGAGTTAAAGGGAATATCTCCATTCCAAAATCACTGAAATATTTAAAATTAAAACCAGGGTTGTTGAAATAATTATGAAAATCCTGTTTTTATTCAATCATAATCAACAAAGTCTGAAGAAATGCACAGGTGCACTGATGCCAAACCTCAGTGGCCCAGTGCAATAACGGCTGATGCATCGTTCTAATTTCTGTGATTAGCTGTGATTGCTTGATGATTACTGGAATCATCTGCATGTCAGAGGAAGCACGAACAGACAGAGTTCTCTCCTGTGTGGAGCAGTTTGACACCAATTAATAATATGCTTTGTGTGACTCTGAGTGGGTGTTGAGATGGGTTAATGTAGCCTTATTGGCTAATTGAGTAATTTGAAAAATAAAGACAGGAGAGGCGAGACTAAGTGGGAAGTGTGAGAAAGAAAAAGAGAAATAAAATCATTTAAAAGATGAAGTAAATTACAATGCCTGTGCAGGAAATAATTGGTGCACAATATAATGGAAGCTAATGGATCTATCACTGAGTGAAGGAGCAAAACTCTCTTTTTAAAAAATACTTTATAAAACATTTTATTACACATGAATTTTATGTGCTTTGCAAAGTGAGACAAAACATGGGAAAAGAAGCCGGCAGGTGTCATTGGACCATTAACCTCCTGTAACAGGATCCTGTAGAACCTGGTAGCTGTGCATGAAGCTGCATGACTGCCCCCCCACCCACTATGATCAGTTTTATTGACTGATAAATGCAGATGGTGATCTACAGCTCCATTAAGACGGTGACCCACTAATGA
Source organism: Pachypanchax playfairii (assembly GCA_006937955.1). NCBI lineage: Eukaryota > Metazoa > Chordata > Actinopteri > Cyprinodontiformes > Aplocheilidae > Pachypanchax > Pachypanchax playfairii. The sequence goes on along the minus strand of SSNP01000005.1, from coordinate 1,916,249 downwards.
ATCTGTGCAGAAAGGTGGTCGGTCTCAATGGAGTCAAAATGATCCTGAAATATGTCACAACTTCTGACTGACAACTTCCTGCAACAGGATAAAAAGAATGAACAAGTAATTGGAATTAAATCGTTTTCAACAGCAGGCAGTTCCATGTGGTGCAGAAAATCACAGACTCCTTGGTTGTCATGGAAATAAGGAGAGAATAGAATCATACTGTGGTCCACCTTCTGACCTCCACTAAATTCTGGCTCAACTGGAATTATTTGTTGTGAGAATGAAAAGTTCTTCTGTTTGTCATTAAAACCAGGTTTGTTGAGCTTTAATGTCAGGTGACGGTCAGATTTACCCTCATAATTCCAATTTTATTCTACTTCAGTGTCTCATAACTGAGAGTTTAATAACAGCACGTCTTAAGGAAGATCCCTTAGTTAGTTATTTATCTCTTTAAAGGGTTTAAAATAACTCCAGTGAAAGTAAAAGAAACTACACAAAGGAATAATTTATATTCTGCAGAGGTACTTCTGCTGTTCCCTTTACTGCACAGTAACATAAAGATTAAGAGCAAACTGCCACTTAAACAGGTTACAGATATAACTTTAACTCAAACGCAAAATGCTTTAATGTGTACAAATAAACAAAAACAAATCAACATCTAAAATGGTAAAGTATCTACAACAGTTTCAGATTTTATGTACACATGTAACTGGAACTGTTCCTTTTAAATGTTCATTATAAAGAAATCGGTCTGTAATTTGGTGCGATTTTGCTGACAATGATAAAGTTATTTATTTTGAATATACAAAATACATATTTTAAATTCATCCAAGAATTGTTGTTTTAATCAGAATCTTTGAAAGTAACTTTGAAAAGTCACAGAAAAAAAATGAATGTAGTTTATAGTTTAAAAATGAGACATATGTCTGAGACCAACAGCCTAATTAAAGGCAAGAAGAAGATTTCACCAACTTCAAACTGGAACTCAAATGTATTTATTAAAAATACATTTAAAAGAAAAGCTGTAAATTAAATTAGGCAAAAATAAATTAATGAAGAACAAAAAAGACTCAAACCTTCGAAACAAATTAAATATATAATAAATAGAAAAAAAAGACTGAACCATGAGGTTCACCTCAGAATAATAAAAAGGAGGAAAAAATATGTTTTGAGACGAGACTTAACAGGGACAAAAGATCCTGTCTAACACGTCGAACCATTGGGGCCATAAATTTGAAGCTAAGACTCGCTGTGCATCAGCTGAGACCTTAAGATGAATAAAAGTAAACAATCTGAAGGTTTAAGTGACCTGGAGGGCAGAAGAAATCAGAGAAACACAGAAAAACTGGTCCATTAAGAGCTTTATGAGTCAACAATAAAACGTGAGTTCATCTTGAAATGAATAAGAAACCAGTGACGGAATGAAATAACAAAAACAAGAGGAGCTGCAGCAGGGAAGGAGACCTGAATAACAGCAATAAAAAGGGAATTACAGTAATCCATCTGAGACGTGATGAAGTGACTCAAGGTTAAAAAACTGACAGGATGTAGCCCAATACTATATTATTAATTATTATTATTATTATTATTATTATTATTATTATTATTATTATTGTTATTATTATTATTATTATTATTATTATTATTATCATCATTGTGTAGAATTACATGCTGGTCCAAAAATTTTGATATTAATATAAATATAGTAGCACCTTGAAGTTTAATGATGAATTATTCGATTTAACCAAACTTTCTCTAGATTCTGGAAATCCACCAGGTACAACATCATTTTTTTCAATAACACTTTACTGATATTTGTGACATTTCATGGTTTGTTTGTTTTTTAATGTTTAAAAAAAAACTGTATTTTTCAGAATAATTGGTTTTTTTAATTCACAACAGAAATATAAATAGTTTTAGTTGTACAAAAATAAGCACAAAATTAAAAGACATTCGGTTCCAGTGTCACAGTGATTTTTGAATTTGTGTGTGTCCGACAGCCCTCTGCATCTCATCACCCTTCCTGTCGTCCCACATCACCGCCGTCTGGTTACCACGGTAACGGCTCAGACATTTCTGTGCGTGGAGGGGGTGGAGTCAGTCAGCCTGTAAGACTCAGGTGATTATTCTTATCAGCCTCCAATAATGCTGCACACCTCCTTCTCCCTTCCAACCCTCCATCCATCTGTCTGAGCACATTTCTCCGGTTCTGCTGGAGCGTGGCGACCCGTGTTTTCAACATCTCAGCAGAAAGGAAATATGGGAAAGAGGCATAATAGCCTCACCTCTTTTTAGTAAAATGCTATTTTAGATAAGGTTTTGTGTCTATGTTAGAAGCTGTGAGCCTGATGCAGCTGACTCAGAAGGTGGATTTAGAAAAAACATCCTAACTATTTATTGCTGAGGAGGTGAAGAGGAGAGATTCATGACTGCAAAATGGAACAAAAAGCACTGTGAAGCTGTTTGGAAATTCATAAACTGACTGTAAACCTGCAGAAACAGAAATCTGAACTCCTGCATGATACATGACTTTGTTTCTTGACGGTTTCTTTTACTATTTGAAGCATCCTGTCGTGACTCAGTGCTGTCACCATTTAGCCTCCGATGTTATCAGCTCTGTGACGGTCAGCCATTCACGTTTCGACGACTCAGATTCCACTTACAGAGATCACAGGCATGAAGTAACTCTCAGAGATCAGTGATCTCACATCCCACTGTATTAATCTCCAATCATAAAAGTGCCATTCTTTGGCATACACAGATTTATCAAACTCCCATCTGATTGAGTTGGCCTATCAAACACTGACTGAAAGAGCATGAAGTGCCTATTGAAGAAGTGAGAGGGTGAAATCATCTGCAGCATTAAGCTCTCTTCAGCGTAAATCCTAAATCACATTATGTAAATCTCCTGCTCTCAGATGAAGCCCCTTCAACACATGAGATTGAGATCTTCTCTGCACTCGAGTTCAGTCTCACTGAGGCCTGTATTCATACCAACACTCACACCAACACACAGCGACGCAGAAACAATCCAGGTAAAGTTTTGTAGGTGAAATTAAAGTGCTGTTAAATTCAAGTGGTGTTGATTCTAATGTGAAACTCTTTGCATCATCTGCAGGTCAGTAGTGGAACAGATCATATTTATAGTGAAGATCTTTGAAGGTCGAGCAGTTCTCTGTCTGAAATGTAACAAGTAGCTGAAGCGTGTTTGATCTAAACTTTAAGCTTTACCTAAAACCCCTGACTTCACAAACTGCTTCAGCCAATCACTTTAATGAAAATCTCTGATTCTAAAATCTAAAAACAAACAGCAACAGTGAGGCTTTTCACTTCAGTGACCATAGACAGGAAAGCAAGTTCATATTTTGCTATTTTTATTTTGTTTATGTTTGGAAAGAATCCGATTCTAACTATCCTTTCAAATTTCCAAAACTATGGGTTGCCTTCCTGTCAGCCATAACCACCCAGTCTCCTCCCTTCTGTACAACATCTGACCCTTCCAGACTCGTATGTGTCAGGAACAGCAGCTCAGCTCTGTTCTGATGGTGCTTTTATCTACAGACAGTGCAAATTATAACAGTCTGCAAACATAACTTGACAAAGTGGTTTTGACTGAAATGTGTTTTGAGCCCAGAGATCAAGCTGCGGGAAATCCACATTCTCAGAAGATCATGGTGCTCGCTGGTTTCTGTGGGGCTGGTTTTTCAGTTAGTGCAGAGAAGAATCTGTGAGTTATCAAAACGTTGATGTGTACAGCTTCAAAGCACAGTTTGGTACCTGAAGTGAGGTCAGAACTCCCCCATCCTGATGAGGAAGCAGCTCTGGTTACAGGTGATCCAGCTGAGAAGATGAGGTCAAATCTCTGGCATGTTTGTTCAGAAAAAACTAATTAAAAGACACATTGTTCCACCAGTTTCACTACGGAAACACAAAGCGGCTGGTGGCAAAGTCTCGTCTGGTCTATGAAGTAAAGTCAACAGAAACAAGCTGGATTTAAACCTGCGGTGGTCTGTTTAGTGTTTTCTCTGCAGGTGGAAACGCTTGTTCAAGTTTCAGACAATTGTTCAAATCTTAACAGGTTTGTGGATCTATTCAGTGATTATCATGAAACAAAATGTAGCATTTTCCTCCCTCCTGCCCGTATTGGGTCCAACACACCCACAACATTACAATACCTGCTTGTTCCTGCTCAGTGTGGGCTGATTCTTATGGGTGAGAGTTACACCTGGACAGGTCTCCAGTTATCCATAGAAGAACAACCACACACATATCTCAGGCTAATTTAGAGCCATCAGATAACTAATTACACTACATGTTTCTGGTTTGTGTGAGGACACAGGAGTCTGTGCAGAGGCAGAACATACAGACTCTAAGCAGGAAAACCTCAGCTGGGTTTCAAACCAGGACGTTCTTGCTGCAAGGCAACGGTACCATGAACAGAGACACCAGATGGTTCACATCTCACATCCATTTCCTCTACAGATTACTCAAACATGCACTGAAAAATCTCAACAACAATTTAGCTTAGACTCAGATATAACATCTGTGCACTGATTCGGTGTTAAGTGGTTTATTTCTGTAGCAATGTGACTCATAAATAGAGTTGAGGTAAAAAAACAAAACCAACAGGGATTTAATTCAAAAAAGAAAAACAAATCAAATGAGATCTAGTTCATATTTTTCCAGTAAAAGAAAATACCATCCATGGTTTTAATAATATATTTATTTAAAGGTAATTAACCTGTGACACATGAGAAATGCTTGTTGAAATCAATAAAATAAAATATTATCAACATTAATCAAATGTTACGAACTATTTCAGACTGCAGTGAATCTAATAAGATTGAAAGGCAGTAAAATTATTCAGAACGAAAAGGTTTTAAACCAGAATAAACGGAATCATATAAGAATATTTACTCAAACCTTTGATCACAAACAGCTGGTGGATTTACCAGTAATGCAGGTTTGTGGATTTATAGTCATTCTGTAATTTTAATGTTGAATGATTTAAACTGACTTACCTGCAATATAAAATAGGGAATATGTTAGATCCAGATGTATAAATTCAATTTTTTTGTCAGTTGTGGATTTTTCAAGTGTCAAACATTAAAACAACACAAAGAAAAGTCAAAAAGAAGTTTGTGGTGGACCTTCTGAGTGGATAACGACACATGAAAGAAGAAGCTTTCAAGGCCTAAAAGCCTGGGAGAATAAATGCATTCGACATCTGAGAGCAGAGACAAAGAACTGCAAGAAAAATCCTGCAATCTGTGTGAAAAAGAGCTCTTTCCATGAAAAGCCTCTGACTGCTCAGGCTGACGAAATTAAGCCACTACAGCTGCCTTCAGGGCCCCGAACGGCGAGGACAGAGTGCTGACAAGATGAACGAGGGCAGACACCTCATCATCATCACTATCATCATGCTGTTAAGAAGAAACCATGGCTGGGGTCAAGTTTAACTCAAACTATCACACAGCAATTACCGGAGCGATTGGATGAGACGCGACAGCAGGAAAAGGGTTAATGGGGAAGAAGTGAAGGTGATGAGAAGCTCAGACCTGTTTCCTGGAGGAGACCGTGCTCTTTGGTCGACCTTGGCGACCTGTCCTCCCTGCCTCGGAGGCGTCCTGGCAGCTCCTGCGCAGTGTGGTTGCACTGGTGTCGGTGTGAGCAGGCAGAGGGCTGAAGGGACACAAGCAGCAGGTTGAAGCTGATCCATCACCTTCTCAATCAAACAAACATGTTGGAGCATTTCCTTACAGGTCAGAAAATGACCTTCTCTGATGGTTTCGATACCAGTTTCAGCTTTTAAATCAGGGAATGAAATTGTAAATGAAACTTTGTTACTACCAGGCTTTTTTCTCATTGAGCTTGTGAAATAGAAACATTTTCTAAAGTAGTTTGTTTTCTTATAAATAGATTTAGTTCCATCCATTTTGTTAGCAGATTGATAACAATGACCTCAGCTTTCAGTTGGGCTTTGAATTCATTATTTTATTTTAAGAAATCCTACATTAACCAAACCAAACCAGGGAGCGCTCAACACATCCAGCTCTAAACCAAACCAGATGTTTCGGTTGTAATCTTGTGCAGTACCTGAGGTAGAGGACACGTGCTATCAGGGCGTACAGCACGATGGCGAGGAGAAGCGGGACGACGTAGAAGATGGCAAAGTCAATGAGGTAGATGGGGAGGTAGAGATCCCGTTTCTCTTTGTACCCACACTGTACATGTCCGTCCTGACCGACCTGAATGTCACACAGACATGATGGAGACTGTAATAAAACTGACAGCCGTGCTTGGAGCTGCATGTAATGATGGTTCACATCTCAACATAATGACACTGCTCTCAGATGAAAATCAGAGCTTTTATGCAGCCTGCAATTTAAACAGCATTTAAACAAAACAGGTCCTGAAAATCACAAATGTTTCACTCATTTGCTGTTAACTCCTGCAGTTACTGAAACACACAGAGCTCCCTGTAATAACTGAGTATAATTTAAACAGTTCACAGTAACATATATACTCATTAAATTAAAACGGTTTAAACTCTGAACTACCACACTGTGTTTTTAGTTCCTCCTTAATGTGACCACAACAAGAAAAAGCTTTTAACATGTTTTCTGTGCCAAATATCAAAGGCTACTCTGCTGCAGTGTGACCTTTAAAAATACTCCGTGAAAAGTGGCCGTAGTTTGTTAAAAGAGACCTGAAACAGCTGCATAACTGCAAACAATAAATGCCAAAAATTTATTTTTCAGGACGCAATTCTGTCACTTTAAAACATGGCCAAAAATGAAGTCGGACTATAAATGAGTAGAAAACAGCACCAAAAAATGAGAAGTTTTCCTCTTTTCCTCACAATAAACAGCTCACATTCTTTTAAATAATCAAATAAACCCAATATGAATGAGGACTTCGGTTTCTTATAGATTTGTGTGTATATTATTATTTAAAATCAGGAGAATATATTAAATATTCTGTCTGAAATTTTGTATTTTATATACTATGTTTATCCAACAGTTCAGTTTGAATGAGATATTGCTACAAATACTTCATATACCACAAAGTTCAGCAGGAGTTCATTCAGTTTTCTGTTCTGGAGTATACAGGTGTGTGTTAACACACCGAGAGGGAAAGACATCAACAATGATCTTAGAGAAGTAAATGTTGCAGCCCATCAATCAGGGAAAGGTTGAAGGTCATTTCCAAAACATTCAGACTCAAAAAACTTCTGTAAACACAAGAGTCAAATGAGTCCATCTGTCTGACAGCAGAAGTTTGGACCCGACCAGGTCATGAATCAGAACCATGATCCAACAGCTGATCAACAACAGAAAAATACTAAAAAATAAAAGAATCTAGAAGCTGCAACGATCCAGTTAAAGACCTGAACCTGACTGAGATGCTGGTGGGACCTTCACTTATTTATAAGACGTTTCTTTAACCTCATTTTAAGATCTGGTTACCTAAAAATGGAAGAAAAGGGTGAAACACTTTGAATCAGAGTGTTTTTGGTTTATCGTAGCTCTTTTTTTTTAATTTAGAGTCACAGATCACGATCATCATAAAAATTTAGTTTCAGTCTGAAACATCATCTCTCTCAGCTTCATCAAATAATTCATATTTACTGCTCCAAATATATTACATGGAGATTGAAACATTTGGTTTGAAAATGAATAAATATTAATTTAGTTTAGATAATTACCCTGACTGACCTGAATCATGCTAGTAGCCACAGAGGTTAGCATGAAGTTGATCATGTGTGTGTGGCAGCGAACTGAAAACTGTTAAACAACATCCGCTTCAGGTTGTTGATTTTTGATGAACAGCTGAGTCCTAACTTCTCTGTGATGTTGGATGTCATTGATTGGAAAGGTGTTGCTGCACCTGTGCCAATCAAATCAATTTAAATCGCTCCCATATGCTGAGATGATTGACAGGAGGAGCTGCTGCATCAATTTAAAATCAGATTTTAGGTTATATTTCCACAGAATGATCCTACACTGCATATTCAGCAGATCTCATCCAAATATCAACCACTTATTGTATATTTTTGTACTTTTAAATTCTTTTCTGATATTTATTAATTGTTTTTTTTTTGGTTTTGTTTTAAATGTCATCCTTATTTTATTTTTGCATTTTGTAACAATTCACTTCTTGTCTTTGTTTGAACTTTGGGGTTACACTTTTAAAAAATCATTTAGAAGAAAAACTTTTAAGTAGTTTTATATATTTTTCAAATAGAAGTAGAAATATAATGTTTGTAAAATGAAAATTCTCCAGTTAAACATGTTTCTAGCGTCCCAGTTCTGTCATGTGATCCAGTCATCTAACCTGAGTGTCCACCAGGAAGAACCAGACCATGCAGTAGACGCAGGTAAAGATCCAAACCCCGGCGATGATCCGCTTGGCCCGGGACACTGTGCACACAGTCTGAGCTTTCATGGGGTGGCAGATAGCGATGTACCTGTAGAAGGAAATGGGTTAAAAGATCAATGAATTTTATTTTAAACATTTTCATCGAACATCCCAATTTACAGAGAGACAGAACTGAATCTTGAAGCAGTTCTCATGAGTGTTTTTCTGAGTGTAAAACATTTCTTTAATTATTCAAACACACAGGTGGCATTAAAAAAGGTCAGATGTCAGACGATTACATGGTGAGATTACTTTAATCGTTTGAGCTCTGGCAACAGAAAGAGGAACACAGATTGGATGTGTAACATGATTCATATATTTAATCATTTTTTATACTTTTCACATCCGTATAATACAACCAACTCTAATTGAGCAAATGTTGCAAATTTTTTTGAATATTTACGTTAAAGCTCAGGAGCTTAAACTGCCATCAGATAAATAAAATGGTTTTAAGTCTAAAAAAAGAACTCATAAGTAAGATGGTGATCCGGTGCAGGATTTAGATTTTTGTAAAATAGTGTAGATCTCTAACCTTTTCAACCTCAACCTCATTCATTATGTAACAAAAACAGGGTGAAGGACTGTTTACAGCCTCCCAACTGTTATTTCTGAGATGTAAAATAAATAAATAACATGTCCAGACAGAAACGACTGATTTCACCATGATCAGACACTGAGAGTCAGTATGACAGAAACAAGTTATGAAATCACACCTCAAAACGTGTGATTAAAAGGTTGTTGATGTGTTTGAGCCACATGACACCAACTCCTCTTTTATTATCTCAGACCTCGACATTAATGACAGTTTGAAGAGAACGCTCTTTGCTTCAGCTGGTTTGATCATGTTGTTTAGCTCATCAGAGTAAAGTACAGGGATGAACACGTTTCATAACATTCACAAACTCAAACAAAATGTCAAGCTCTTCTCCACTCGAACTGCAGTGATAACAGTAGCTCCTCTTTCCTCACCTCTCCACAGTGAACGCAGTGATGGAGCATGAAGACACATTGATGCCCAGGTACTGAAGGTAGGTGATCCCCAGGCAGCCAGCATGTCCATAAATCCACGTCCCCGTCAGGCTGTCGGACACGTTTGGCAGCCCAGCTGCCACCAGAACCGTCAGGTCAGCTATGGCCAGGCTCACCAGGTAACAGTTGGTGGGTGTCCTCATGTGGCGTGTGGTGAGGACCACAAGCACAACCATGATGTTTCCCACTATGCCGACGCCACATACCAGCAGGACCAGGAACACAGACACGGTCTTGTACTCCAGAGAGTCTGAGACGGCGACACTGGAGCTCAGTGAAATGTTGGTCGGGGTGTCGATTCTGGAGCTCACGTTGTTGGTCATTTCTGCTGAAGGCTGGTGTTTTTTAATCAAGACTGAGTTTTAATTGGTCAGATTTAAGTGATGAGTCCTGCTGACATGTTTTTTCTTCTTCATTTAAGAGATTTGCTTTCACTTAAAACCAGATTGTGAGAATTAAATCCAGATTTAAAGTGGATCTGATGAAAGACAACTTCTGAGATAACTAAGATAAGTTAAAGTACTTATATTGTTTCCTGACTTGTTTTTTAATTCAGATTAAAAGTTCCACAAACTGCTTTTCTCTTGAATTCTGTAGAACAGTAAATTTATTCCAACACTTCCAAAAACAACTCAGTCCATCGATGAGTTACCTAGAAATAAAAAAGTTCAGTTAATTAGTCAAATCACTGGAGTTGAAGTCGGTGCCAAACATATCAAATATGAAACATTTGTTGGATTTCTCTGAATAGTTTTTTAATCTCTTATTTCTCACCAGCCTCATAACAGCTGATTTTATGTCTCATTCAGTTTTCATTGTCTTAATTAGTGGCTTCTATGAAAGCAGGAATAAAAAACATGCCTGTCTGGTTTGCAGGGGTTTATTACTTTTAGTCACTTTGCCATCCAGGGTTGAGATTTATAATCCTGTTTGTGCAAAACTCTAAAGGGAAAAACCAGATGGGCATAAAAACAGAAAGGTTCTGATGAAGTAAGAATCAAAATATGCAAAATATGCTGAAAATATGTTGAAATAGTTCAAGAGACTAAGAGCAGTCAGTACAAATAAAGATATTATGGCATTTTAATTAATAATGAACAGAGCTGAAAGTCCTGCTGGACAGGATTAAGTGGTTTTGTGTCTCTGAACAAGAGCTGTGGGGTCAGTGACGTGTCACAATCTGCTTCAGTCGCAATTATTTTAACAAAAATAAGAACAACCAAATAACCAAAACATATGGAATCAGTGGAGAAGATAAAGTAAATGACAAGTAAAGAATATAAGTATAAACTGGACCTTCAGCAGGCTGCAGAAAGGGTTCTGCTTCCTCAAGCTCCAGTGTGGAGTCATGTCTGTTCCAGTGGTCTTCAACAGCTTGATGGACTCAGTGGGTTTGTAAGAAACAACAGCCGTGTGATGGGGGTCTGGGGTTCAGTCTCAGCAGGCATGATGGGAAAAAACTGTAAAAAAGAAATTATGTTTTTAAAAATGATATTATTAGGAAACGACATATATTACAGAATGTTTTTAACATGTCTGCCCCAACAAACAATATGGATTTTAACAAGTCAAGGCAGTGATTAATTTCCTTGAAAAGCTTGTTTCAAAAGTTTGGCACAGATCGATCAGTGAGCGCCACATGAGCTCAAAACAAAAACTTAGACTGACCAACGATGACAGTCAGATTCTAACATCTCTCCATAAAAGTGGTGCTATGAGAATTTAAAATCCTAATTTCTAGAACAAGAAAAGAAGGAAGTGAGTCCAAGTTCTGTCACTGTTATGAGAGACAATGGACAGGAGGTGAGGATAAACCAGAGTCCTTAAGTCCAGGTTCAGAAGACTGAACTCAAGGCTCAGTGATTCAGGTTTTTACAAGAGAGTGCCACACATGGGGGCTGGTCCAGGATCAGTGAAGTGAAGTGAAGGTTTTCTTGAACTCACGTCTGTTCAGTGCAAGGTTTTTTATTCTGGTCATCTCTTCCGTCCTTCCTTCAAACATGTTGCTTGTTCTTGTTTATTACACGTTTACGATCAGACTTGTTTGGGTTTTGCTTCAGATTCTGACTGTTGTTTATGTCCCTGGTCTTCCGCCTGCTCACAGATCGTGTTTAAAGAGCCCTTGAGCTTTGGCAGGTCTGGGCTTCTACTTTTATTTAGTTTTTTTTTTTAAAGCATGACAAGTAGAGATTTGCTTATCAAAGCCCTTTGAAGAGGACATGTTAAAATCAGTGTTTTCTTAAAATATATTAACATATCCATTAACTTTTGTTTCACTTGGAAAATCCCTTCTTAAGGGCAGCAGAAAATTTAAAACAGTAAAATTTTAGTTAGAAAACGAAGCACTTCAGGAACAATTAGGCACAAAAGGGAGCTCAGTTCTTGGTATAGATTTTAAATCCAGCACATCTGCCAGCTGTGCATCAGCCATTTTGAGGAGTGATTCTGTGTAAAAGTTATAAATACTTCATATCTGACTCGTTGTCTTTCTGAATGGCCCTAGTTGGGGAAAAAAGACTTTTATTCTGAAAGGACTAATGCGATAACAAAAATAATCATAACAGTTAATGCAAACTTTATTTAATAAATCACATTTTATAACCACGGGTATTTAGATGGAAATATCATTTAAGGGGGAATTTTACAAATGTGCCATATTGTAATATATAGTTGTAGTTTCATATCACTTCCTGTCATTCATTGTCCTCCCTGGTTTGTTTTTATCACCACAGTCTATATTTAAGCAGCTGACTGCAGCATTTTGTTGCCAGTTTGTTAGTTATTACTTGTTCTTCCAGCTTGAATTAGTGTTTTTGTTGAATTCCAGTTCATGCCATGCCATTCTGTTTGATGACCACGCCTTTGTCTGAGCTCATGAATAAGCTCATGATAATATTTATTTACAACTTTTTACGCAGGCACTTTAAATTGTTTGAATTATCCCTTTAGTTTTCTTATTCCAACACATATTAGTGGATTAAACTCAGCTGAGGTTTACCGTTTTCATTATCTTGTGTAAGAAAGTTGAAAGAGTTAATTTGTGACTTGAGGAGTGTCTGACCTTTATAAAAGAGCCATCATAGAGAAGCTGTATGCATGAAGTGATGCAGTTAAACTCACTGGACATTCAGTGAAATCTGTCATCGACTTTCTGTCAGCTTCAGACCGTCTGTGCACTTTCCTCTGAGCGCTCCTGTAATAGTTTCCATTTGCAAGCTAACAACTTGCTAAATGGTTTTTCCTTTTTCCTATTCTTGGTAGTAGCATCTTAAGTTTAGGAAACAGATTCTAACAACAGTGAGAAGAAAGAGAAATGTATTGTTAACCTTTGAAACTCTTGACCTGTAACTGTCTGATTAACCAGCTCCACAAATCTGTTTCAAAAACTTTGTTTTAGTTAGATTTGTTATATTTTAGAATCACAGTGTCATCCTATGAGTTATGTTGTGCGAATCTGATAACTACATTTATTGAACTCTTTGGATCAAATCCATCATTATCAAATGAAACTCGTGGAATCAATTGTCCCTGATCAATAATACATATAAGGACACGGTCTTCTCAGTCACTGTTGGTTTCATCTCATGTCTTAATGCAATTCTTTGGTCCACAAATCACATTAAAACAACAGCCTGCGTCCATCGGAGGCATTTCTTACAATAAAACGGTCTTTGTGCGCTTCATTTATTTCTTTATTGAAAAGTTAAAAGCCAATAACAAGAATATTTTGAGTCACCAGGTAAGTGAAAACATTACAATTGTTTGACAGTCTAGCTTTTTAATTCTTCTGGGAAATCCTCTAATGGACTCTTGGAATGCAGAGTCTGTGGAAAAGAGCTGCAGGACAACTGGAAGAAAATCCTTTTAAAAACAGCTTATCAATATTTACAACTGCTCTCTTAATGGAGTTTAGATGAACTTTAAGTGATAATGTTCTGGATTCAACAGAAGCTTTGCATTTTTTTTTTAAGAAAATAAACTTTGATCGATTTTTTTAACTAAATCAAAGCTGAACTGGATCTGTTTTTGCAACTTGGTAAGTGATTACAGAACAGTTAAAACAGCTATTTTAGTGTTCACCTCATGTTAGTGCTGTTTAAGATCTGAGCCTGTTCGTGGCAGCAGACCTTCTGATTAGACTCTGATCAAGTGGGTGTTGCATTTGAGTGAAAACATGCAGATTATGGTATTTTCTAGGGTTGATGTGAATGTAAATGCCATTGAAATGTGTTTTATTCCATCAAGGACAAATGTGTAGTTCAGCTGCATGTTTATAGACGGATAGTGTTCTGAAAGGAAAACTATATTTCACTTAACTAACTGGGTCCTGCATGGCTCGGTTTAAAGTCAGAGCTACAAAGAGCTTTAATGAGATCCACAATGGATATTCATTAATAGGCAATATTCAAATGTACCTTTTAGGCACCTCAAATACTGCACTCAAAGAAATAAAACGCTTCACAAGTGCATTAATCTGAGAAAACAAAGAAAAGCTTCTGATTGGTGCTTTTATAACACACTCACGATGCCTCCTAGTGCATTTCTGATAAAGTTACAGTTCTTAAACCCTGAATAGCAGAAAATGCATCTGATTAAAGCTCCATCACACTCTTTAAATGGTTGAAAGGGTTTTCAGGTTTATGGAGAGAAAAATGTTTTTCGTTCAAGGAATCCTAACATTTGTTTTGAGGATTTCATGCTGCTGAAAGCTGATTAACCAGCTTGCAACACTTTGAAATTCCACGAGTCTTCGATTGCACTTTTCACTTATCTCTCAGCCCAAAGGCACTCACACAGATTGGACCTCCCCTCCTGAGGGCTGCCTTTAATAAATTGAGGTGGATGCGAAATGAAAAGTAATCGAGTTCCACTATTCTGCCGTCAGTCAGACTGCAACCACTTTCTGTTTCATTACTCTTGCACATGAGGTGATTTCCTTTGCATTTCTAGCAAACAGTTCTATTTGGCAAACTGAGAAGCCTTTCAACAGATTGTTGATGGATGTTCATAGAAACAAAAGTCTTTTAAGTGTTAGGAATGAATAGTAGGTGGTTTAAGTTACAGGTCATACATATAATGTTTGACATGGAAAAACTGGATGCATACAGAGAGAGATAAAATTATTCTGTGTACAAATAAACAAAAGGGTTAATTAATGTTCCTTCTGTAAAAAACAGCTTCATCAGCATCAGAACATTTTTAGAAAAAGTACAACCAGCTGATATCATCAGAAAGCTGTTCAGCTGCGGACTGAGACTTTTCTGTGTTTCTCAGTGGATGAAGAATGAACAGGACGAAGTTCTGGAGGTCAAAGATCTGCAGCCAAATGCTTCATGTGAAGAGACGAACACCTGAGTGTCTGGAGAGGATTCTAATAGAACCTTCAGAACAAGCTGTGACTCAAGCTTTGGTTTTTTTACCATCCTTTTCTAATCCAAACCCGATTAAAAACTGAGTCCACCAAATGATTCGACATCTTGTTGAACCTCCTTCAGCAACAATAACTCTCAGTGATCATCTTCTGAATGACCTTTTAAGTATCTAGATTCATGAAGGTTTGCAGAGATCAGGTCCTGCTCAGGTCTCTGAAGGTCCACCAGCATCTCAGACAGGCTCAGGTCTCTGAAGGTCCACCAGCATCTCATTCAGGTTCAGGTCTCTGAAGGTCCACCAACATCTCAGACAGGTTCAGGTCTCTGAAGGTCCACCAGCATCTCAGTCAGGTTCAGGTCTCTGAAGGTCCACCAGCATCTCAGTCAGGTTCAGGTCTCTGAAGGTCCACCAGCATCTCATTCAGGTTCAGGTCTCTGAAGGTCCACCAGCATCTCAGTCTGGTTCAGGTCTCTGAAGGTCCACCAGCATCTCAGTCTGGGTCAGGTCTCTGAAGGTCCACCAGCATCTCAGTCAGGTTCAGGTCTCTGAAGGTCCACCAGCATCTCAGTCAGGTTCAGGTCTGTGAAGGTCCCACCAGCATCTCAGTCAGGTTCAGGTCTGTGAAGGTCCCACCATCATCTCAGTCAGGTTCAGGTTTGGACTCTGACTTTGATTCTTTGGTTCAGGGTTTTTCTGTTGTGGATCAGCAGCTGCATTTGGATAATGGTTCTGTTTCATGACCCGGTTTGGTCCAGTCTTCAGCTGTCAGTCTGCTAGACTCATATTTTGGTTCTTGAATAAACTCCATATTTGCACTTTACTGCATTTTATCTGGATCTTATTGAAGTGAGAAAATGGTTCCAGGGTTTTAAATATTTACAGCCCACGACATTATGACTGTTACACGAGGCCATTGTTCATCAATATGTCATTTATCAACAGTCTCAGATATTTTCTATCTAAAATTACAAAAATAAAAAGTGAAAGTCTGTGAAAGGGAACGCTTCACAAAGTACAAAATATTATCTTATCAATACAGGTTCACAATTACACAACAGCTTAATGTAAAAATTCATGAAACACAGCGAAACAACAAGAGGTTTTCTGTGCTGAAGAAAAAAGAGGGACTGATTCAGTTTGAGTGAAATCTAAATGTAAATTCAGATTAAGTGAGCAGATTCATGGAGGAAATACAGTAAGAAATTCAAATCATTTTACCCATGAAATTAAAATATTTATGTTATAAACTCTCAAGTGAATGTGTATTTTTTTTTAAATTACAAAGTACCCTGAATAAATCAATGCTGTGACGACTTTACATAAAATAATGATAAATAAAAATGTAAAAATGAGGGTAAAAGTCAGTTTAACAAGGGGGGAATGTTTTATAAGATTTCTGTTGCATAATGTGGCATTTTCCACATATTAGATTTAACAAAGTAAGAAACTCTAATTAAACCCCACCTTTCAATGTCATTTATTTAGTTCTTATTTATTTAATTATACAATTAAAAATAAATTTGGAGTCACAGTTCAGCTCGTCTATTTTCTGCATGATTTTATATTTGTTGAGGTATTTTCTGAGATATTAAAAACTACCTGGAACATGGTTTAACGCCTGTTAAAGCAGCGACACAGCGTGAGTGGACAGGCTGTGGAATGAAAGGAAAAGGCAGGAGGTTACCCAACCTGCAGCTGCTGCATTGATCAGCGCTGAGTGACAGTCAGGCAGCTGTGTGTTCGGTGAATTTAACTGAGTGGACAGAAAGTCTGAAGAAAAGCGGTTTTCAAGGCAAAAAAAACTGCCATAGCTTTATGATTTTTGAAAACACTTTAACAGAATCTTTTCAAGGTTAAAGCAGGTAAATTACCTGAAATTTAAACAAGACACATTTAATTTAATCTGAACTGGAAGAATGAAATCAATGCTTTTTTTCCCAGAAGACATCCCCACAGTGTTTATTCTAACTTAAACTGATAAAAAAACTTCTAAATATTCTGTCTCATTTGAAGAATAATATAATAAACTCACCTTGTCAGGTTTTGCATGACTTCTTTTTCACCCAGAATCCTCTTTAATCCAGTTTCTGTTCTTAAAACCAAATTCTTCCATGTATTTGTGTTCATCAGCTGCTGTTTACAGCTCGCTCGGCAGCAGAGCCATGCTTTATATTGTCTACATGATGTTCACACACAGAGCGCTGCTACTACTGACTGAGAGCTGTTACACTCACACACACTCACACAGGAGGCAGTGCTGGAGCTTTCAAAATAAAAGCATAAAATGCTTCATTCATATGACATTTATTCAAACAGCAGACTATAATAACTATACAGCATGATGCTGATGAATAAGCAACTGAAAAAATGCAATATTACACACAAATCAGTCAATGAAAAATAAATATTGAAATGAACAAAAAATATGTAACTATTAAATTAGAGAAGTGGTCACCTGATCATGATGCCTCCTGGTCGCCTCCCCCTGGAGAGGAACCCAGAGGGACCTCAGGGAGACCTTTCTGAAGGGATTATATTTCATGTCTGGTTGGAGAATACCTTGAGATCCTCCTTGAGGACCTGGAGGGTGTCACTGGAGAGACGGAGGTCTGGATTTCCCTCCTGGACCTGCTTCAGCTGCATAAGCAGAATAAACTGGATGGATGTTTTTACAACAATTCAGAACATAATAAGGAAATTTTTAGAACAAAAAAAAACACTTCCTGTGGTGTAATGTATATAACTGGTCACTTGAAACTTAAATGCTAATTTAAAAAAATAAATGTTTGTATTTTTTGTTTACTTGTTTGTTTGTTTTGTGATCAGGATCAGAGTCACATCAAAGCATCATTGTCTTCCCACTTCCAGATCTTAGAAGAGGGAAGTCAAAAGTCTCTAATTTCCCATTTGCTGTTGAATGCACCATGAGTTGATTCACAGTTACTAAATGAAGAAATAAAAGCATGAATTAAAAACTTGTTTTTATTTTCAAAATTCACCCCTTTTCTTAAAATTACCCTTTAAAACCTACACAGGTATTGTCCCAAAAGCCAGAACAAATCTTCCTCCCGTCCAGTTTTTTGCATCCACAAAACAAATTAAAAATTTTAATGGTAGGTTGTTAAGCTACCAAAAATGTATAAGTCTAAATGAAATTCCTAATATTATAGACTAATATATGTTTTTAGAACCTGACTGACTTGTTTCTCAGACCTGTTCTATGTGTTTCCTCCAGATTTGAACTATTTCAGTGGAAAACCATCACATTTTCTCCCGTTGACTCATGCAGCAACATCACTGTGTCATCAGAGGTCTGTAGGACTGAACATATTTTTGTTGTGCCAGCTGCTGTTGTTAGATAATATGATATATCATCTGTCATCTGTCAGGCTCAGACTGAGTTAATTAGCGTCTTCGTTTAGGCAGGGAAAAGCATCCTCCATCCACTGAGAGGGATGTTGTCTCATGTTGCCTGTCAGTGCAAAAACAAAAAAAAAAAAAAACATATTTGTTAGAAATGCAACTGTAAAACAATCTAATAGAGCCTCAGATACTCTCCAGGGAAAAGTCAAGGTAAAAATGACACAAGCAGCTTCACCACTGAGCAGCACGAATCTTTTCTAACACATTTCTACAACTGCTGTCAAAACACACCAGACCTTTGCTCCCAGACTGAAGGACACAGAAAAAGGTAAACAGAAAATGTCTTTTTTCTGTTTTATTTGTTATCTGATCTTTT
Source organism: Pachypanchax playfairii (assembly GCA_006937955.1). NCBI lineage: Eukaryota > Metazoa > Chordata > Actinopteri > Cyprinodontiformes > Aplocheilidae > Pachypanchax > Pachypanchax playfairii. Next base: position 1,897,699 of record SSNP01000005.1, on the reverse strand, counting down.
TTCTTGCTCTGATTATTAGATGATTGTTTTTCTTTCTCTAATTCAAACAGTTGAAGCTTTAAATCAGCAGGTTCCCTGAGGGAAGTGGATGAAGGAATGATGGATGATGATGGATCTACAGTATGAAGAAATGATGCGTACAAAATACTCTGCTGCCCAAAAATATTTCCTCTGTGGCCTCTATTATTAATGACCAATGTGTTAACCTGCTGAAAGGTTCCCGCAGAAGGAAAAGACTAATGAGTGAAAGCAATCCCAAAAGTAAGAAATGTGAGAAGTCGCTGCCTTTAAAGTTCAGTATCCAGTTCTCTTCAAATCCATCACAGCAGGTCGTCTGCCCTTCGGTCGTAAATAGAGGTGTTTTCTCACAGGCTGCAGATATTCTGCAGATGTCAGGCAGCAGTTCTTAGATCTGATAATGTGCAACTTTCTGTCCGGAAGCCATGACACAAATAAGTACAAAGATTATATATAATATACTTCAATGTCCTACAGGACTTTTCATTAACGGATTGATTCATATTTCTTTGATCCCCTTAGGGAAATTATTTCTCTGCATTTGACCCGTCGCTGAGGAGCAGCAGGCTGCCGTCTGAACAGCTCCTGGAGGACAACTCACTTTGTTATAGAGGTTTATGTTGTTCTAATTAGAGCATTTCTGATCTTTATTACAAAGTTTTGTCAACTAGAATTATAAGCATTATTATTATTATTATTATTATTATTATTATTATTATTATTATTATTATTATTATTATTATTATTATTATTATTATTTTATACTCAGCCCATTTGGGGGCTGGAGGGCCAATCATGGGGCCAAACACATGAGGGCAAGTTCAGGTTCTTTTATCAATGTCAAGATTTTGTTTCTGTTATTTCTTTATTTTGCACGAGATACAAAAGCTGATTCAGTGTAGCTGTAAAATACACTAAACATTTATCATTTACATTTTTTTATGATCTGTGAAAACAAGTTGGAAGGACCTGGACAGGAGCCAATCAGATCAGGAATCAGTGGCCCTTCCGTCTCCTCCATGGATCCATCCATGGGTCGACTGTCTGCTACTGCTGTTAAGTGTCACCCTCAGAAACTAAAGACATCAGAAACTTGAACTGAACATGTTTTATTTTGAAATGTGTTGAAGGAATTTAAGTGTCCTCCCTTCTTGAGATTGACGTTTTGTCCTCCGTGTGCCTTCTATAAGGCACTGCCTCCTGTGCTCTCCAGTTCTTCCCTGCAGTCAGAGCTCATATGTTCAGTGGCTGCATCTCCAACTCCACATACACACACATGCATACAGACCTCGTTTCATGCAAACATTGAGTTTGGATCTTTAAACATCAACAGCAATGAAATGGCTCCACAGCTGAAGAGCAGCCCATGCTACACCAAAGCCCAGATCAGTTCTCTAAACATCTTAGTTTGAACATTTCAGATCTCTCATCGTCTGTGTATCTGTTACACAGATTCACCTGTAGGAAGCTGATGTTGTGTGTTGCTGAATAATACTTTCCACTTCATCACTTCTGCAAAACCAGATAATCTGACATTCAGACAAACAAGTGGAAAATCAGCTTATTCAAATAAACACAACACAGAAGATATGTGGATCCATTTTTTAAAAGTATTTAGGTTGTCTGTTCCATTCTTGTTAAATAATTTTCAATAATCCTTCCTTTGATTTAAACTTTCTCAGGTTCTCTAGTGATGCTGATTTGGAAACAAACAATATTAAGAAGCTTTTTTTTCATCTTGCTGATGATTGTTCATTATTATTCTTGGCAAATGGACTTACATCTCTCTGAAGAGCAAAGATTTTGAGGCTTTAATTGTTTTTACAAGGAGAAAATCAAACATGAGCCAAAAATGTTTGCATAATTCTGCAGTTGGTTGGCATTTCTATTCAGAATATTGAAAAGGACAAACTTTATCAGTCTATCCATCCATGGATGGACCCGCTTGCTCCTGCTCAGGGTCGCGAGGCTCTACAATAGGTCACCAGTCCATGAGAAGGACTCGAGTGCACATTCAGTTCATTGAATTGCATGTTCAGTAATCTTCATGTCCAAAAGATTGAGAGAAACCGATGAACTGTAGATTTTCTATGTGAGTAGGAATGTTCCTGGTCTCGGTCTTAAGATGCCCAACAAGATTCTGTTCATCATCATTTGGTGTGTAAACTCAATGCTGCCATCTAGTGGCTAAAAACTATCAATGATTAAAATTTCAACGCTACAAGATTTTACTTTTTATTTTTATAGATAATAAAATAAAGAGGCTTTTCATGTATTCCACAGCCATTATACACTGTCAGTTCTATGAAGTTATAAATGTATGTAAAATGTTTAAACTATTTCCAAAAATCTTTCTGGTTTATACAATTTACCCCCCAACTGAATTCCAAACAACAGTGTAAACTAAACCTTTCGTCAGCTTGCTTTCTATTTACAGTCAAGAAAACACAATATCATATTATAAAACTTCAAGTCATATTATTCTACTTTAAATAAGAACGAATTTAACAATAATGCAAGAGAAATATTTGTCAGCACATTTTTAAACCTCAGTTGCTGGGCGCAAAGACTAGAAAGCAAACTCCAGTTTGGATTACCGTCCACTTTGGAACTACTTGGAAGGATCTTTTATAGTTCTGTAAACTCTCAGAAGTTAAATCTGCTTTTATCCTACAAAGCCTCAGATCACAAAAGTCTTCAGGAAGGAGGTTTTCAAAGAAACAAGAGTTTGTACGGCTGGTTTTCTTATTAAGACCTATCTGTTGAAAGGTCTGAGGACCTGAGGTAGCAAAGAGTACAGATATTTTCAAAAGCAAACTCAAAACCCACCTTTCTGTTTTAGTCTCTACTTAAATTCTGGCAGTTTGATCTGTCTATCTGTTTTTTCTGATCATTTTAAATTTATGGCACATGTGTTTTCATTGTTCAATAAAATTGGCCTTTATTCAGATTGTCCTTTTAAATGCATTTTACTGTTTATTTCTTAAAATAACCTCTAAAACAAAATGGGGATTTTTTTCATTCTGTTTGTTTCTGTTCAGGAATGTGTATGAATGTTTGTTTATTTGTTTGTATTTTGTTTGTTTATTATAGCTTCTTAGTGCTATTACAGTTATAAAGGTGGAAACTATTATTCTTACTGATTATTTTGTATTGTTTCTACAGTACTTTGCACTAAATGTAATAAATGTAAGGACCAGTTTAATACAAATCTGATTTATTCAATAATTTATGTCATTTAAAAATAAATGGAAACACCAAAAGATATAGATAACGCGGTTTTATTAATAATAATAAAACTAATTTCATAATTAAAAAAAACAATGTCATAATCCTGTACAATCTTTTTAAGATCAAATCTGGTCTGGTGTCAGTGTGAATCAGATTTTGTGTGCTGACCTCTTGCTCCTAGCCTCAACGCTGTACTCCACCAACTGATCTCAGATCTGCTGCTGTCATTCAGTTCCAGCGCGGCCTGCTTGCGACCCTCCGCCTCCTCCTGCTTTCGTTTGTCGTTTGTTAATGACGCTGAGGTAATGGCCGTTTTTCGTGCGCCGTGGGAGCTCGTTTATTTTCTCCGCCACCTCGGCTGAATTAAACTGTGAAATATTGACCGTAAACCGTGAATGCCGGTATCAGTGGGAGGGGGTCTCCGTTAACACTGCAGTGCCGTCAGTAAAGAACTCCGGGTCGGCCAGGTGAATGAGAACGTGTGCTTGTTAGCGGCTTAGCTTGTTAGCTTAGCTTCAGAGAGGATAAATGACAAGCATTCCGGCGAGTCGGCTCGCTGCTATACTGGCAGTTAGAGTTTATTGACGTCGTTAGACTCAACAGTTTACATGTTTATGATGCTGAAGGAAGTTTGCAGTTTGGTACGAACAGTTTGCGCTCGGTTAGCCTTCTCTCTGCGCGTCGCCGGGTTCTGGGCCTAGTAGTTGCCAACTAGCTCGACGAGCCTATTGTAAGTGTTGCAACCTTCTTTCGCTGCAGGATAACTTGTCTAGCATTGACAGACAGTCGTTATTACAATAAACATAAACAAATTAACCATTTAATTGGTCTGGAGTTATTTATTGGTTTAGCATCTTGTTTATCAGCATCGCCGGAAGCTCAGCTGGCTATCTCCTTTCTGACAAAAACATCATAAAACCTGCTTGTTGTCTTGCCTCATGTTATTAAGTTTAACATGTGTTATCATTTAAATTGATTTAAGATCTATTTCTGAAGTATTTTGGGAGTTAGCAGGATTTGGAACAGAAATGTCCTGATCAGCCATGACATTTTGTCCACCATCTGTAACAGGCAGAATCTGTGGAGACATGGACCTCTAGCTGTCTGAACGTCTGTTGTGTTATCTGGCCCCAAAATGTCAGCAGCCTGGGGGGCTTGATTACACTGTACAAGTAGATGCTCCTTGTAGGTATAACACCTTCATAAACGGCAGGAACTAGAGTTCCTTGCAGAACGTTGTCACCAGGGCACCAAACTGCCCCTGCCAGCTCCCTGTTTTCCAGTAATGCATCCTTATGTTGTGTTTTCTCCAGGTAAGAAACGCACAACTGAAAATATGATTCATTGGACCAAGCAATCTTGTTTCATTTGTCCTTGGTCCAGCTCTGTTGCTCGTGTTCTTTGGAGGAGCTGTCGGAGGTGGACATGAGTCAGCATGGACACCCAGACACACCTGCAGCTACACAGACACTGACAGGACTTACTTGGATGTTCTGTGGGTTCTTACTTTTACAACCGGAAGAAACTTTTCAGCAGCTAATCTGTTGGATCCTGACTACTGCAAACGCAGAGCGTCCCACAGACCTGAAGTTCAGTGACCTGCTGCAGATGGTGGTTTTCCTTCTCAGTTGTTAGTGTTTTGGGGTTATGGCTGATCAGTGTATTTGCTACCCCAGTATGGTCACAGAACATTGCATGTTAACTCATTCTTTGTATTCTTAACTAAATGTTTTATTTTTTTATCAGAATATAAATGGATACTCCTGAAAGCCCTATGCAGTCTCCTCAGTCCCCTGAGGAAGAGGAGAAGGGTCTCTCCGACAGTGAGCTCCTTCAGTCTCCTGAGGAAGAGGAGGACAGGGTCATCTCGGACAGTGAGTTACTCCAAGAGGAAGAAAATGGAGGCCTTCTTGAGGGGGATGAGACACTGGAAAGCCAAGGAGGACGTTTGGATTTGGAGGATGAGGTGGTCCCTGATTTTGTCTCTGATCAAGAAGATGAGGAACCTTTTGTGGAAGCAGAAGGGATGGTACAGGAAGATGAAACCATTGTGCTTATGGAAGGGGATGATGATGATCCACCAGGGGAGAAATTAGATGAGGAAGAAGATGGTGTTGTTGATACTCCACAGTCTCCTGACTTTGAGCCAGAGCAGGTCAAACACCTCTATGACTCTGAGGACGATGGAGATGAAGGATATGAGGACTATAGGAAAGAAAATTCAGCAGAGCAAGAACCAGCTGAAATAGGTGACGATGAAGAGGAGGAGGATAAAAACAGGGTTGAGGAGGAAGATGAGGATGAAGCGAGGAGAGCTGAAGAGAGGCGTAGAGCAGCTGTAGTGAGGGAGATGAAAGATGACTCTGCCTCAGTTTCACGTGAGCTGGATGAACATGAACTGGATTATGATGAGGAGGTGCCAGAAGAGCCCAGTATCCCTGCTCATGATGAAGACGAAGATGAGGATGATGCAAAAGTGGAGGGAGGAGAGGAGCAGAAGGAAGAGAGCAAAGACAAAAACAAGAGAGAGAAGAAACCAATCCTCCCTCCATCTCCAAAAGATGGGGAGTCAAGGAGGACGGATGACTCCAAAGGTGGCGAGAGGCTACGCAGAGAGTCCTTCAGAGACAAGAAGAAGGATGAGGATGACGGAGAGATCGATGAAGGAGAGATTGATGTAAGTGTTCATCATTTGGCTGCTTTTATCAGTTCAAGTTAACTGACTATCAGGCGGTTTACACGTTCAGAAGTCTGACAAGATTCTCCTGTTTCAGAAAAATAGATTCAACATGACGCTCAATCTGAAAGAGTTTCTCAGTACAGCGTGTTTATGCACAGTATTGACATCTGAGTGGAAAACGACAAACAGGTCAATGAACAGATGAAACAGCAAATCTCACCAGCCTGCACACTGGCTGTAAATCATTCATTCTGTCATTTGTACATTGTGTCAATCTTCTCATCATTTTACCAGGTCGGCTGCAGACGTTTGCTTTTGTTCATGCTCTCAGGACAGCAGTGCATGTGTGAAACAAGTTTTTTTGTGAGGGAGAGGGAGGGTTAGATACTGATGATCATCAGCGTCTTCTGTTTAAGTTGCTGCTCTGTTTTAATTCAGTATGAATGATTAAATATTAGTTATTGAAATATAAAGATGCTCTGTGACAGAGCTGAGTTAAACATTAACAGTTTAACTATCAAGTCAAGCTTTAATAGTCTTGAGTTTTTGTTGGATCATATTCAGAAAAGAAAATTGCACATTTTGTGCATCCATTCACAACAAAGACCCACATCTAGTTTTGGGAGTAAAACAGAAAAATTCAGCCACAAAGAGGTTTTTGTATCAAGAAAATGACCAAAACTAAAAAAGATAAAAAGATGAGAATCCACAATAATTGTTGTCACGAATGTCCAAAAGTTCCAAAATAAACAAACATCACAAGTTAATATTTCTGAGTTCTACACAGGTAAATCTTTGGTTATGCACTGTTTAAATGCACTTTGTTTAATTATGTTATAACAACATCAATTTAGATTTTTGCCTCTATAAAAATTAATGTTTCTGTTTGTGTGTAGAATTTAGCCACCAGGAGGCGCCACAAGCTCCAACTTTTTTCTGTTCATCAGCTGAAACATGGTTTTATTTGTTAAAGTCTGTGAAATTTTTGATCAATGGACTCAGTTTTTTATTATTTTCGGACTCAATGAATGTTGATATCGTTAATTTGACTATTTGTTTTAACATCTGCTGTCTTTGCTTTAATCTCCTTCAGACTTTACTAAAACATGCATTCTTATCAAACTCGATTTTCTGTTAATCATTAAAGTCCTCAGAGTCTGTGTTTTCATTACATCATTATTCAATAATCTGTCAGCTTCCCCACTGCTGAGTGCATCTGTAAACTACCAGCCATCAGAGAAGGAAGTTCAACAGGACCTTTCTAAACATTTGAGCCATTTAAGCAGTAAATGTGGTACTTTGGATTATTTAGTTGTTGATTGTTACTGTAACCATATAGTATGTATAAACTAATAAATGAAAGTGCACTTCTCATATGAAACCCTTCCTGCACACAGTTGTTTGAGAGAAGAGTAATCCCATTTATCAGACCTCCTTCTTTGTGCCGTAAGATGTGAGAGTTTACATAATACTTGATTGGTTACCGTCCAATCAATGGAAAGGAGTGTGTGCATGCAAGAAGCTTAAGTAGACCTGGTTTTAGTGTTCTGAGAATATGTCAGGATTTGCTGTGATGTCCTATTTTTTGGTGTTTGTGTGTAGGATGATGACCTGGAGGAGGGGGAAGTGAAAGATCCTTCAGACAGGAAAATCAGACCACGTCCCATCTGCAGGTTCTTCATCAAAGGTATGTGGACATGTTGTAAACAATACCAAGATTTTTGATTATATCAGCTGATTTACCTTTGCAATGTCCCTGACATGCTCAGGTCTCAAAAACATTTGGAAGCATTAACACTTTGTTTAATGAAACATTGTGCAAATTTGTGTTATTTGACACTTATAAGGCAAGTATAAAATTTTTTTTATGATCTTCAATCTCAGTTTGAAACAGGAAGTAATGAAACACAGGAGTGCAGCCCTTTGTTTACATCCTACAGTACATGGACAGTGAAAAGAATTTGTAAGCTTGTGTTTTTACTGATAAAATGGTGAAACTCTGTGTATCAGCTGGTTGTAGCAACACTGCTTCATTAATATATTTCCCTAAATCAGACCCAGAGAATGATGAAGTTACTTATATAGAAATAAAAGACTTAACAAGAAACAGATTTTCTGATTCAGTGGGTTGGATTTTGATCAGTGGAATGAATTTACCTGTGCAGCTTGAGCCAAACCCATTTTCACTCAGCAGGGACACGAGTTAATAAGAGAAAAATACTCTCACTTCCAGTGAGTTGCTCATGTCAGGATCGGACATTAGTAACTCATTGACAGATTTCTGATGGATTTGACTGTTTTCTTTCTTTTTCTATCCTGCTCTGATCTGACTGTTTATCTGTAGTGTTTGTTTACATCCACGATGACACTGAGACTGAGTGTGTTTAATCATGAGAATCCTGTGGAACTGATTTTAGCTCAAAGATATTCAGCTTTGAGCATCAAAACTGGATCTGTTCACATTGTTTCTGCTCCAGAGTCCATTTCTCCTTCAGAAAGAGACAAAGAAACCACTCAGAAACCACAGATTATTGATGTGATTCTCCATGTTCTGCCATATTAAATCACTTTGTTTTGTGTTTTCGTCACTTCTGGTAAATACAGCTTCCTCAAAATTGTGCAGATATTCTATAAATAGGCATTTTTGAGACTTTATTACTGGAAACCAGAACATCCCAGTTTATGTGGAACAATATCAGCAGGGCACAATTGTAACATTAATAGATACGAAGTAGTAAAATAACTAGTAGTAGTAGTAGTAGTACTAGCAGTAGTAATAGTAAATAAAATATAAAATTGTCAGACACTTTTAAGATGTGTGTACTGGAAGCTTTTTACATATTGCTGATCAGTTTTCTGATCCAGCCCTCATTTATATTTTCCTTCCAACATCCAGATGTTTTGTGATCGAGACCTAAAGAAGTTTTCATCATTCGTTTTCTCAATTTCTGAAATTTTATACTCGTGTTTTGGTTGTAAGAGTTGTTCTGCAGCAGAGGGAGCTGTGGAGCTTCAGGATGCTTGATCTTTCTGTGACTGCTGCCTTCAGTAATAAAGTCATTCAATAAAAGATAAAGAAGGAGAACAAAAACTTTTAAATATTTTACTACATTTTAAGGTAATTTGTAATTTAGGAAGCTTTTAAAGTTGTACGTTTCTTAAGAAATCATTCTAACCTGCGAACACTCAGTTACAACAACAACTTGTGCTCAGCTGTCAGTTATTGCTCATGTCAGTAAACATCAAAAGATTTTAAATTTAAAAACATCAGAGAACAACAGGTGATTCCCTCACACCGCCACCTTTCCCAGTCACCTGCTTTGTTCTTCCTCATTTACTACGTTCCTCTTTAATTCACGTGATGTACAAGATGTAAACATAAACAATGTCTGGTTTACCTGCTGAATTTGAGAAACATAATGCCAAAAAAATCAGGGCTGGTGCTTAAAATTTTGTTTGACAGCGTCCCTGGAGTCACATGACATCAGTGTTTCAAAGTGCTCATCCATATCATACAATCCACAAAAGTATTTGTATCAGATTTTACTTGGTGGTGAAGTGTGATATAGCTCCCACAAATCTGCAAATAAAGATTTATTTTATATATCAATACCATAACCAGATTCCTTTGACTTATTGGGATGTAATTTGGAGGTTATATTTTCAGCCCCTACATTCTCATGTTTTTATGTAAATCATAGAATGTAAATATGTCTGTATTTTTATTGAAGAAGCATTGAGAGAGTGCTCCGTTAGCTGAGAATCCATAAAGAATAGGTTTTATTTTTCAGGTTTTGGGGTTGTTCCTGTTTTTATTTAATGCTTTTATTTTGTCGTTATTTGATAAAAAGGTCTAAAACAAAAAAAAATTTGCTGTGTCATGTTTTATTGGTTGTTGCATAGTTTTTGATATCCTGATCTCAGTGTACATGCTGAAGATTTGAGATGCACATTTAGGTAACTCATGTAAGTCGGCAATCAATAAATAGTATTTTATTTCTTCTCAGGTAATTGTACATGGGGTATGAACTGCAGGTTCATCCACCCCGGAGTCAACGATAAAGGAAACTATTCTCTTATCACAAAGCCGGACCCTTTCTCACCGAATGGAGCCCCCCCTGGAGGACCACACCCGCTCATACCCAACAACCCCTGGGTGAGTTCCTCCGAACGGTGTCTGAATATTGAAGGAAACTTTGTATCTGTGACGTCATTGTTGTAAGGGAATTTATCACTGGACCTCTTTGTATTCAAACATGCATGTGGTGGCCAGAAACCATATCTATATTTTTACATGTCATAGGCTGGTCCTGCAGTGGAGGAACTCCCTCCTCCGCCCCCGCCAGCCGAACCTCCTGTGGAGAGTGCCTGGGAGAGGGGACTGAGGCATGCGAAAGAGGTAAACACGTCACCTTTCCTTTATGCAAATCAGACTGAGCTCCATCCGTGTGAAACACATTTATCCTAAAGTTTTATTGTGATGTTCTCACCAGCCATATGGAAAAAAGATGCAAATTCCAAGGTTTTTTTACTACAACCTTCTCTAGTTGTTTATAACATGTTATTAGCCATCTGTTTGGGTTTGACAAAAAGAGAAGCATCAGTTCTGTGACTGACAATCCTTTAGATCTAGATCGATTATTAATTAAACTCTTGTAAAATGTAAAAAGATCCAATTCATGTTCGACTCTGTTGTATTGAACCGGACCGATGTGTTAATTAGCCCACTGTGGAAACAGTGATGGCACAATCAGTTTTAAGGTTTTCTCACATGACTGATCACATGATTAATCAGCTGTTTCTGGTTCTGGAGAAGTGTGTGTCTTCCTCAAAGTTTTGTTTCCACTGAGCAACAATTTCTGCTTAGTAGATAAGTTGTGTGATATCCAGCGTTTACTGTAATGAAACACAATCTGCCAGGATCTTTGTCTCATGTTGTTTTATTACTGAATGAGGTTTTCAAACATTAAAACATTTTAACTTTGGTTTCTTAGATTCATAATAAAACGTGCCATGTGAATTTACAAGTTTTCTGCCAGTTTTTAATGATGGCATCAATCAAAAGTCAGATCATTATTATTTTTTAGCTATTTTTAACTGTAATGTGTCTTCATGACTCTGGTTTTGTTAGGTGCTGAAGAAGGCAAACATCCGGAAGGAGCAGGAGCCCGACTTTGAAGAAAAGCGCTTTAATGTAACAATTGGAGAAGACGAGAGAGAATTCGACAAAGAGAATGAGTTCTTCAGAGAACGCAGCTACCGCATCATCAGAGAGTATGACTTACACACAGAGAATATTGTGTGATTTGAAACAAGACAAACCTGTAGGATGTAGTTGTTAGTTGTGAGCTCTGGCTTCAATCAGTGAGCGAGCTGCACCCCAATATACACACATTTCCTGTGCTTATCGCCCCTAAATGAACAGAAAAAAATGTTTCCTGCAATATGCTCAAACCAGTACATTGTTGTCTCTATACCAGCTGTAGATTTTACTCACTAAGATTTTCTTTTTCAGTGAAATGGACTTTAGAGATCCTATCTATGGGTAAGCTTAAATATCATGTTTTCAGCTCAGTCAGTGTTCCATGTCAATGTTGTGAATCATCTGCATCAAGATTCTTGTGTTGCCAACTCAAACATCAGACATTCTGTGACGTCATCTGTGGAAAAACGTTTGGCTCAATTAAGGTTTTAATGGTTAAATACATTTTTTTCAGTATTATTATTCAACAAAAACTAAAATGCTGAATTAGTTTATGGATAAACTAAGTCCTGTTCTTAATCCAACATCTTGAACCACCTTCTGCTGCAGTTTAATCTCCTGAAAAGGAAAAACTAAAATGATCTCAGATGAAATGTTTACTTGTGATTTTTTAAGTACTAGTATTTTATGTAAAGTGTTTTTTAAATGTATTTTCTGACAGTGAAACTAAAATTCGAGGCGTGACAAACTTTTTGAACAGTGTTTTCCTTTGCAGCGATCCGTATGCTGATCCGTACTATGACTATGAAGTGGACGCCTTATGGCGCGGCGGTCAATATGAAAACTTCAGAGTGCAGTACACAGAAGCTCCTCCTCCTCCCTACCACTACAGCGTGCGTATCCACACTAAATATTACTCTGCAACAGTCATCACTCACTTCTCAGTAACCTTTAATTTTCAGTTCTATGTAGTTTAATTTTAGCACACCAAATTTCCAGCATTACAGTTTGTAGAATTTACTAATGATGTAAAAATAATAGTAATTGAAATTCCTTGTTGCTGAATGAGGCAGATGTTAACAAACAGATATTATCTACCAAGAAAATATTTCTGCTCTGAGCTGGAAACAAACACATTTCTCTGTCTGCAGTAACAATAAATTCTGCCAGTAATACAGCAGCATCAGACAACATGGATAAAGACTGACTGAATTAGTTTATTCATTCAGTCATGTGACATCATGAGTGGTTAATACACCTGTTTACATAAGCAGCTGATAACAACGTGCAAACTAAATGAAAGATGAGTGTTTGTGTTCCAATTAATTTGAATTTAACCCTAATAATCGAACTAAATGTCAACAGCACATTCATAAAAATCTTTTGTCGAGAAGTCTAAGTGAAAGTCACGTAGGAGTCACGTAGGAGATGTGAAAGCGGTTGTTTGTTTACTTGTGTGTCAGAGAAGAAGGCCGTCATGTTACCTGCAAATAAAATTCAAACTTCATTGGTTTGGAACAACTATTTGAATGAAGAGTTCTTCAGAAATTAATTGAACTATAATAAAGTCAGATGAAAACTCTACAAGTGGAAACCATTTCCCCTTATTTGGTGTTAGAAGATCAAAATAATCCCAGACTAGTGAAAATGTCCTTTTTCCTGATGGCTTCATGATATCGGCAGATGATGAGCTGAAAAACAGAAACACTCAAATAAAACATGTTGCTCTTTTCTGCACGGATGCAAATTATTTGCAAGTTTATGATGCCTCACATACAACACAGCAGCTGTACTGGTCACATAGTTTTTCTTAAAGCCATATAAGCATCAATTCAGGTTTTACTCTTTGTGCTTGATACACACTCTGATGCTTCGGTATCGTTTCATCCATCAAAAGAAAAGAAAGTCACTGAGAGCAAGAATACAAGAATCTTTCAAAATAAGAGCTGAAGGTTTTTTGTGTTCTCTTGGTCGTTATTGATTAGCACATTTTGTTTTATTTTTGTCCATCTTCACAGGAGCATGAACGTGAGCGAGAACTTCGAGAGCGCCATCGAGATCGTGAACGGGAACGAGACCATCGTGAGAGGGAACGACGGCAGCGCGAGAGGGAGCGAGAAAGAGAACGAGAGCGTGAGAAAGAGAGAATGCGGCGGAAAGAAGAGTGGGAAAGGGATAGAATGAAGCGAGACGAGAAGGCGAGGCCGAAAATTCGTCCTCCTCGAGACGCCAGGGAGAAGAAGGAGGAGGACAAACTGAAACCACGTTCCCCTCTCAACCTGCCGCCAAAGTAAGTAACATTTAATTTGGTTGTTTTGTGTTTCTCCTTTGTTTTATCTTCCTAATGAAACCAGAGAGGACAGTCATGATGATTAAGGGTGTGTGATGCAGTTTTCAGACTAAATGAAGGAAAATTGACAGGTTTGTTGTTATAAATTAGTTATTAATCTCAGTTCAGCATCAATTTTCCTCCTATAACAATTTGAGAATAATACAAATTCAATAATAGGGATAAAATCAAACCTGATGTGATGTTAAACATTCCTTAAGTTTACATGTTCCTAGTTTAGATTTCAATTTCTTTATTATGTAATTAAGATTTCCCAGCATGTTGTTCATTTTTAGTTTTAAAGATTTAAATCATTCTTCATGACCAACACACAGTGACTCATAACAGCATGATTTGGCAATTATGTTACTGGTAAAGTTTGTAATTATTTGAATATCTGTGGATCATAACTATATTCATGTTTTTATACTGAGTGAACGATTGAGGAACAGAAAGTTTTTGCATCCTATAAACCATTAGCTATGTCAGCTATTCACTCTTAGTCTCAATGGTTTTATTGCCCTAATTGTATGAACTGGATGTACATTTTATTTACATCTCCAAATGCAAAAGACTTCTACTAAAACTGAAGTGAGACAGCGTCATACTGCTGGTGTCGTCTGACACCTGATAGTGAAGACATGATGGGTTATTTTAATCTGAACATAGCTGAATGTGTTTACAAAGACCTGTTGTTTCTATTGTTCTGCACGATTTCGTTTTTAAATTGTGTAACTTTATGACGTGCATTTCTTTCATCAGCTTTTGAAATTTCCCAGCAATAACAATGTTATTTTGCAAGTGGGAGCCAACACCCATGTTTTAAGTTTGGTAATGAGCTGATTGTTGATAGTTGTGTGGATTGTGACAGAAATGAAAAAGTTAATCATCTTCAAAGGTTTAATTCTGTTTCTAGGAAAGTTCAAAGCAGCAGCCTTCTGTTCTTTTACTCAGTCTCATATTTTTTCCCTTTTGTGTAACTTCACATTATCAACTTACTGTGTTTTTTGGGCTATGCAAAATTTAGCTAATAAATCTGCTACCCACCCACCAAAAGTTTTTCTCTATGTTCCGTCAGGCTGACTGAATGAAGTCTTCAAACATCCTGTTAGTTTTTGTCACAGTCTGCTGAATTTATGGCTTTTTGTGCCCTACTTCCTTAAACTAATTCCTCCTTAAAGGAAACAAGCTGATATAAAAGAGCTAAAAATAGATTCAGTGTTGTGATTCTATATTTGGCTCATAGTTGTGATGAAGTAACTTATTGGCTTTTGCATCATCGCATGGAGTCATTCAACGGGCTGTTTGTGCAGTGAACTTTTGTGTTTAAACAGAGGGGATGTGACACATTATACAGTTTATATAATGGGTTTATGTGATAATAATGAACCGAGCCAAACCTTTAACACCCACCATCCGACCACTCCTTAGAACTCAACCAGCTGAGAAAGCCAAGCATTCCTGACTCCAGTGGGAATATCCACTCTTACGGTTTCTTTCCTTCTACAAATATTGATTTTATACACCTTAAAAAACTTTTAATCTTGATGACATCGTTGGAAAAAATACAGATTTCACTGCAGAGGAAACTCCACTATATGCTGTGAATAGTTGTAGGTTTTGGTAGAAGTAATAAAATCAAACTTTGAGCAGCTAGTTTCTGAAACACTAACAAGGTTGCATTCAATGTACTTTTATTTTAATGTTAAAATAAACTTCCTCTTTTTTCAATGTAGTCCTGGAAATGAGACATGGTGGAATTTAACCAGCAACCCTTCAGTTTGCAGTCACTCTTTTGTCAGACACGGCACACCCCAAAACCAAATGAAATTTTGTTTTGAGTTTAAAAATTCTGTTGTTGCCAAACAGTCTCGGGCGCGTGTGATTCAGTGAATGAAAAAAACAATGAAACCAAAATAGAAACACACTTAAAAGGACTTAAGGCAGCTTTACAAAATTTGACTCAGTGCTGCCGCGACAGGTGCTGCAGCCACCAGCCAAGCCGGCACGGGAGCGCGCACAGACACTTTACAGACTGTTCGTCTTCACAGCACTGCACCGGGGAGGCTAATCCTTTTTTGATCTCATCATTTTCATACTGTATCAAGCTCTAAACACGACCTATAATGTTTTCTCACCTGGTCACAAGGAAATGAACCATGTCAGCATCCGTTTTCACTCCCAAATGCAGCTGAAGTTCCCTCCATGAACCGAACGCATATCCAATATTTATGCGGGTGCCTGCCCGGCTTCGGTCATATTTTTTTTTAGACTCACGAGATGCCGCTGATAAAGTCTTTTTTTTCTTCGTGGTGCCACTTTTTTGGGGGGTGAGAGTGGATGCAGGTCGTTTGCTGGCTGCAGAAACATCCATAAGTATACCTTCAGTGTTTGAATCCAAGTCCACGGCGGCCATGTACTTCCTGTTCAAGAGCTGTCGGCAACGCGCATGCAGCGTCAATTTACGTCACATCCCTACAACTGCGCGGGAAATTCGGACGTCGAACTGCAGCGCATTATGTAGCACACAGCGTGTCCAAGGCAACAGACATATATGCGGATGGCCTCGTTATTTTGGGTTTTTAATGCTTCATGACCCATTAGCATTGAATAAACTGGAAATGCATGTGTAGTTTTTCACAAATCTTGCCTTAAGTCCCTTTAACTTTCAAAGTGCATGTTTAATCAATAGCAGTGGGATTATGTCGGACTCATTCACGTTTTGGTTTCTCTGTAGTTAAAACATTCAAACCTCTCAGTTGGTTTTTTTCCTCTTTAGGTTGAGCTTTGGTTTTATGAATCTCCCGTTCATTTACCACCACTATAAGCAGTGATCTGAACATACATGTCATAATAATGCAAGATTGTTTATATATTTAGATCTAATAATGCAACAGGTCATAGTGTACATAGTTATTTCTGGAATTGGAAGGTTTCCCTGAAAAGACCAGAGTTTAAACATAAAAAATGAGTCTTTTTTTTTTCTTTGTTGTCTGTGCCAAGTTTCCACTCAGACCGGCCTCAATAGGACACACCTTTGCTTCGCTTTGAATGAGGGAAATTTAGTAATCTGACCTAAAGCGAATATAACAGTTCCTTTAGTAGCAATGTAGCTCCTGCAATGAAATACTAATGCTACAACATGGTGCAGTTACTAGAAAGGGAAGCATCACACAGAGCCAGACATGGTTGCATCATAATATGTGAGAGGGTCACATTTGTCCTTGTTGAGGAGCATGACTGCATTTAAAAACAAACTGTTAATTAAATAAATCATTAAAGGTCCTGTATCCTGCTATTTTACAGCTTTCAACATCTGGGATAGACACATACAGTGGGGCAAAAAAGTATTTAGTCAGCCACCAATTGTGTAAGTTCTCCCACTTAAAAAGATCAGAGAGGCCTGTAATTTTCATCATAGGTATACCTCAACTATGAGAGACAAAATGAGGAAAAAAAATCCAGAAAATCACATTGTCTGATTTTTAAAGAATTTATTTGCAAATTATGGTGGAAAATAAGTATTTGGTCACCTACAAACAAGTAAGATTTCTGGCTTTCACAGACCTGTAACTTCTTTAAGAGGCTCCTCGGTCCTCCACTCGTTACCTGTATTAATGGCACCTGTGTGAACTCGTTATCAGTATAAAAGACACCTGTCCACAACCTCAAACAGTCACGCTCCAAACTCCACTATGGCCAAGACCAAAGAGCTGTCAAAGGACACCAGAAACAAAATTGTAGACCTTCACCAGGCTGGGAAGACTGAATCTGCAATAGGTAAGCAGCTTGGTGTGAAGAAATCAACTGTGGGAGCAATTATTAGAAAATGGAAGACATACAAGACCACTGATAATCTCCCTCGATCTGGGGCTCCACGCAAGATCTCACCCCGTGGGGTCAAAATGATCACAAGAACGGTGAGCAAAAATCCCAGAACCACACGGAGGGACCTAGTGAATGACCTGCAGAGAGCTGGGACCAAAGTAACAAAGGCTACCATCAGTAACACACTACGCCGCCAGGGACTCAAATCCTGCAGTGCCAGACGTGTCCCCCTGCTGAAGCCAGGACACGTCCAGGCCCGTCTGCGGTTTGCTAGAGAGCATTTGGATGATCCAGAAGAGGATTGGGAGAACATCATATGGTCAGATGAAACCAAAATAGAACTTTTTGGTAGAAACTCAACTTGTCGTGTTTGGAGGGGAAAGAATGCTGAGTTGAATCCAAAGAACACCATACCTACTGTAAAGCATGGGGGTGGAAACATCATGCTTTGGGGCTGTTTTTCTGCAAGGGGACCAGGACGACTGATCCGTGTAAAGGAAAGAATGAATGGGGCCATGTATCGTAAGATTTTGAGTGAAAACCTCCTTCCATCAGCAAGGGCATTGAAAATGAGACGTGGCTGGGTCTTTCAGCATGACAATGATCCCAAACACCCCGCCCGGGCAACGAAGGAGTGGCTTCGTAAGAAGCATTTCAAGGTCCTGGAGTGGCCTAGCCAGTCTCCAGATCTCAACCCCATAGAAAATCTCTGGAGGGAGTTGAAAGTCCGTGTTGCCCAGCGTCAGCCACAAAACATCACTGCTCTAGAGGAGATCTGCATGGAGGAATGGGCCAAAATACCAGCAACAGTGTGTGAAAACCTTGTGAAGACTTACAGAAAACGTTTGACCTCTGTCATTGCCAACAAAGGCTATATAACAAAGTATTGAGATTAACTTTTGTTATTGACCAAATACTTATTTTCCACCATAATTTGCAAATAAATTCTTTAAAAATCAGACAATGTGATTTTCTGGATTTTTTTTCCTCATTTTGTCTCTCATAGTTGAGGTATACCTATGATGAAAATTACAGGCATCTCTGATCTTTTTAAGTGGGAGAACTTACACAATTGGTGGCTGACTAAATACTTTTTTGCCCCACTGTATATGATAAAATGTTACATTTGGTGTCATATAGTCTTCATTTGTCCTGAAATATAACTTGTGTCCTGGAGTTATTCTCCGACTCGGAAGTAAAACATTTGGTTTTCCTAAAATCCCATCTCTCCTTCATACTACAAACTGTGGTGCTTAGTGTTTTGCTTCAGACTCTCGCTGCTTAGGGTGTGTGTGTTTAATCTGCAGGGGCAGCACAGACATACCGGGCAGGTCCTGGTGTAACATTGTTACATCACTATGTTACAGTCAGTGGTTTTCCAGGAGAGAGTGGAGCAGCTGCTCAGCGCGCAGGATTCAGGAGGATTACTGAGAAATGCGTGTATTAAACCAAAAACCACTCTGGAGGGTTTAATAAGGAAATAACATCATAACATAGTTAAAAGATCCAA
The DNA here is from genome assembly GCA_006937955.1 of Pachypanchax playfairii. Classification (NCBI taxonomy): domain Eukaryota; kingdom Metazoa; phylum Chordata; class Actinopteri; order Cyprinodontiformes; family Aplocheilidae; genus Pachypanchax; species Pachypanchax playfairii. The sequence continues at coordinate 1,878,900 of SSNP01000005.1, read as the reverse complement.
ACAGTTGGTTTTACATGATACAGGACCTTTATTATCTACTGGAGGGTAATGAATCAAACAGGTGGTGAGAGCAGACCAGAGACAAGGGCCCAGCCGTTTATTGGGGAGGACGTCAGGAACGATTTTGTCAATGTGGAGCTGTAATCCACAAAAAGCATCACAACATAGCGTCACTTTGTTCCAGATGGGTCAGAGCTGTGCGTGGAGGGAAGGAATCTTCATCTTTTGTTTGTGTATGTGAACCGTTGAGAATCACAGAAGCAAAAGAGGCTTCAGTGTGATTAAGACCCACTGCTCCATCACCAGAGAGGCAGTTTGTGGACACAGGATTTGAGACATAGTGGGAGAGTGACCTGAGCAAAGGAAAAAGTCAAGATGCTGGTGAAATCAGCAGAGTTCAGTATTTATACCTGTCCATCAAACAGCACAGGTCGTCTTCGTTCAAACCAGTGCAGCTTGTTTTACAACCACAGTAGCAAAGTCAGGTAATCTGCCAAGATGTTCAGCTTCTGTTTACACAAAGTAACACGTTTACAAAATTTATGGGTTTATAACTGAAGAAAAGATAAATAAATGATAAATTTAAAATAAACACATGCTCATTGTCAAATTAGATAAAACCCAATCCAGAAAGTCTTGACGTTGATCTAAAAAGCACATTTATTCTACAGTATAATTAAGGGGAAAATCCTGCAAAGATGTTGCTATTTTTAAGAGCTGTTTGGTTGCCAAATGAAGAAGAACATTTTCTTTGTCCTGTGACTTGAGTCAGTCAGCTGAGTTGGCTTCAGGGGATCTTTTTTTTTACAAATTCACCATAGGTTTTCAGAGGAAAACTTAAAATTGCTTTGAAGAATAATAAAGGTGCATAATGTTCTAATTTAGGACAAAAACCTTGAGACCCATTAATCCCATTTCAATCTTCTCAGCAGGCTGATAGAACCTCCTTCAAAGAAGGATATGGTTCCTGTAATGAGGCGACCTGACGAATGGAAAGACCCATGGCGGCGGTCCAAATCTCCCAGGAGACGACTTGGGTTGGGCTCTCCTCCACGAGGCCGTCGGCGACATCGTCCCTCGGGCTCTTCAGTCTCACTGTCCAACTCATCCAGGTAGGAGCTCTTCTTCACCTCAGTCCTGCCAGAGCAGCTTGGAGATAGAAATATTCAGATATTATCAAACAGCAAAGGCCGCAGCTAAAAATCAAACTTTGAACAATCTTTTTGGACAGTACAGTTAATATTTATTATCATAATTTGCTGGATTAAACAGCTGATAAGAAGCCAAATAAACCATGTGCTGCTAGTTGAAGTGCTGGAAGAAATCCAGACTCGTGTTGATAGAATGTATTGCCTTAAGTATCAGGACACCTCTCCAAATAACTGAATTCAGGTGTTCCGTTCACTTCCATGGTCACCTAGGTATTCAGTCTGCATCTACAAACATTTCAGAGTAAACGGCTCACACTCATGAGCTCAGCAAATTCCCGCACGGTATACTGAGGAGTGTTATAAGTCCTATTTGTCAAATGTTTTCACTACTAAATATTCCATGATCAACTTCTCAACAGTGATTAGTGTGTTTTTTACCACTTACTGAGGTTAAACAGAAGTTACATGCATCTCGCTGTATCTTCACTGTTTGCAGCTGACTGCCTTCATTTTGTCTGTATTTCAGCGTAAACATTAACGCTGCATCATGGAGCTTTTGGTTAAACATTCATACAGTCAATTCCTAATCTGTGCAAAGAAAAAATACCAGTGATATGTGTTGGGGTTCCTTTCAAAGCTGCCCTGATGATTGCACAGTCACAGTGACGAAGTAAAGGAGTGTGTAAAAAAGATCCTAGATAAGTGGGAAAGTGTGAGCATGTTATTTTTATTCCTTAAACAATAGGCTTGGTATTTTGTTCTTGCAGAAACTTGAAAGCAAAAATGTAAACAATCTTAAAAATGCAGTTCCTGGAGAGCTGATGATTTTCTCTCTAACTCATAATGACACGTATGTTCACGTTATATGTATACCGTAAATTCCGGGCTATAAATCGGGACTTTTTCCCTACACTTTGAACCCTGTGGCTCATAATCCAGTGCGGCATATCTGCAGTTTTTTTACTAGCCACCTGGGGCATTCGATATAATGCAACTGAGCTACTGCACGTAAGCCCTGGCTGCAAATATTTACATTTACCGGTAATCAGCGGCAGGGTTCATTATCAAATCAATGAAGAGTCAGCCCCCCGATTTCTTTTATTTACAGCTTTTGTTTTGGTAAAACAGCAATCGGTCATTCACATTCCACAGGCTTAACTGATTCCGCCCGATCCAGTCTCTGTTTTATTTCCATCATATTAACAGCTGCAGTGTTTTTATCATTGTGATGGCTACCAAGAGCCGCTGTTCTGTTCCATGAAACCGGTCCTGTAGGCTGAAACCGAACCACATACCACTATCGCATCTCCCGCTCTCTTTTCCTTCTCTCTCACACACGTCCACCTCCAGGCATTTACCTGAACACTCTCTCTCACACCCGCAGACATCAGCACAGACACCGTGATAATGTGAAGCGATAAACATCAAAGCAGAGTCGTTACATGATTTTACAAAAAAACATCCATGAATTTTGCAACAGTAAAAAGACAAACGCATGTGTTATAACATTTGTTGCAATCAAAAGAAAAAAAGTCGAAAAAGTAAAACTAGTTGATGAAATAAAAACAAGCCGTTCATGTAAACAACTGAATCAAACTGTCTCAAAAACGAAATCAGCAGTGAGCGAGAAAAAAAGCAGTTAAACCAGTTTCCTGCAATGATGCTGTCGATTGGTTTATTTTCATATTAACAGTATAAGAACAAAAGAAGTCTGCATGAATCTTCACACTCAGTTAGTAACCCACGGCTTAGAGTCCGGTGCGGCACGTGTGTGGGGGAAAAAACTATTTTTTAACTTTTGTGGCTTATAAGCAGGTGTGCATTATAGCCTGGAATTTAGGGCAATTTTTTGATTTATGTGTAATCATTTATCTTGTTAGTCTATCAAAAGTCAGTGTTTCCCATCTAACCAAAGCTGATAAACAACTTTGTGAGAATATTTTAGGTCTATCAACAATCCACACTTTATATCCTTATTGTTCCATATTTGGCTTGTTGTGTAGAAATTTGCTTTTATCCCCATGTAACTATTATCAAACATTTGTTTGTGTTATAAAAGAAAGCTAAAAGACTTTTATACAAACTGAATGTTAAGAGAAAACGTACAGCTTATTTTGTAATCAAATATCTTGAAATGTAACTAAATATTTAGGTATGTAAATGCAGATTTTCACATGGCTACTTGTAAAAAAATTGCTAATATCTTAAGAGGAAGAGGAAGTGTTGAGATGCTCACATACCCACAGGCATGAGTCGCAATCATTTTGCCTTAAGTTGTTGTTTTTAGGTTTTATTCAATTACCAAAATCTGCTGACTTTACTTTTTACTTTTTTTTTTACAATTTTCCTGGAAAATGTAGTTTCTCTCAGCTCACATGTAGCAGCCTGTATGTTCTTTGTTTTATAATAATAATTTCTCTGTTATGTTTTTGGATAATAACCAGCTGCGATTTGTCTAGTTGATTAGGGCTGAATAATGTGAGAACTGGAACACTTTGATGCTTTTGTTACAATGAAGAGTTGGTTGGGGGTTTGAGTCTGTTGGTTTGTTTGAATGATCAGTAGCATCCGCCTGAAGGCAACAATTCAGTGTAAAGTTTCACATTCTAGGGAGATGTTTTCTAATTCTGAATCTAAATCTAATCTCTCTCCATGCTGACTGAGACGCTGTAGTAGTTTGGAAATTACCTTTAAACCTTTGATCAGCAGTTTCTGGCAGATACTTCTTCTCTTTTGGTCATGTGGAAGAGTTTTCACTCATTTTTTCCACATTGTGGTGTATTTTCAGAATAGGAGAAGCAGAAGTATGTCAGGGGGGAGAAGGATGTCCAGGTTTCCCTCCTGGACTTTCGTCTTTCTGACCTGACCCCAGATAGATGGATGGATGAAAATAAATGTGTCATGTATTGTTCAGCTGAGGCTGGATTTACTTGTTATGATGTTGTTGTGGAAAATTATTTACCGAGAGTCAAAGTGGGTTGAAAAGGAAATAAGTTTAGTATAATTGCATACATGAAATAAAAGCGGTCATTCAAACACACGTTCTTCTGGATGAGGCTCCACCTTTGATATTGTCTTGTTGTCTTTTATAGTCAGACTGTGTCTCGATGATAATGGCTGTCATCAGACTTCTAGGTTCCAGAACATTTAGAGAAAAGCAAACGTCATTGATAAGCTGTTGCCACCAGTTTAATCTATACACTTGCTGAAGAGATCAACAATCTGATATGAAGTTATAATCAAATGTTTCTGTGACGAGCTTGTACAAATTAATTAAAGTAGCCTAGAAGGCTAGCACAGTTCCCCTCTTCTGATTAATATAAAACCCATTTTATATTAATCAATAAACCAATTGCAGAGCCGCCGGAGAGAGAAAGAAAAGGAAAAACATAATAAAACCAAACAATGAAATTATTATTTTTTTAAAAGTAAAAATATAACATCAAGTAGAAAAATATAAAAAGAAAAACATAATAAAAATAATGAAAATATTAAGACGAAAAGTCTCACATTTTAAAAAATATCCCACTTTAAATCTCTGTCCATGTGTGCGTGCGTGCACACGTGCGTGTGCAGGGATTGTGAACAGTTGTTTCTGTGAGAAAGGAGAAAAACATAATGTTTATTATTTTTTAATAAATTCTAACTGTATTTACTGTGTGTTGCAGGTCTTCATCCCGCTCTTCATCCTACACGGGCTCTGGGTCGTCTCGCTCCCGCAGCCGCTCCTCCTCATACTCCTCATACTCTAGCCACTCCTCCCAGCACAGTTCCTTCAGTGGCAGCCGCTCAAGGTGTGTGTATGTGTGTGCACGTGCAAGAGAGAGAGCTAAGTTTAAATCTACATTGTACAAACATGTTTCTGCTGGAAAAAATGCTTGAATCACCTTTAACTGCAGGCAGAATATTGGAATCAGATTTAATAAATAAACTTCTGAGACTTTGTTGGTTTTACGTTTTTCAGATCTCAGTCATTTTCCACGTCTCCCTCACCAAGTCCAGCTGCACCAAGGACAGCCAAGAACAAACCAGAACCTCCAGTAGTTTCTGCCAAAGGGTAAACCTGTCTAATTTATCCAGTTCATGTCATGCAAATTTATATTTAGGTATGTACAACAGCCTATTTGACTGTTCTCTTCAGTTCCATAAAACTTTGAAACTAAAAAACCTTAGAATTCATCAACTTTGGATGATCATCTTCCAGCTGGATGTCTGAGATTAGTCACATTTATGAGACAAGTTAGACTCCAGTCATAGTCTATCATATATCATGGTCTGTACTGATACTTTTTAAAAAATACTTATCAGTAATACCAGTGTTCTTCTGCATCCCTGTTTATTTTATCTTTATTTTATCATAAATACCCACATTAGTAGGATTTGCTGTAATTAAGTTAAAATTAATCTGAAATTGGCATTTTGGACCGACTCCATTCTGCATCCTGCCTGTTTCTGGAGAATTATTCAAGGATCAGAAGCTGGAAGTTAAAGTACTCTAGAATATCCTAAATCAAAATCAAGTTTTTAGACAGTTTTTTTTTTTCTCCAGCAGAACATCTGTTGATGTTTCGGCTTTGTAGTTTAGAACATGCTCGTTGCCGCATGTCTGCACACGTGAATCTGGTTTCTTTTCTTTCCATAAGCATGCCACCAAAGCAGGGTACAGTGCCCCCTCCTCGGAAAGACAAGCCCCCCTTGAAGAAAGCCCCCAGTCCTCCTCTGCCTGGTGGTCCTCAGAGCAGGCCCTCCAAACCCATGATGGAGGGAGGCAAACCTCCAACTAATGCTAAGGAGGTGGCGGGTTCAGGTGGTGAGGCAGGGAATGGTGCGTCAGGCAGACCTCTACCACCACGAGAACCTGGGAGACCTCTGAACCCGCGGGAGGGCAGGCAGAGGGAGCGGCAGCAGCACCCTCCTCGCAGGTACGAAGCTTTAACTCAGCTGAACTTTTATCTGCTTTAAAATGTTAAAATATAACAGACACTCAGATTTGTCTTGTTTATGACTGTTATGTTCCCCAAAAACGTACTTTTATTCCTGTTAGTAATTCATTCCATATCTGTGGTCGCTGGTCGAGAAAGACATGAGATCTTTCTGAGTACTTAAAGCTTTTGATAGAATCTTTCTGTAATTTGTGAGTAAACTGAGAGGGAGAGATTTTTTGTCATAGAACCAGTTTAGTTGGGAGTTTTTACTTCTTTCCAGAATCCTAAACGCAGCATGTGCATAAAAAGAAATCTGTCAGAAAACATAAGTTTATATCCACAGAGCTATCATGCTAATCTTCCTTTTTCTAAAACACAACAGGTTAATGTTTGGAGAAAGCTGCTTGGTCAAACAAAAAAGGGAAATATTCTCCATCCCGAAGTAACAATCACTTTTTTTCTCATTCAGTCATCCGAGCAGCTGGTGGTCAGATGGGATTTTTTGTAGACTGAGCTGCGTAGGCGTCCTCTGCTTTGTAGGATTCTGATGCAGACTCGCCCATAGCTTGTTCCGCCCCCTCAGTTTTTCACTTCATACCAGTTCTGCAACAGGATCCTATAAAGCACCAGTCAACAACAAAGCTCAGGCAGTTCCTGTTGTCCAAACACACAAGCTCCAAAACGCCCCTGCAGGGCTGCATTTGGGATCTGATTCTGTTACGGGGGTCATGCAAACTGAACATGTATTGAATCTAAACAGGTTGTTGTGTGGACTAAACCTCGCATTTCAACACATATTTTTGTACATTTTTATATCCTCTTTTTCTGATACAAAGTCCTGCATTTGAAAAATACTACATAATACTATATTGATCAGTTAAAATACACGCATTCCCAAATCTGTTTGAGGATAAACCCCTAAAGATCAAATATGTAGCTTGTCTTATTATCTTTCATATAATTAACTTTTGAATTTGTTTTAGTGGGAAGAACTCAAACCATGTTTGTTAGTTTTTAAACATGTTTGTTTGATTTCCGTTAGTTCTTTTTACCAATATGACTTTGAATCCTGCTAATATGTTTAATAATGTGCCAGTTCTGTCCTTATTTTATGATGGGTTCTAAATTTGGCTCTAATATCTGTCGTTCCTGTTTTTGCTCTTTTCTCTGAAAAGCTTCACAACTGTTTCAGTTTGTTTTGAACATGTGATTGTTTTGTTTAACGCTGTTAATTAAAGAACTAATTAAACCATGTAAGACACCCAATGTGCCAAACAAACCTATAAACAGGCAGCCATGGGGATCTGCTTCGTTCTGGTCCTCTGGTCATCATCTCAACATGAGCTGGATCAGTTTTAAAGTGTCACTCTGTCATCTTCACCAAGCCAGAAGGTTTTTCTTAAAATAAGTTCAAGTTTTAGACTCTTCAGGTAGAAGTCTGAGGTTGTGTCGCCTCACTGAGACAAACACTTGTTTACCACTAAATACCCTACGAGATCATTTTGTGTGAACGAGCTGTTGGATGTTAGTGGAGGTTTCTCGCAGAGTTTCCATCAAGTGTTTAAATAAATTGTTTCTGAATCTCATAGTGTGAGAGCAGGGGGGTGTACGGCTTGGCACACAACAAAGACATGTTTGTGAGGAAGTACCACAAACAAAATCACCAGAACTGAGAGTCCTAACAAACTTAAATTTGCATGTTGGTGTCTAATATAAAGTGGCGGTACAAGTGTTCCATGGCTGTGCATTTTGGGGAAAGACCTGAGAGGCTGTGTGTGGGTGTATGTTTGAGGAAAAACCTAGCTTCTGTACATTTCCTTACATGGTGTTTGTGTGACAAGCATCATCGTGAAGAGGGGAAGATAAACAAAACTGTGGGGAAGAACTGCAAAGTTGATGAATTTGTTTTTTCTGTTTGTTTGTTTGTTTGTGGGTGTGTGTGGAGGTGGCTGCATTGACACCTGGAAACTATCCTGAAAAGCCGCTCCTGTTAGTCATTTCTTTTCTGGACTACTTCCACACAGACAAATACTGATTATACTGTAGATTTCACTCTTTTCAACAATGAGGAGGTCTTTGTGTTTGTTACATGAGACTAACACGGTCGCTCCTACATGTGAAACATGACTTTGGCGTGTTAATGTAGATTACACATCAATAGTTTAAAGAGAAGCAAACTGAGCTGAAAGTATCATAAAGAAATAAAGAGTCTTCTGTAGTGAAACTAAAGCCCCGCTCGGTGTGTTCACACAGCAGTGATCCCTCCTGGGTGGGTGGACAGGTGAGCAGGGACATTCAAATCAGCTTCTACCATTGACCGCTGGAACAACAGTCAAAAACTCCACCGCTGGAAAACAGAAAATAATGCCCTCTATTCAAAAAGCAGCCTGATCATTCTCCCTCTGTCTTTTATGGGCATTTTCCAGCTCCAGCAAGTCTGATGCTAAAACCACCGTGCACACGCTCACGGCTTAATTATTATTACTGATCCATTAAGCCTTACAGAGACCTTTATTGTTAAAACTGTTTTCAAATTGTTTCAGTTTATAAATACAGAACTTTCAGGCTCTTTTTACTACAAATTTGTTCCAAATCAGCCAGTTTGTGTGTTTGTTTTTTCAGAATAAGAAAAAAAATAATGTGTTGTTACAGATACAGGAGTTAATATGAGGTTCTACAGACGGACCAGAGCCCTGGGTCTAATTAATTGTTTGGGAATGTGTTTGGTCTCTTCCAGGAGAACCGTAAGCGGGAGTGTGAGTGGAAGTGACAGTAGTTATACTGGTTCTAGTTCCAGATCCAGGTCCTCCTCCAACTCCATGTCCCACTCGCGTTCTGGATCCAGAAAATCCAGGTAAAAAACCACATGCTTATTTAACAGGATTTTACTTGGAAAGATGCAAACTGACAAATTTTTATAGTAAATACCCAAAATATGAAGGACTCTGTAAAAACAACAGACAGCAACCAAATGTTGTTCCTGTTTGTTTCTTTATTTCTATATTTTTATTTTGCTTTTTCTTATCTGTTCTTTCAAAGAAAAATGTAAAACAATGTTAAAAGATTTTACATTTTTAATCAATTTAAATATTAATATATTTATAGTATTTTATGGGCAAAGTTCTAGTAATAATTGAAAACTTGTTTCAGGATTGCATCTTCAGTTCTGTGTAGAAACCTTAAAGCTGTTGTATTCTAACGTCTCTGTGTTTTGTTGTGTTCCTCCTCTTGCTTTCATGTGCCGCCTCCGTTGGTGGATCCTTCAGAAAGTCCAGGTAAGAAAATGAAGTGAGTTTTGTGTGAGTGGGTTATTTGTGTGCACACACACCACAGTGAACTTGTCTCCTGCTTCAGGTCGCTGAGTGTGAGCAGCGTGTCGTCAGTATCATCTGCATCATCCAGCAGCAGCTCGGTGCACAGCGCAGACTCAGATGACATGTATGCTGACCTCGCTAGTCCGGTTTCATCAGCAAGTTCTCGCTCTCCTACACCAAATCACCCACGCAAGGAGCGAGGGCCTGCACGGGACCGATCCCCACAGACACGGGACAAAAACAGGGGTTAGTCCAGAGACTGAGCTGCTACTGAGATCATAAATACAGCTGCTCTGAATGTATAAAGTTCTGCTGTGGAGCTTCAGTATCAGGTTCTGAGTTCATCTGCTGCAGACCGTCGGGGTCTGCTGTAACCTTGTGTGGATATTTGTTTCAATCCTATTTTATTACTTTAGCAATTGTTAGTTTAACTTTCAGGATTTGACTCTGTTACATTACATCAGAACTTCATCCTGAAGTTTGGAAGAACTCAGACTAAAAATAATCAGATAAAACTTTTTTGTTTCTTATACCCAACATTTTAACTTGCTTTTCCTGTTTTCCTCAAAGTGGAAAACCTGCATGTTTTTTTTTTTCCAACTAAACGCTTAATATTTACATTTTAATTGTTTTCTGTTCCTCTTTTTAAAAAAAATGGTGTTTCCTTCTGTGATTCCTCTTTAATGTTCATCCCAGTTCGGTTCAGCCTGGAGGAAACTGCAAACATGAACACATTTAAGATATTTAATGTCTTCATTCTGCTCTGCAGCTCTTTGTCTTTGTGTAGCAGTTGAACGTCCCACTGCTGCTTTATGTATTTTAACCAGTTCAAATAACGTGACTTTTAACTCTCCACTCTGTCTTTTAGCAGCAGCTTTGACTCATAACACAATCATCTGCACAACTCTTTAAACTTCATGACTAGAGATGAAGATTTAAAGTTATCAACAAACAAACTTAATGTTTGGTATTAAAAAACAACGTTTTAGATTCATCTTTGTAGTTTTACTTCAGACTTTCACGTGTTTTCTGTTTCTTTTGTCACAGAAAGACCATCAAAGAAAGATGAAGCGTTCAGGGACGATCGTAGGAAACCTGACCAGTCTGCAGGCCCACCCAGAGGAGGAAATCCTGCACCCAGATCAGGACCTGGTAACAGGGGCGGTCACCCTGTACATCCTCGTCCCGGCAACATGGGGCCTCCTGTAAACTACGGAGGTCCTGGTTCCCACAAAGACATCAAACTCACCCTCCTCAACAAGGTAACTTGTTTTAGAACACATTTTAACCAGATCCTTTTAGAGGTATTTATGTGTGACTGTGTTGAAGACTTGAAATGATGAAAAAGTTTGAAATAAAAAGTTAATATAGTCCTGCAGAGACTTTAGTGGAAAATAGACTCCAAACATAAGATACTCAAACACATAAGACAGGTCTTATTTTTCAATTTTGTTTTTGTTTTGCATTAATTGAATTACAACAGATCAACATAAGACACAGATCTGTAAATATTAAGTCATTTCAGCTTTAAATTTATTCCATCAAATGCAGACAACCAGATAAAAACCATCCACTTCTGCACTGATGACAGAAAAATAAACTAGGGCCGGGACTTTAACGCGTTAATTAAGATTAATTAATTACACAAAAATAACGCGTTAATTTTTTTTTAACGCATTTTAATCGCACTTATTTAAGCACCACAGAACATCTCTCATGAGTTTCAGCGGACCGATTATACTGGCGCAACTACCAGCGTTCATTATTTAGGACAACAACAAACCACAGTGAACATGAATGAAGAAGCGACCGCTTTGATTGGCCCCCGTGGATGGAAAGTTTTGTTATAAAAAATGACTGGATGGAAGCGTGGATAAGAGCATGTGTGTGTGCAAGCTATGCAGCAAGGAATTTGCACATCACCGCAGCACATCGGGCCTGAAGTATCACCTCAATGTTAAACATATAGCAGCTAGCGTGGACGTTAGCCCGACTCCGAGTACAAGTGTAGACATTTTCTACACTTAATGCACTGGTCTGTTGGACTTGGTTGAACAAAAATAAACAATATTTTGTTGCTTAAGCTTATGTGTATTCAGTCATGATTCAATGGTATACTAAAAATCCGTTTGAAAAAAATTCTCACTGTTCTCTGGTCAAATATTTATATGCGATTAAAATGCGATTAATTTTGATTAATTAATTACAAAGCCTCTAATTAATTAGATTAAAATTTTTAATCGAGTCCCGGCCCTAAAATAAACATTTTTAAAAATCATAGTATAAATAAACAGAAAATATCCTTTATGTTCAAACTTCAGTTGAGAATGAAACAGTTGAGTCTAGTTGTTTTCCACCTCAACGTGTGAGCTGGACAGGAGATGAATGAGTTCCAGGTGGGACAATGTGCTCGTCCTCTTCTCAGTCTCAGTCTCTGGATTTTCTCAGTTATTTTTACGGACTCCTCATGTCTCGTTGTTTCTCAGCAACAGGGAGACCGAGGCAACAGGAAGCGGTACCTACCTTCAGACAAAGACAGGCCCGGTTCCCCCGTCAACAAGAGGATGGCCATGTCTCCAGACAGAGGTGAGGGACACTCACGCCGCAGACACACACCACGTCTCCGCAGCATCAACAACAAACGCCACTGAATGGTGTTTGTTTCTCTGGATGATACGACGGCCGTCACAACCAATAAGATAAATACAACTTACAGATGTTGATCTGTACTTTTATACGTCTGTAGCTGAGGGTCATTCTCAGCAGATAGTGTGATGTCTTGTATCTGTACATGAGATATATGTAATTTCAAGGTTTAACCAAAAAGGTTTAAACTCTGTCGTTTCTCATTTTAACATGAGTTTCTTTTTTGTTTCTTAATCACACTCATCTTTACTTTGGGTTTTTTGTTTTGTTTTGTTTTGTGGATGTCCTGCAGCTTCTTTGGCTTTTTAACCTTTTAATAAAAAAGTCCCCCCAAATTAAAATAAGATGTTTGCGTTCAAAGTACCTGATGACGGTGTGACGGGAAGATTTTTCTCTTCAGCCGGAGTTTGGGGTGAAACACATCTGAAGGTTTAGGAGACAGTTTTAGACTCTGATGAGTCAGAAACCTTCACACTTCAATAACTTCTTTTGTTTAAAAATTTTTTAAATCCTAATTTGCATAAACAGCAAGAGGAAAGAGACTGTTTAAAGTTTCAACTTATTTTAATATCCTTAAATTAATATCAACCTGCTGTTTTTCAGGTCGTGATAAAAGGATTCCTGGCCGACCCCCTCAGTCCCTCCAAATCGATCGGCCCAGAGGCCCGGGACCTCGACCCGTGCCCCCCCAGCCTGACAGGTTGGTGCAGCCTTTGGTGTTTTTGGAATCATCCAGCTGGAAGTCTGGACTTTCTGAAGTCATGGTTGTTCCTGATTCTTCCTCGGTCTCCCTGTTCAGGGTTTTTAGATCATGAAGTTACTGGTAGATTTTCACTGGAGCTTAAACATAAACAGGAACATGACACAAAAAGTGGAAGCACACAAACATTAAACTCTTGGTGCACGTTAGAAGATGCATAAAAGCCCCAGAACTTAGATAGAAACAGAATTGATTATTTTCTCAGCCTGGGAAGAAAAAGTGAAAATAAAGAACACCGAAACAAAAATTAGTCACATACACAAATAATCTCAACCAGACAGGAGTCGAAGTGAGTCACTCAAAGGGGCTTGTAGTGTTGACAGGCCTCACCTCTGACCTCAGTTAATTATTAAAAAATGATTCATGTTTTTCTAAATGAGCTGAAACACAACAAAGAGTTAAAGATGTGAAGGTGGAAGCAGCTGGTCAGCAGAAGTTTCAGCTGTAGTTGGAAACAGATTTTTGTCTTTCAGAAAAAGAGGAATGTTTGTTAGTTGGCTCACATGTTAATCCCCGAGAAATAAGACATTTAGATTGGATGATTCTAAGAAACATCAGCGGTCGAGTCAAACAGGAAGTGAAAGTCGCAGCATATTGTCTTTATGTTTTTTTAACCTGATTTTACAATCTTGTCCAAACGTTGGAGGTTTGATCCTGTTGGTTTGCTCGAACTGTTTCTCCTGGATTTATACAGATTGAAACGAGTGTTTTATAAGAACAGGTTCATGTGGTGAAACCTGTTTTATTAGCCAGTAAATCTCTACACGTTTCACACGATCACAGGTTCTAATTTAGATCAGCTGATTCAAGATGACTCAGTCAGTACATATGTAGCAGGTAGAGGACTTCTTCTGTCACCTGTCTGATTCCTCTGTTTGCTGCTGGAAGCGTCTCCCGTCGCTGAAACACGGGGATGAACGCAGGTTTAAATTCAGTGAGTTTCTCAGGAAGGAGGTCATGACCTCCCTCTTCTGGTCCTCCTGATATGCAGGAAACGTGTCTGTATGTTTTAGACTGAAGTTGGTTTGTTTTTTAAAGAAAAGATACAAAGTGACGTTTAAATAATTTTAACGTTGGATTGAGTCAGTCAGCTGACTGTCCTCTTCCTGCTGTCTGTATCGGTTCAGTTCTTCTACATGGTTTAATGTAGTGAATAAATAATGTAAACAAATACATTGTTTACCTCCTATAAATGTAGAAATCATTCATAGTAACATGTTTAAACTATTACAGAAGTTGAATAAACTGAAAGAAACTGAATTCTGAATCATTAAGAGTTCAGTTGTGGATTGTGAAAGTGTTAAATGATACTTGTGTTAGAACACAGTGAAACTTCTCTGTCAGCATTTCCTAAATTTAGCAGACTTCGTGTTTATTTCTGCATTTATTCTTAGTCAAATCTTGTCATCATCATCGCACAACTGAGTGAAACTTTCTCTCTTTCTTAGAAAACGTCCTCTGTCTCCCCCCTCCAAGTCCTCTGGGAAAGGCCCCGCAACACCTTCTATCAAACCAACGGCTCCGGCCGCCGGCTCCGCCTCCAGCTCTGGGTCGAGCTCGGGCAAACCCAGCAACACGCTGTCCCGCCGCGAGGAGCTGCTGAAGCAGCTGAAGGCCGTGGAGGACGCCATCGCTCGTAAACGAGCAAAGATCCCTGCCAAATAAACGGGAGGCTCACCTGCTCGTCGGCCTGTCTGCACGCCGCCTCCCACCTGCAGCCACTGAGGGTGGAAGGACGGGGTTTTTGTTGTTCTGTTTGTTTTGTTTCCTGTCCACACAACCCTCCAGTGGACCTGTAAGAATGTTGTATGGTTGTTGTAGAAAGCCAGATGTGTGAGCGGACATAAAGCAGATGTCACACAGTTCCATCCTGTTTGTTTGTGACAGTAAACTACAACAGGATGGTCGTTCACGTCCATCAGTCCGGCTTTCCAGACCCTCAGAAGCATCAGTGTTTGAGCTGCAGCAGAAAATGTCGAGGAATGAAACATTGACTCTACCGATCAGGCAGAGAGCGTTTGTCTGTTCCACTGGATCACCGACTGGAAGCATCTTCACGTGATGTGATGAATTACAGATTCATGCTCCCTGAATCTCCTGCCTGTCTCGGCCCTTTTATCGTCTTATCCTCCCGTTTTCTGTTTCCTGTGTGGAGGAATGAGGCTGTCGGCTCCTCCGGTAGAGATCTGACTTCAGCCCAGATTCGGTTCACTGCGACTCATCTGCATCTCGTTTTCAGTTTCACACATTGTACAGAAACAGCAGCTGCTGAGATTCTTTCCTCTGATTATAGTAAACCATGATATGAAGCAGTGAATACTTTTTTTAATTTCAACATTCGTTTATTCTTCTGTGCTCCGAAGTAACCAGTTTTTTATTTACGTCACACTTTTAGTTTGCGACCGAGTGATGGAACGGGGACATTTAGAGACAAGCTTTGTCTTGTTTTTGTGACAGAAGCCTTCTAAATAAACTATTTTGATAAACATCAGCTCCTTTGTGTTTTTATTTCTGTTGGTAAAGATCTTTTCTCTGCTCTGACTGTGTAAAGATCTGATCCGTGTTAACGGTATGTGCTCATCTAAATGCAGTTATAGAGTTTTATTGAACAACCGCCCAGCTGAGACTTTTATTGATGCCCAAAGCATCAGTGTAAAAAAACTGTACTTTTTAATCACCCTAAAAATAACCCAGTGATAAATGAAATTCCAAGTTCTGCTTCACAAAACTGAATTTGTACCATTTAAAATTTGTAATTATTGAAGCTGATTTCTGCCTGAGATCAGTTTTCTCTGACGTTTCAGATGCTGCAGTTTGGATAATTCAGCTGCATCAGAGATGGTTTCTGCAGAAACTGCTGCTGATGAAACAGTTTGTAAATTGCAGTTTATTTTGAGTTAAAGTGTTAAATTAGCAACTTAGAAACAGATTATTCTTTTACAAACACATCAGCACCAAGACAAAGTGTAGGAGTTAAGGGTACATACTCCTTCATCTTCAGAGCAGCAGAGTCATCAGAAGATTTGTGACGGTTTGAGCCGTACGTGTTTGACCAGACTGAGAAGTTTGAGGTTAAATGTTTAAAGCAGGACAGACATGGTTTTTCTCTGAATAAAACATTTGTTGTGTTCAAAAATTAATCTTCCTCATTTCTTCCCACATGAAAATCCAAACAGCAGAAAGAAGTCATTGTTTGCAGGGTGCTTTTGTTTGGCTCAAATGTGAAAGTCTCACATGATTTGAAGCTTAAAACTTTTGCACATTATCAAATTTCATCAAATTAAAGTGCCAGTCAGTGAAAGATTTTTGCATTCAGGAAGTTCAAATTCCCTCCAAAACTCTGCAGCATTTGACTGAACCATAAATATATTTAGTTCCCCTTAACTCAGACATGATGTAATGAACAAGACCTACGCTGCACTAATTGTACCTGAGCTTGATTTAAGATTGTTGGCAACAAAATTGAACTTCAGTGATGAGTTTAATGGATCCAGCTGCTGAAAGTAAAGTCAAAAATGTCAAACAAGCAGAAATTTCCAATCTGTCTAACGTTTAATTAAGTTGGGAAAAACTCTTATTATAATAAAATGTATCTGCTTGTAATTTCAGATCTGAGATTTTACAAAAAAATTCTAGCTGGTAATAAATCACCTTCATGTGTAGGTTTTGTTTTTCAGTTCCAAGATTCAGCATGTTCCCAAACCTGGATGTAAACAACAGTAAACAAAACGCTAGATGATGCAGAGCTGAGGCGAGAGACCGCTTCCACATTCAGGTGACATCCAAACTAAAACCACAACAAGTGCTGACCTTTGAGGGAAAAATTAGGTTTGGGAAAAAGATGATGTATTTCATTGTTGTTAGAAATGCAAAACATGTATGTGAAAACCAATTTGAATGTTATTGAGTGTCTGACCTCATGAAACAACCCACTCAGAGTTTTCTGAAAATTTTTCTTTGATCATCGCTTGACATTCGTTAAACCATGTTCGACGAGTTCTTTGATGTTTTAATCCTGTTTATTGAATGTAAATTGAATTTGTTTAGATTGTTTACATTTAAATTTAGGAGCAGCTCATTGAAAAGATGGTTCGGACTTTGATTTCTTCAGTTTATCTAAATCAGGACAAAATATTTTATTCTGTTTATATTTCAACATGCTGCAACTTCACTGCATAAAAACCATATTTACAGTCTGGTTGACTCTAAAAATAATTCTAAATAATTAGAGACTAAATAGTTTTGTCTGGTGTGTTTCCATCAAAATATTCTGAGCACTCCTCGTGTAAACAGTTTGTTACTGTTACTGTGTAAATACAAATGATCTAAGAGGACCGTCCTACACCGAGTTCTGAGTATCTGAAGAAGTCCAGTCTTACAACATTCCTAGAAGAACAAGATCTGTATGTGTGTTTAATCTGAGGAGCACTAAGTAATATTCTCTGCATTGACAAAGAAGAGAAACATGGCTCACACCTAGTTTATTTAAATTTGAGGTTTAAATAGAGGTGATGACATTTCAGTTTGAAACTATCCTCAGCTGTAAGTCCCATTAGTCACAGACTTGATGCTGTTTTTATCAGACCCATCAGAATCTGTTCAGAAAGTCCACAATCAGGGTTTTAGTTAGTGTTTCAGTAAATTAAGTGGTGGTCCTTGGAAACATCTGTTTAGCTTAGTCGGGACTTTCCAGGTGCAGAAAGTCCAAAACCAAGGTCCAAAGTCAAGTCCAGTTAATTGGATCAATCCAGCTAATTTAATCTTAAAACCAACTTGTCTCAGATAAACAGCTAATATTAGACCAACAGGTCCTGGATCAGGATCTAAAAGTCCTGTGTCAGTCCACTTTGTTGGAACCAGCTGTTTTAATGTCAAGACCACATAAACCTTCGTCCAGCAATACATGAAGCAAAGCTAGACAGTTCTAAGTGGACGGGATAGTCCAGAATCAAGACCAGCAGGCCCATAGTCAGGACCAGACCAGCTCATTATTCTTGAAACTATTTAATCCTAAAATAGACCATATGGTTCCACACCAAGACCAGCAGACCTAGTGCTGAAACCAGAGCGGTTCAAGTTAAGTCTGTGATTATAAACTGAGTTCCGATCACTTTAACTCACGTCCAGCCAAAACCCCCAAAAAGAATCATTAAACCTCTTTATTACATCTCCAAAACAGGTATTAGTTAAGTTACAAGTTATAAACTGGTTACAAGTCCCGGCCTGTCTTAAACTTATGCCCGCTACAATCAGTACCCACAAATACCAAGTCACACCCATCAAGTACGAGCAGTTCTTAAAGCTGTAACAAGTCCAGACCTACCTGATTCAAGTTCCAACTAAAACAATAAGTTATGTCACTGCTGACGTCCAACGTGTTTCAGTTCCGTGTCTGTCATCAGGAATGATCAAGGTCCAAATGCTAAGACCTGACTTACAAGTCCCAAATAAGAACCTGCAACTTCCAGGTGAAGAACAGAAAGTCCCCGTCACAGGAAGTCCTGGTTCAGGTCCCAACTTTCACTGCAAGGGATTCTTCTCTCTATATGGAAGTTTATAATCAAGCATCAAGTCTTTCAGGATACAAAGTAAAGCTGCATGTATTTTATATTTTCATCAAATTCGTAAAGGCTTTATGTTTGATTTAAGATTTAAAATGAAACGTGACATTAAAAATCACTTATTTCTAGAGTCACAGTGAGCAGACTGAAACAGACTCGTGCTAACTTGATGTCGTTTCTCATCTCGCTGAAGATGAACTCAGATTCAACTCATCCCTGGTTGAACTTCTTTCCCAGCTGTTTTTCAGGGCTAATCTGAGTTCAAGCTGTCATTTCCTGTCAGATGCTGGTTTATAAAAGTCTGAAGTTCTCATGTTTATGTCTGCAGACACTTCTCAGAACTGAATAACTTTTAAGGGACTCACCTGTGGAAAGTTAACTACAAATGTCCCTGAAACAGTCTGCTGATAAGAGGATATTCCCCTCACGTGATCAATGGATTGTTGTACTCAGGTAATGATAATGTGCGCTCGGTTGGTATGTTCAGTTTTTAATTCTACAAACACTTCCTGTCTTTTTGCTCAGAGAGTTTAATGAGTCCATCTTTTGGGTTTGGTTTCTGTTCCAAATGTTTTAAGATTGTTCTGGAATGCAGGCGGGTCAGTTTAACAACCACATGCTGCAGTCGTACTGCTGTGCACGTACATGTATGCGTGCAGTGTGCATGTTTGTATACATGCTCCTGATGCTTAGCATCATACACTACTCATACAAAGTTAAGGATATTCAGCTTTCAGGTAAAATCTATGGAAAACATAAAGCTCACCTTCCAGTGATGTTACATCATGACAGTAGAAGCATGTGATGATGATGTCATCATCTCAAACTGTTTACTGAAACAAAAACCAACAACAGCTGTAAACCACAACAAAACATGTCAGTGTCTGAATAACGTGTCATAGGTGACAGCAGTTCAGGGGGTAGAGCAGGTCATCTAGTAACCAGAGGGCCACAGGTCACTGGTTCGAATCCTGCTCCTTCTGGAAAAAGATTGTTTTGCTGTTGTGTCCTTGGGCAAGGCACTTCACCCACCTTGTCTGTTTGGTGGTGGCCGGAGGACCGGGTGGCGCCTGGCAGCCTCTGTCCGTGTGTGTCCCAGGACAGCTGTGGCCTCATCGTGTGTAGTTTATCACCAGATGTGAGTGTGAATGACAAACTGAAGTGTCCTTCTTGTCCTTTTACAAGTACACACCATGTGACCTTGAGCATCAAGACAACTTGACATCACACTCTTCTTGAAGGTCCTCAGGTCATTGAAGTTCTGGGTTCAGCGTCTCTGGAGACTCAGCTGATCCCAGAGGTTTTCTATGGGATTCAGGTCTGGAGAAAGTTCAAATCCCTCCATTTGAGGTCCCCCAGTCTCCACCAGCTGTCCCCTCATGATGAGAACTGGATTCTTGTTGTCCATAAAGGTGAAATGAGACCAGTGTTGTCCATGCAGGGACACGATGACTAGATTCATGATGTTATTCAGGTAGTTTGAACTCGTCAGAAAGCGTAGGACAGTTCTGTATGCACAAGACACACCTGTCCACACTGTGACACCTGTCCACATTGTGACACCTGTCCACACTGTAACACCTGTCCACACTGTGACACCTGTCCACATTGTGACACCTGTCCACACTGTGACACCTGTCTACACTGTGACACCTGTCCACACTGTGACACCTGTCCACACTGTAACACCTGTCCACACTGTAACACCTGTCCACACTGTGACACCTGTCCACATTGTGACACCTGTCCACACTGTGACACCTGTCCACACTGTAACACCTGTCCACACTGTAACACCTGTCCACACTGTGACACCTGTCCACACTGTGACACCTGTCCACACTGTAACACCTGTCCACATTGTGACACCTCCACCACCAAAGGCCCGTCGATGATGCTGGCTGATGCATAACGTTCTCATTGATGCCTCCAACATTATTGAGAGAGAGGGGTGGGGGGGCAAGGTTGGATGATGCTGACCTGTACGTTTGAACACATGAAGACGGGTTTGCATGAAGAACGAAACAGAATTACACTTGACTCTCTTCATCACTTTGTCTCCTCTTCATCAGAACATCTTCATGTGCTGGAGAAGAAATAGACACATCAAAGAAAATAAGGAAAAATCTGGTGGACGAGGTTTTAAAAATATGTTTTATGATGAAGTTTGAAACAAGTAAAATATCTGCAATCAAAATAAAATAAATGTATTCGAATTTTGTGCTTGTATTTTCTGCACCTTCTTAAATGAGTCTGATTTGGGGTCATGCATGTTGTTAATCGGACAAACTGAGAATAAAAACCCACATTATTGGGATTGAACAGTGACTGAGGAAAATCCCCACATCATGGTTCAGACCAACATTTGCAGAATGTTCAGCGAGCTAATGGATAACTGTAAGTGTTGAAGGATTAACATGGGCATAATTTATTATTTTGGATGATGTACGACAGGAGGAATGTTGGTCTGGAAAAGTGAAAGGTAAAAGGAAAAGTTTGAGGAACTGTGGAATCCACCTGATATTTGCTTGGTTTCAGCTTCACGTGCACTTTTCTGGTTTGAAGTGGGAGTTTTTTAAACACTTATTGCAGTTTATAAAAAAGAATTTATTCATAATTAAAGAAGATGTTGACAGAGAAAATGCAAATTTTAAAAACCCAAAATGTTGTTGTAACAGAAAGTAAATGTTTGTTCAGAGATGTTCAGCAGGAGTCAAACAGTTCAGACTCAGAAACAGTTTATTATTATTTGATGCTTTTGTGCAAAAGGTTTTTATAAATATTAGTTAGTTAGTTAGTTAGTTAGTTAGTTAGTTAGTTAGTTAGTTAGTTAGTTAGTTAGTTAGTTAGTTAGTTAGTTAGTTAGTTTGTTTGTTTGTTTGTTTGTTTGTTTGTTTGTTTGTTTGTTTGTTAGTATTGGTTTTGTTTGTTTTATATTTTACTGTTTGTTCTATTTATTGAAGAATCATGTTTTTGGTTTGCTGCTTGTTTGTTATTTAATTTAATATATTAATATTGTTGTTTTGTTGATTTTTAAAAATGTTGTCTTTGTACTTGGGTGATGTTGTTCTTGCTGTTCTCCCTGTGTAGATACATTATTTACTATCTATCTATTATTCAAATTTAGTCCCCCCCCCCCGATCTGATTTGTTATCCAGGTGATGTAATGTTGTTGTTGTTGCTGTTGTTATTGTGTTGGCGTGATGTTGTTGTGTTTTCCTTAACAAGCTGCTGGAAATTCAAAAGCAGAAGTTGTTTGTTATCTCACCATGTGACATTTTCTTTTGTTTTCTCAACTTTACTGTAAGTTTCAGATTGTTTCTTTCTTAGAATTTTTACTGTTTTTCAAATCAGATTAAATAAGATCAAACTTTGTTATTTTGCTGTAATTTTTGTAATTATTTTTCATCCTGTTTTTTAATATAACAGTATTATTTTAAATAATAATTTTATATAATGCAATTATGCATTTTTATTTTTTTTCAGGACTCAACCACAGGGTGGATTTGTGTTGGCCACGCCCCCAACACCCACCTAAACTAGACCACTCCAAAACATACACATATTGTATATGAAGGTAGACCAGGCACTTCCATGTTGATCAGACTGTGAGCAGCAAACACCTGGGGCTGAAAGCCCCGCCTACTCACCTGTACATCCTGATGATATAATGCCCTAGCAATTGTCATACACCTGTTTTACACCTGTTTTTTTGGCTCAAAATGACCCAAAGACAAAAGAAAAGTTAAGCATCATAAAACTAAATAAAGCTGAATATATTAGAAAAATGAATATTTGAACATGAAGCTGTGAGATACAAAATGAACTCCTGAAAAAATGATCTGAGGTGTATTTTAGTTTTTAAGTGAAGATAATGTCTCATTTATTTATTTATTTATTTATTTATTTATTTATTTATTTATTTATTTATTTATTTATTTATTTATTTATTTATTTTTTCATCCAAAAAAAAAAAAACTATGAAGAAACATTTATTTTAAGCAGTTTTTATTTGCTGGATTTATACTAAAATATAATCAATCAAAAAGGCTCCTAAATATTTTCCACAGTTTGCTCATGCTCATATTTGACAAAGAACATGCCTGACTCAGTATCATTATGTTGGTTTTATGGCACAGATTAAAGTTTATAATAATCTAAATTATCCTTAACATTCACAGAAGGAAGTGAAGCTTTTCTGTGTGTTTGAAAGGGATGCTCATACACATGTTGCAGATGTAGTTCATTAAGAGTGTTTAACCTTCGACCCATCAAACTCCAGGCCAAAACACCAGGAGATTATTCTCTGGATTAAAAAGTAACAGGAAACAGGAAAACTAAAAAAATGTCATCACACTTTTAAAAATCCGATTTGATACGTGTTGAGTTGACTGCTGAGCTCTAAGAAACCAAAAGAGGAAAAAACAAACGAGAAGCATAAATAAACTAAATTACAGTCTGTTAAAGAACAAACTACAAAGATATTCACATATAAAACAGGTGGGAAAAATTCTCCTAGTGGCTTCTGTAAAACAGGAAAACTAGTTTCAGTGATGCTCACGCTGACCAAGAATCTGCATTTTGTTGTTTTTTTGTTTCTTTCTGCATTTTTTTGTGTTTTAGAAGCTGGAGTCGAACTAAACGTTTGCTTTTTGTGCATTCCACTGCTGAGTTCAGGAGTTCAGGAACTTCCAGTTTGATTATGTATTCCTTTGTTTCCATGTTATTCTTTGAGATCGTGTAAATGACTTGGTATCAGTTTTCATGCTGTTGCAACATTAAATATAAATATAGGAGAGTCTGAGTTGCGGAAGTTTTCAGTTTTGAAGACATGGTGTAAACATAAAGGAAACTATCACGCCCTTCGAGTCACGGAGATCAACTAACAGCTGCTGTCACTTTATACCTCCGATGGGAGACTTGGCAACTTTCTAAACAAACTGCTGGAAGTTCTGTTGATGCTAAAAATAACAAATCCTGCCTGCTATTTTTGGATCTGCAGCTGTTGTTGCATCATCAGACATAACATGTGTTACCTGAGCTGCAACTCCAGTTTACAAAAGCTTCTGGAAATTCTGCTCTCCAACATTCATCCATGTCCTCGTTTTAATGGTCTGAAAACATTTTTATAACAGATTAAAAACAAACTTGAACTGGTTTTAACATTTCTTTCAGAGGGTTCTTGGATTATTCAAGTCTTTAGTTTTATAAATGTATTTATTCCTTCAGAGTATTTTGACTCATGACTCTGCAGTTGCATCACTTAGTTGTTATCAGTCAACATCATCAGTGGAACTTTAACACAATGAATACATGTAAACCTATTGGGGAGTTTTATGGCGTCACGTAGCTGACAGACGGCTCTGTGTTTGTGTCAATCAGATTTCAGGTTTCATCACGACCCTGCAGGAAGCTGATGTGTGGATCTGTGAGGTCAGAGATCCTACTGCACGTCTCATGTCTTTATAGGTCAAAGCTCGTCCTGTTCTGCATCTCAAGTTCAGCCCACAGAGCACTTGGTTAGCTCTTCTTTGGAGCGCCCCCTGCTGTCTGCAAGGATTCCCTGCTGGATAAGGAGGTTGCAGAATCTCATCTCTGGTGCCAACCTGATCCTGCTACAGCAGCATCCAGGACACAGACTCAGTTTGATCTTCATTACTGTAAAGATGGTCCACTGTTAGCTGTATCTTATCACAGACATGCAGCTCAGCACAGATTTATATAAAAGATTCAATAAAGTTTAGATTTGACATGCTGTCCTGATCCAAAACCCGGAGCCAGTCCTTTTTTCACTATGTTTTGCTTCTAAACAGCCAAACTTTTTATTCAAACATAAAATGGCTCCAATATCGAGGTCACAAAGCAGCTGTCACAAAGAACAAATTTATTCCTTTTAATTCGGTTGAAGCACCAAAGACAGTCTGATAGACTGAAGACATGATTTTATTATCAATAAGGTGATTTCCAAACAACTTGATGCTGCATCATCTCTCAGGTTCTGTTTCGGGTCTTTGTTGGGCTTGTTCATATTTCATGAAGGCATGACTTTCAGACTTTCTTCATCTGCAAGATTTTATGAGTCTAAATATCTTCTTGTCCTTAAGTTTCCTTTGATTTGATCATCATCTTAATGATTCCGAGGGACGTGGGAAGTGCGTGACTGAGATCCGCTCAGGTGCAGAGCAGGTGAGCGAATGGGTGTCTCTCTTTTCTCGGGACTTTTTCCTGTTTTGATCTTGCGAGGATTAAATGAAGTTTGATCAATGGGATTATGGACGGGGGCTGGACAAAGAAGGTTGTGTGACAGAGTGAGAGTGAGTCCAACACACCCTCTTTCACCTGTTGCCTCCCACTTTCCAAGTGGAAAGAGGAAGTCGGGCTTATTTCCTCACGCCGGTAGTTCCCCAGCGCTTGAATAAAAAGGATGCGCGAGCTGTCTACAACTAGATTAAAACGAGTCCGGCTATTAGGACATTAAAGAAGAATAAGGAGTCAGTTAGACCAGAGAGACAGAAAATGTACCTTGTACAGGTAAGTGGCTGAGCGGCTCCCACGGCTCCTTCATCGCCTCCTCCATCGCCTCCTCCATCGCCTCCTCCATCACCTCCTCACCATGTCTTCTCTCCACAGATTTTCATCCTCACGCTGTGCTCCATCCCTGTGTGGACTGCGTGCAGGCACCGGTGCTGTAATGAAATTCAACTGATGGATGCCGTGAAAAAGTACGGCGTCCAACATCCGCCACCTCCGGAGTCCACACCTGCACCGGACAGCGGCTCATCCTGCCCGCTCGACCTCTACAAGAGCCTGTCCAAGGATTACAAAGACAGGTCCCTGTCCCCTTGGAGATACGTGTAAGTAGTAACACCTGATCCTCATCTGAGTTACACCTGCTCTCCTTGGAGCCTGGGGGGAAATTAAGACCCCTTCAAAAATAAAATGCGGTAAATCTTAGAGAGCGTGACGTGAAAAGCTGAAATCAGACTGGATGTTGACAGACTGATGGGACGCTGGGGGAACATCTGATGATGCTTTCACTGTTACACTTTAACTCGGTGAGTTCAGAAGAATAAAGTTTCCACGCTGAAACTGATCTGGGACCAGAGGACGCTGGTTTGAGTTTTTAAATCATCATTTTATTTCCAGTCAATAAAATCTACCGAGACACCTTATCTGCGCGTAAAAGCATAAAATAAATTAATACAGTGATATAATAAGTACTGGGGGGAAACTCTCATTATTCATGTCTATACTGATGAGATCAAAGAATATCAGAAACCTGTAATCTGACTGTCCGGTTATGGAATCACAGGTCGCAGTATTTAGCGCTCCAAGAGGGGGACGTCCCGAGTTCCTCTGTGGAGATCCAGCAGCATCACTGCAGCTTTTCATTAACAGAATCTCACTAAAGTCTTTTTTCATCATGATGCACAAGTCATTGTAATTGAATAACTTCATGCTGAATTTGTCATAAATTCTTATTTGTCACTATATAATAAACAAGTGGATTAATTACTGTGATATCTTACTGTGTTTCAACAATAATCACTGCTTTAGCTGGTTGCTACATTCTAGGTCCATGTTTTTATAAGGCTACTGTTTTTGAGAGAATATCTGTACAAATAGTAAAATATGAAACCGTAAAACAGTCACATAATGATCAGCTGAACAGATGAGCTGAAACCAAATCATTTGGATTTGAATTTAAAGGAGATGAAAAAGCAGGAATTTAATGTTTGTGGTTGGATGAGCCTCATTGATTTCTCTTCTTCTCCTTTTCCAGGCAAGTACACAGAGAGGATTTCTTTCCCTCCACCTACAATAAGGCTGAATGTCTCTGCTCTGGATGCATCCAGATGCTGAAGACCGGTACCATGGTGGAGAACTTTGACTATGTCTCCGTGCCTTTAAAGCAGTCTCGGATGTTTCTGAAGCGGGTTAGGGAAGGCTGTAATAAGAACCAGTACCGTCTGGAACGTGTTAATGAGGATGTAGCTGTGGGATGCACCTGCGTCAGGGTCAACTCTGATTAGGGTGAACTCCTGTAAACCTGCAGCTTGTGATTGCACCACCTCTGGATTGGGAGATGTGGAGTCACTCCACTGCTGAAGTTTGAGCTGGACTCTAAGTATCGACACACAGTCGACACTCCTGGATATTTTATTGGGCTTTCAAAGCTGTGATAACTTGTTTTATAGATGTATTTATTTATTGTTTATTTATTTATCTATAGTTTGTGTTGGGTAGGTCTTCATAAGCCATGTTTGTTCTTTATTATATCTCACTGAAGCTCTGCATAGTGCAGCTAATGTAAAAAGGTATTTAATACCTGATTTATATTGATGAATTGTCATCACAAAAAAGCTATTGAATAGTATTGTTGAATGTTAATCAAAGGGTAATAATTTATTCTCTTCATCACATGATGAGATTTTGGTGTATTTCTGTGGTAGATTTAGTCCCAATGGGACTTAAAAGTGCAGCTTCTTTTGAAGCACAATAAAACATATTTTATGAAAACAAGCCTGTGTCCCTGTTCAAAGCAGCCTGCAAGCTGGTGTCACAGGAGTTATTGAAGTTTGGCAGTTTACAGAAAAGTCTGTACTGTTTACAGGTAAATACAGATGAACACCAGTATTCAAAGAACCAGCCAGGTGCTGGTTAAATGCATTAATGTTCAGCTGTCAAGAAAGTACCAGCAAGTTCATCCTGAGGTCAGACATCAGACTGTGCAATACACCTCAGACTCTACTGGCCTCAGTTAGCAGGTTAAAGGTTAAAGTTCATGACTCTGAACGACTCTGTGACTTTCGAAGAAATTTTTTTCTCGAAAAATTTTCAGATGTTATAAATTTTAGTGACACCAACACAAGGCCTTGTGGCTCATATGAGGAATTTGAGAATCTTCATGAAAGTTTGTGATGTTTGGAAACTCCTTCACCACAATGTTGTTTGCAGCTTCCCGTTGACAATATTAGTAAACATTAGCTGGTTCTGTCACATGGCATTTAACATCAACACTAACTAAATGAAGTGACCAGAGAGTCTGAATCTGGAAATAAAAGTGAATAAAACAAGAAAAACACAAGTGAAACGTGCTGTTCTTTATTCAGACAGACAGACAGACAGACAGACAGACAGACAGACAGACAGATAGACAGATAGATAGATAGATAGATAGATAGATAGATAGATAGATAGATAGATAGATAGATAGATAGATAGATAGATAGATAGATAGATAGATAGATAGATAGATAGATAGATAGATAGATAGATAGATAGATAGATAGATAGATAGATAGATAGATGTTTTTCTACATTATTACAAGATTTAATATTGTAATAATGTAGAAAATATTTATTTATTTATTTATTTATTTATTTATTTATTTATTTATTTATTTATTTATTTATTTATTTATTTATTATAATATTTTACAATAATATATTTTATAATATATTTTAAATGATGCGGGATTACAGCGGTTGTATTTTGGTCTGCGCGGTAGGAACTAATGTTTCCGCTCGAACACCGGGACGAGCCGTTCTCACTGTAACACTACCCGGATTAGCTCTGCTAGCTGTTGCTCTGTTCGGTAAGTTTCTGCATCATATGGCTGAATCAGCTCGATATAACAGCAGTAACACTGAATCCGGTTCGGATGTGCATTCAAAGGTCCATTTGGTCTGACGTGCCGTGGGGGTTCAGCCCCCCCCCACCTCCAAACTCAACCCCCAGGTCGGATTCACGATCCAGATCACAGAGCACCCAAAAACCTCTGGCACCTCGGTTCATCCTAGGAATCTTTAACTTCAGTTGATGTTAATATTATTTTATAACATTTTTATTTGATAATCAGTTCTAATTGAATAAAACAGCAATTTGAATAATAAAAGATTTGAAACTCCAGATAAGGTGAAAAGTTGGTGCTAAAGCTGCTCTTATATTTATGTTTCACATTTATTCAACAAACGCATGGATATAATTTAATGTTTATTGGAAAACAATAAACTGAACACAGAAAACAGCAAATCTTCCGTAACAGTTTAGAAACACGATTGTTGTGAGATTTACTTTTTTCTGAGTGACACCAGAAAGCAAATAATCCTCATCTTTCCAGAGTGGAACGTCCTAAAAAGTGGAATATATTTGTTTTGTTGTGTTTAGTGTCGCTCTGATGGCAGGAGGAGAAGCAGGAGGCGTCGACCTCAGCAGGAAGTTTGTGTCTGAGGCCGAACTCGATGAGAGGAGAAAGAAAAGGCAGGAGGAATGGGAGAAAGTCCGGAAACCTGATGATCCAGAGGGTAGGAAGGAACCCAGATCCTCAACACACCTGTAGCTGCTGGACTTATAAATATATTGATCTGTGTTGTTGTCACCAGAGGTCCCGGAGGAGGAGTACGACTCCCGTTCTCTGTTTGAACGACTGCAGGAGCAGAAAGACAAGAAGCAGCAGGAATTTGAGGAGCAGTTTAAATTCAGTGGGTTCAGTTTCATCCCCTCAGTGTTGTTAACGGGATTTCAAATTAAGAGTCTGGTTGCAAAGTTAAAAGAATTCATCTTTTATTTTGTTATCCTGAGCTATTATTATACCTCATTTGAAAACATAATGAGTTTAAGAAAAGAGTGTAAACATTAATCTAGGATTAACAGAATCGAGGCAGATTGAAAACTTTAAGGTCACTCAGAGGTTCGTGTTTTACACCTTTAAGGAATGTTTGATTTGTGTTACAGTATTTCTGTTTGGTTTAAAAACAGACCGTCATACTCAGTCACGTATCAGCAAAGTAATAACACTATGTTTCCATGGTGACAGAGAACATGGTGAGGGGGTTGGATGAGGATGAGACCAGTTTCTTGGATGAAGTCTCCCGGCAGCAGATCCTGGTGGAGAAGCAGCGGAGAGACGAGGAGAAGCAGGAGCTGTTGGAATACAGAATATCCTTCATCCTGTGATGGTTTCCATAGAAACAAGCTAACAGAACAGTAGTTCATGTCATTTGATATACAGAATGTTTGGATGTGAGGTGAAGCTGATCTGAAAGCAGCAGCAGGTGTCGCTGCTGAATGTTTTACAGTAATGTCACCTGAAGGTCAATCAGAAGAATCAGGTCTGGATCCACTAAATGTTCTCAACTTCTGAAGAAACTATGAAAGTAAAACTGTTGGATATGTTATACTTTTATCAGTGTTAGGTACTGAATTTGCCAGTATCAGTTATTTATTTTTAGAACAAAAGCTGAGCTTTAAAGTTAGAATAAACTTTGTTTACAGATTAATCAATGTTGCAGATCTGCCCTTCATGTTCTGCTTCGGGACCCAAATATGATTTACTCACCTTAACCTTCACTGTTACAGCGCTGTAGCAAAGCAGGCGTCTGCAGAGAGTCGCAAGGACACTGAAAAGAAGTCGGCATCTAAACCTTCAGGGGCGGAGCAAAGGACCAGCCACCTGTCTCAAGCCCATTTATTAGTTGGAGCTGTCAAGAGACGCAAGTACGCGCACATACGTGCATCCTGTAAACCCAAAACAACTTTATATTTACTCACATTCACCTGGATTCTTCTGTCTACCTGCTTTAAATCAACGCTTATCACACATGTGACAGTTTGATCCTGAGAAGTGAAAGTTTAATCCAGGTATAGATATTCCAAAAATGTTTTTGAACTGTCACCCAGTTCTTCCCAGTCTTCAGACAGCAGTAAGAAACAGAAAGTGGAAAGTACTTCATCGTCATCATCATCAGCAGCAGCAGCATCGACAGGAAATAGAAACAGACTTACAGGTGGGCTGCAGTCTGATACCTTTTATGATTTGTGATAAACTTTGATCGGTACCTTCAGAAACAATCAGTCAATAAATAAACGATTAATAATACAAACACAATGAACAACATTCTGGATCATTACTAGCAGTCTGAGGTCCCTTCTGGTTGATGCATGTTCTAATTTAACATTGCATTTGTACTCGTGGGGGGACATTTTGAGGCAATATTTTAAAAACCGATTCAGTCTTTGTTTCCAGGTCTCTGTGACTTCTGTCAGAAAGTCAGAGCTCATAGTCTGAATGAAGAATGTGTGACTGATCGGACAAAACTTTGTGACTTTTTTCAGCACAGACTGCTCATAAATGTCGTAGAGGGAGGTGTTTTTGGTCTTTCCCATCACCTTCATGCCACACTGTTCCAGACAGGATGGCTTTCACTTTGCTTGTGCAGAAATGTTGCATGCCACTCAACTCCTGTATGTGGTTTAATGTTCTGCAGCACAGCTTGTTAAACCTGAAAAACACTCAGCTGCAGGGAGCAACACTAAACTTCATGATGCACAGAATCATTCTGTGTCTCTGACATTTAAAGCTGGAATTACTGAGGCTCCAAAATTCCCTTTATCAATACGATCACTGTAAAAAATTCAATATTTTTGGGAAAAAATTCCATGTTAGAATATTTGAACTGAAGGTTCTGTTAGTTCCTGATAACCAGCGAATCACTTTGAACATGGAGTAGAACTAGTGCCTGAAGGAAGGCATGTGTAATCTGATCAGGTTGATCTACGAGCTGAAACATGGTGGGTTTAGTTTGGCACTCAGTCTCTGTGTAACATGTGGTGTGTTTTTATTTATCTAAAAGTGTCCAGGTTGTCTTTTGTTTGTTTTATTCTGTTTGGATCAGTAACATTGAGAGAAAACAGGCTGTAGGAATGCTGTTAACATGTCTAACAGGAAGTTGTGCTGTTCAGAGCAGGAGGGTGGAGCAGGACGAGGAGCAGGGGGACCTGAGGATCACCGAGTACTTCCTGGTCTGACAGCAAAGACACCATCGGTTCCACTGAGCTCCCCCCAAGGTGTGTTACACCTGCCATCAGCAGCTGTGTGCGTTGGGGTTTTACCGGGACTCAGCGCTTATTCTGGAAGCAGCGACTCCGACAGCAGCTCGGACAGCGAAGGTAGCGTGGACGCAATCATGTCGCCGTACCCACGGCACAACAGGGCCTACAGATAGACATGCAACACATACAAACTGAAATATTTGCCAGCTGTCAGAACAGCTTGCACAGGTTTTGCACATATTTTAGCTTATTAGAAGCTTAGACTTAAAAAACACTGTATTTCTGTTACTTTCACAGCTGTGAGTTAAACTGTTTCTCTTTGTCACCAGACAAAGTTCAGCCCAGTCATACAAACACTCCAAATTTCTATTTTGAACCTTTTCTGTGTATCTGTTTGTGTGATTTCTTTTACCATCATGACACCTTCCCTCAATCACATCTCACACAGTTTAAGCTGAGCATCCAATCCCGCATTGCCTTCCCCGACGCCCCCCTCCCATCCCAAGCCACAGCGACTGCAAGCTGTGCTATTGGCTGAAGAAACAGTGATTGACAGCTGTGGAGCAAAGAAGGGACTTCTTTAAACTGTCACGATTGTTTTAGCTGTCAGCAGCAGAGGATTGAGAGGACGGTGCGTTTGTCTCACTTCCCTCAGAATCAAAAGTGGAGTACAAGTATTGTTTGTGTCGTGTTTACCCTCATCAGTAGTTTTAAAGTCATTCTGGACAGATTGTTTGTTATCTGCTGTCTCAGATGTTGTTTTGATTGTCAGCAGAAAATAAAGAACTTTCCGTTCTTTGGTGTTTGTTTGATTTGTGTGACAGAAAGAGTTACTTCTTTATATATTGAAATGTTTTGTTTTTAAAAACGTCCGCCTATCCATCCAACTTTTTCTGATCATCTAAAGTCAGATTGTGGCAGCAGCAGGTTCAGGAGGGAAACTCAGACATTCCCTCTCTGTGACGCTCTTCAGCTCCTCCTGGAGGATCCCAAGAAGATCCCAGGTAAGACAACCAGGAGGCATCGTAATGAGATGCTTGCGGGACTTATATTGATGTGGAGAAGCTGCGGCTCTTCTCTACTACTTCCTTATGATGAAGCTCCTCAGTTTATCACCCTCAGGAGGCTCATTTCAGCTGATGCTGTCTGGGATCTTGTTCTTTTAGTCCAGATCCAGATCTCTTGACCAGAGGTGAGGGTTGGAATAAATATAATTTTTTTCTGTTGGCTCACCTTCTTCATCACGACAGACCAAAACAATATGTTTGTGTAGATTCTCAGTCATCCTGGACATGTCAGTCCAAAATGTTTCCCGCAAAAAAGCAACTGGATTTCTTTTTCTTAAAAACATTTCACCTTTCATTCAAAAGGCTTCTTCAGTTCTGATTGTGGTTTGAGAGTTTCAGACTTACATGTTTTTGGGATTAAATTATGAATGAGTTTGTTAGAGTCATATGGGTTACTGACCCAGCCGTCCCTCCTGAGAGTTATGTCATTGTGACTTGTTTATGTGGTGTTGCTGTCACATGTCTTACAGTTTGGATTGTTGTTAAACTGTCTTTGGGCTCATACCTCAGACAAAACAGCCCCCAGGATCAGTGAGGTGTTCAAACCCTTCTGACCCAATTCAACAGACGAACATCTGGTGACATCTAGTGGTGTCAGTCACATTCTAACCTGATCAGGACAAGATTTCCTACTTTTAATGGTCTTTTTGTTTAAATTAAACTTGATTGCATAAATTGAACCATTTACCATTTTGAAGTGGTAATAATAAACTTAATTAAAACACTTTATAATTTTAGGAAAAGTCTGTAGGAGAGGGAGCAGCACATCGAGAGCCAACCTGAGATTAGAACCTCAGACCAACTACATATAAATCTATCACATTTAAATGATCTTTCTGCACTTTGAGTTTTGGCTTTTAACTGCAAATGAATAGTTTCCATGGTCTTACAGAAAAAGAGTACATTCTTATTTGCTTTTTTAGTTTAGGAAAATTTTGAGTCACATGTATTTGTTAAAAACTGTTTTATTACACATACAAAATGTCATCACATCAACCAAAAGTCTGGTTTAGAACGAGAAACCCAGCAGGTAATGAGTCTCTCAGCTGTCTGATGGTGGTGGAGCTACCCTGCGAACTGCTTTGAACAGGGCTTTTTGGATAACTGGGTACAGTTTACAGCATCCCTCGATGCAGGTTCGAATCCCTGCAGTCAGAGTCTCCTCAGACAATTCACCATCGGACTGCAGCCCTGATATCT
This sequence comes from Pachypanchax playfairii, assembly GCA_006937955.1. Classification (NCBI taxonomy): domain Eukaryota; kingdom Metazoa; phylum Chordata; class Actinopteri; order Cyprinodontiformes; family Aplocheilidae; genus Pachypanchax; species Pachypanchax playfairii. The sequence goes on along the minus strand of SSNP01000005.1, from coordinate 1,845,441 downwards.
GGTTCAGACTGGGCAGAAACGAGACTGTTAGACCACCTTGATTCTCAGCATTGCCTGAGCTCCAGCTGTTCTCCTCCATGTAGGAAGGGTCGACCATGTATGAGCTACCGTCCTGGTGGAGGGAACAACCCAGCACCAGATCATACATCTCAATCCCCGCATCCGCAAGTGCAAGAGAAGCACATGTGACAGCATGGGCCAGAACCGAGCCGCTGTTCTCCAGAACCATCACACTGACATCAATCTGAGAGCGGGGGTATTTCTGAAGGCACACAGCGGGTTGCAGACTCTCATGCAACATCAGAGAGAGGTCCTTATCCTGGCTTCCCTGGATCCAAGAACCCCTCTCCTGGCAGGAAAATGGAGCAAACCGCATGTCGGTGGTCAGTCTGCAGATACACAGAAACAGAAATTACAAATAGTTTATTTTGCAACATCAAAACTTTGAGTTTGTCTGTTGGGAAAAAATTGTAAGACTCATTCAATGTGAAGTGAGTTAGAACATGCTGGTTGTTTTCATCAGCTGGATGTAAAACACTGTACAGACTGGAAAAGGGAAACATAAAGGCAAAACAAGGAATACTTCAAAGCATTACAACAGAAAACTGACAGCAAGAAGACCAGAAAACAGGAAATAAACTAATAAAAAGCAGCAGCGAGTGAGTCCAGAAGGTGACACATCTGGACAAGCAGCTCAGTATTAAAAAAAGGTTACAAATTGCAAGCTGTATTTATTAAGTGACTAATTTATAGTTACTCTAGTACATTTTTGTCAGCGCTGTGGTTTGTTTCTCTACAAAATGACATTAATATTCACGTTAACTAGTGATTCTATTCAAAGGTATAGTTTATGATCAATAACAATTTTCGGTTTTTCTCCGAGTCCAATTTTGTTCTTTGAGCCAGAAAAATAATTTATGCCGTAAATATGTGATAATAAATGTTTTTAAAGTGAGACACCTTCCACATTTCATGTCCGTTTCATCTTTCCGTTCAGTTTCTCGGGGTCCGTAAACGCAGCTTATCAGCTTGGTGTTTCCGGCCTCGATATACGCAGAACCTTTAGCTTGACTCACTAGGCCGCAGCGGACAAAAACTGGTCGGACGTCGACCTGGTTTCGTTGCCGACCGTCCGCTCTCGGGCCATGCGAGTGGAGAACCGCCGTGGGTCTGCATCCGAACAGAACCGGGCTCTGCGACACTTCAGGACCACGAACTCGTTTCGTATCAGTTGGCATGATGCACTAAAATGAGCAGCACTTAAACCAGCCCCCCTAACAACTGCAGCAAGCAGAGAACAGTTCCTCAATCTAGTGTAATATTTCATCATATTTGTTCTAAAATGTCTTGCAAATTACGCAAACAGATTTATGCTTTTCAGCATACAAACTCAATCCTATACAAATATTTTGCGTGTTAAATTTCATATTTCTTCATTGTAATATTCTATTTACATGTTAGTTGTATCAGTTTTGACACGAAAAAGTTGCAAGACAAATTATTAAAGCGTGTTTTATGCTTCCGCACAGTTAAATTTTGTGTAAAGTTTCTATTCAGCACATATTTAAAACATCAGTAGAAGTTAAACTGAAAATTATCCGCTGCGTCTTCTTCATTGCATCAGCCGAAACACTGAAGTTTGTACCATTGATGTCGCGGGCTTGGCCAAGATCGACAGGCGTCTTGTTCAATGGGAATAGTTGCTTGTATGTTTCGACCAATTGGCGCCTTCAATGGGCGTGTTCGTTGGTTTTTCCTTCTGGCCGAGCAGCGTGGATCGAAGCGGTGAAACGAGGAGCTGAAACTGATTCATTCAGCCAGAACAGCCAATTCTGTAAGTATTATTATGTACCTACGCGCTGTTGGGATAAAATTTCGACAGTAAATCTCTTATCCGAATCTGTTGTCGCTCGTTTTTGTGCTTTGGATTTTTTAGGTTAGCCTGTAGAAAGAGATGTAGCCTGACAGGCTAATATTAGCTTCCCAACGTCATGTCAAGCTTCTCTGCCCGGCATTTCAAAGCAGGTTACAGTCATGCAGATAATTCAGAAATTATCTTTAAAAACGTCTAAAATGATTGAAATCCATGTCACGATTGTAACTACATTATTTTATCAGATTTATTGCGCGTCTTTGCATCATTGAAGGAGATTAACTCTTTAATAGATTTTGGATCATTTCCTTTTATTTTTTGTTTCACTTGATTAAGTCTCATTTTTCGGGAGAGCAGAACTTTCCATCCCATCATAAACATGGGATTTGGTTGATAGGAAGGGGACTGCAGTGTCCTGGAGGAGCTGCTGAGAGGTTTTTCCAGTTTTTAACAGATTTCACTCATGAGAATTCAACCTGCAACCTTTAAGTTAGAGACAATATTTGTTTATCTAATCTGAAATTGTTGCAATTTAAAAAAGCTCTAAAGCATTTGAAGCAGATTTAAATTATTCTTATTTGTTTACTTGTGACATAACTTTTAAAAAATGTTCTTTTGTAAAGATTTTAGACCTTTTTAGAAGCAGTTTTTTCAGTTATGGCTCGTAAAACAGCTGATTTCTATCAGGTGTGACAGAATAGGACAGGACAGGTTTCTGAAACTGCTTCAGGTAAGTTTCAGGTGTAATGTGTGCAGTGAATAAAAGGTGCACTTCACTGCAGCGTTAAACCGTAGCTGATCTGGAAGGACGTGGCGGACTCACACCTTAAAGACTAATTACAAGTGAGAAAACAGGATGAAGCAGCATTTCTCTTTTTGTTCTCTGACTGTATTTTGTGCATGTGCTATAATCTGGTAACAATCCAAACTTAACCAGCAGGTTCTGCAAACAATTTTCATATCTTAAATTTAATTTTAAAAACATTACAGCAACTGAAAGTGACAACAGTTAGTATTTAAAAATATAAATTTATTTTTAAAGTTTAATTCTAGCTGCAGTTAGCCACAAACAGATGAAAATCACTTGATTTTAAAAACTCAGATTTAAACTTTTGGTGCCAACATGTAGTTTCTGGAAGAGAAACTGTCGTGTTTTCATTCACTGGAACTTAAAATCTGCTTTAGTTTGTTTAATTTATGTTTTTTTTTTTTAGAGAGCTGATTCAGAATGGACTCGTCTTTGAGTGCAGCTCAGATTCGACAGAAGTTCATCGACTTTTTCATTCGATATGAACATCAGTACGTTCATTCCTCGTCCACCGTCCCGCTGGACGACCCCACGCTGCTCTTTGCTAACGCAGGCATGAACCAGGTACATCTGTTTTTGATGCTTTTATTAAAGTTTTGAGGAAAGCTGCATGTGATTTTAACTATTTATATCTCTTGTAGTTCAAACCAATCTTCCTTAATACCATCGACCCCTCACACCCCATGGCCAAGCTGCGCCGTGCAGCCAACACTCAGAAATGTATCCGTGCAGGCGGTAAACACAACGACCTGGATGATGTGGGTAAAGATGTGTACCACCACACCTTCTTTGAGATGCTCGGGTCCTGGTCTTTTGGGGACTACTTTAAGGTACTTAGTCATGTTTCTGTTCAGTTGATTATCCTAATGTGATAAAAATAATTCTTTATTGTCAGAATATTTCTGGAACTTGTTTTCCGTAACAGCAGACCAAAAACATTAATCATCCCCCTCAGATAAAGAGATACACATTAGAATTTAAGATAAACAGATGACTTAATTAGCTTTCAAGCTAATTAATCTTCCATGTTTAGTTTCAAGATTAATGTCATTTATAATTAGAGAAAACGCCTCATTTATTTGACGACTTTAAACTATTCTAAGTTTTGATAGTTTGATACGATGAGAATAGTTTTTGAAAATAATGTTCAGTTTGAAACATCTACATTTGAGACATTTTTGTGTGTAGAAATAAATACAGAGAATTATTTTAGATCCATAAAAACAAAAAACAGATTAACAGAAGTTTTAGTCTGTTTGTGCTTGATGGAAGCTGATTATTTAGAATCGATTTTAATCTCCTTTCTTCTGCAGCAACTGGCGTGTAAGATGGCTCTGGAGCTGCTGACTCAGGAGTTCGGTATTTCCATCGATCGGTTGTACGTTACCTACTTTGGAGGAAACCCTGAAGCAGGTCTGGAGCCTGACCTGGAGTGCAAACAGATCTGGATGGACCTCGGGTGAGTCTGGGAAGACCTGTCGGATCAGACGGCAAGCAAAATGAAAGCTTTAATCATCACCAGTTAAAGGTCTGTGTGACGTCTGTAAAACCCGTCACATCATCTGCAGCTTTTTCTGTTGGATCTGATCAAATCACATCCTGAATGATACAAAAGGAACTCAGTAACACATCGATGTTTAAAAACACAAGCATCATCTTCTGAGTGACATCATCAGTCTCTCACTGAATTCTGTTCTGATCATCTCAGTCAGGTCTGGACTCCTGTTCAGGTTTCTGACAGTTTGGTTCAGACTTCAGCTGTGGGTCTGAAGGCCTCATATTGGACCAGAATCTTTTTGTATACAGAGGTCAGAGGTCGACTCGGTGACTGCAAGATGTCCAGGTTCTGTGGGTGCCACTGTGCTGACAGCTGGTTTAAGGTGTTTCTGCTGATTTGTTGTGGTTGGTTTTCTCCAGATATGTGGCAGTGCATTATGGGTAAACATCTCCATCTTGGTTTCTTCTGTACAAAGACCTTTGTTCCAGATAGTTTGTTCAGATGAAACTTTACAAACCTGAGAAGAGACTTTCTCCTGCAGCCGACTTTAATCTTTAACTTGCTAACTGAGGTCTGTGGAGTCTGAGATGGAGGTCTGGAGGTTTTGATCATTTCCTTGAGCTGTGCATTTCATGGCCTGACCTCTGACCTTGGGGTTGAACTGGTAGGGAAGTTCTATACTGACTGGAGATAAACTCCAAATAGTTTGGAAACGACCTTTAACCCTTCCTAGATTTATGATCAACATCAGTTGTTGATGCCTCTCCTCGTTAGCATCATGTTAACACGCAGCTGGATGCTCCAGAGCAGCAGAGAGACAAAACTCACATTGATTATTATCAGTTAATCAATACATTTGATCAGCAGCACCTGGCTGCTCTGAAGTCCTGCAGGAACTGGCAGCATCACCTGTAGAAACAAAGAAGAAAACCACTAAAGCATAAAAAGGCCCCGTTTTCTGGACTTTCAGTGTAAAAGCATCATGAAGACGATGTTTTGTGTTTGTTCAGGGTGGACGAGGCTCGCATCCTGCCAGGCAGCATGAAGGATAACTTCTGGGAGATGGGGGACACTGGTCCCTGCGGTCCCTGCAGTGAGATCCACTATGACCGGATCGGAGGAAGAGACGCCTCCCACCTGGTGAACATGGACGACCCCAACGTGCTGGAGATCTGGAACCTGGTGTTCATCCAGTTCAACAGGTACCACACAGACATACAGCAGCCCTCACGAAGTGTTCATCAGCAGAGAACTTTCAGTGTCTGAATTTAGGAACAAAATAGTAGAAGAAGAATTTAGATGATAATTTGTTGTTGCTGCTGCTCAGAGAGTCAGAGACGGAGCTGAAGCCGCTGCCTAAGAAGAGCATCGACACGGGGATGGGTCTGGAACGCCTGGTGTCTGTCCTCCAGAACAAGATGTCCAACTATGACACGGACCTCTTTGTTCCTTATTTTGAGGCCATTCAGAAGGTACCGAAACAACCGCCATGTGTTTAACAAGATAAAATAAATGAACATATGAGTTATATGGCGTTCATTTCAGGGTACGGGAGCTCGACCTTATACCGGTAAAGTGGGCGCTGATGATGCTGATGGTATCGACATGGCCTACCGCGTCCTCGCTGACCATGCACGCACCATCACCATTGCTCTGTCTGATGGCGGGCGGCCTGACAACACGGGGAGAGGGTGAGTGACATGACGTGTGTTTGTGAATTAATTAGGAAGGAAAATCTACCTGCAACTCTGTGTTTTAACCTGTCAGGTTCTGGAACAGGATGTCAAACAAACGCCAACATTTCACCAGATTTCTGACTTCCTGTGCGGGATTTTGTTCATTTTTAGGATTGAGCTGTGATGTCTCCATGTTTTTGTGATGTTTAGCTACGTGTTGAGGAGGATTCTGCGTCGTGCGGTCCGGTATTCACATGAGAAGCTGGGAGCTCAGAGGGGTTTCTTCGCCTCTCTGGTGGACGTTGTGGTTAATTCACTGGTGAGCGGTTCTTCTCTCATTTATTTTAACCTTTATCTCACTTTACAAGGATCTTGAAACAGATCAACATTTTTCTGACTGTATTTCAGAGCTACTGTGATGTCGGATATTTTAAAAACATGTACAAACATCTTCAGTTTGTCATCACTGAGCTCGTCCTGACCTTCTTCCTCCTCTTTGTCTCCATTTCTCATCCCTTCATCATCCATGGTAACGCTTCTCCTGCAGGGTGACGCCTTTCCAGAGTTGAAGAAAGACCCAGAAATGGTGAAAGACATCATCAACGAGGAGGAGGCGCAGTTCCTCAAAACTCTCAGCAGAGGGCGCCGCATCCTGGACAGGAAGATAACAAGTCTGGGAGACTGTAAGACCATCCCAGGTAAGATGCACGAAACAGGAACCTTCACAGATCATATTTCTGTCTGAAGCAGCATCTTTTTCTTTAATCAGTCTGGACTCAGGACTTACCTGCCACATCACATTCTGTCCTCCTTATTTTGGGTGGAATGTTGCTTCTGATGGTTTGTCTCCTGCATCTTTGTCTCTCTGTGATGTTCTCCAGGCGACACGGCCTGGCTGTTGTACGACACATACGGTTTCCCTCTGGACCTGACCTCGCTTATTGCTGAGGAGAAAGGGATGGAAGTGGACCTGGCTGCTTTTGAAGAAGAGAAGAAAGCTGCTCAGGTGAGCAGGTCACTGTCTTCTAGTTCATGCTGATTTGTTTCTGGTGTGCTGTGGGTCATTTTCTGCTGTCTCAGCGTTGTGCAGTATTTCTCTGTAAGTCAGGATCAGGAGCATCTGCAGCTTAAATGAATGTACATTTACTTTACTGTCACTGTGCAAATCCCTCATGTCTCGTCTGTTAAAGTGAAACTTCAGGTTTGTGTGATGATGCTGCGTCTCTGAGACTTTTTGCTTGCTGACTGTTTTTATTGGGAAGTTTCACCTTAAAATGAGCCAGTTTAAAAAGACAACATGTTGTTTAGTTGAAGTCTCAGGGTAAAGGTGCAGGAGACGAGGACCACATCATGCTGGACATCTACGCCATTGAAGAGCTGAGAAACAAGCAGATTCCCACCACAGACGATTCCCCCAAATACAGATACGTCTCAGACGAAAACGGAAACTACGGTTGGTGCTTCGCTTCGTCACGTCGTCGTCTCCTTTCTGTTGTGACACATTTACTGACTGATTTTCAACGTGTTCAGAGTTTCAACAGGCCTCGGCTACAGTTCTGGCTCTGCGTCGCGACCGTGCCTTCTGCAACGACGTGTCCACGGGTCAGGAGTGCGGCGTGCTGCTCGACCAGACGTCCTTCTACGCAGAGCAGGGAGGACAGACATACGATGAAGGCTACATGCTGCTAGAAAACGACAACACAGAGGATGTAAGTGCAGGAAAAATCCACTATTAACTCGACTTTCAGCTGTAAAATATGTTTTTGTTGAACATCTGTTTAACTGAACTGAGTCTCTTTCTGTGGTTTTTGTTTTGCAGCGGATGGAGTTTACAGTAAAGAACACGCAGGTTCGGGGAGGTTATGTTCTCCATATCGGTACCGTCTACGGAACACTGAAAGTTGGAGACCGAGTCACTCTGCATGTAGATGAGGTGAGGCATATCGTATAATGTCGTCCATCGAACTTTTTTACTTCTGAATAATAAAAATTAATCAGAAATCTGCTTCCAGGCTCGCCGCCGGCCCATCATGAGCAATCACACCGCCACTCACATCTTAAACTTCGCCCTGCGGGGAGTTTTGGGGGAGGCGGATCAGAGAGGCTCCCTGGTTGCTCCTGATCGTCTGCGCTTTGACTTCACTGCTAAAGGTGCTCTGAGCACAAGCGAGATCCACCGGACTGAGGAGATGGCTTGTGCCATGATCAGAGATGCGAAGGTCAGTGACACAATAAAAACAGGATGTGATGTAGAGATCTGAAAGATCTTGGATACGTTCTACTCTGAGAATTACAGAATTAATCCTGCTGTCCTGTTTAAATGTCCCGATCCAGCCTGGAAAGATTTTGTTTGTTTCAGCCTCTTAACTTTAATTTCTGAGTCATTCAGGCAGAAAGAGGTTAAAAAAACGACGAACCAGTTGAAAACACAGACAAGTTGTTACTGGAGACGATCAGCTGAAGGATTTGTTCCTGTTTGACGCTGATGCCACAAGTTTGTTAAAGTTTCTCTGTGATACATCATGACGGTTCTCACATACAGGAGCTGAACTGAGTGAAACGTTCTGAATAAATCTCTGAAATTCTTAAAAGAAAAGAAGGAATAAAAATATAAAGAGATGAAGCTGGATCAGGACTTTTAATGGGTTTTTGAGAGAAAATACAAACAGTTTTATCTTAATTTGTTACTTTTATGTCTCAGATTTTTATTACTATTAATTTTGATCTTGAATCTGAACCATCAGCCGGTGTACGCCATGGATGCTCCTCTAGCAGAGGCCAAGGCGATCCAGGGCCTGCGAGCCGTGTTTGATGAGACCTATCCTGATCCTGTCCGAGTCGTGTCCATCGGCATCCCCGTCCAGGAGCTGCTTGATGATCCCAACAGCCCGGCAGGTTCCCTCACCTCCATCGAGTTCTGTGGAGGAACGTGAGTATAAAACACAGATTTCAGAATCAGCCTGTTTGATTTCCTCCCTTCTGCTGTTTTTTCTGCCTCCTGGTGTTTAATACTGTTTCTGTTATCTGCAGCCACCTGCAGAACTCCAGCCACGCTTCACCGTTCGTCATCGTCTCAGAGGAGGCCATCGCTAAGGGCATCCGCCGCATCGTCGCTGTGACGGGAGCTGAGGCCCACAAGGTCAGGACACACGCAGCTAACACACGACTAACTGAAAAACCAGCATCGATCCACTTCTTATAATATCTCCTGAAAGAAGGAATGAGAATGTTTAACTGTTTTGTTCTTTTTATTCTTCTTTTCTGATAATTTTTGGGGGTTTTGTTGTTCTTACTGACGCTGGTTGTTTTGCTTCAGGCCCAGAGGAAAGCAGATGCTCTGCATCAGTCTCTGTCGGCTCTGGGAGACAAAGTGAAGCAGCAAACAACCCCGAACAAAGACGTTCAGAAAGAGATCGCCGACATGACGGAGGTAAAACCACGTTTCAGAGCAGGTGGAACATCAGAGCAGCACAGATCTAACGTTTCTGTGTTGTTCAGTTGTTAGGCACCGCGGTGATCTCTCAGTGGCAGAAGGACGAGATGAGGGAAACTCTGAAGGGTCTGAAGAAGACCATGGATGATCTGGACCGCAGCTACAAGGCCGACATTCAGAAGAGAGTTCTGGAAAAGACGAAGGAAGTGATAGAAAGCAACCCCAACCAACCGCTGCTCATCATGGAGATGGAGACCGGCGCCTCGGCAAAGGTCAGTCCGAACGGGATCAGCTGACTAATGAAAACATAACTAGTTTATCAATTTTTTACATTTCTTTAGAATTTAAAATCTATGGCAGATGTATGAAATATAAATGTTAAAGAAAAGTATTTTAACATCTGTCACTCACCTGTACCACTCAAACCGTGTAATGTTCTTGTCTCCTGCGTTTGTCGCTCTTCTAGCTGTCAATCATTCTTCCTGCTGACTCTGATGTTTCCTGTTTTGTTTCTTCTGTCTCAGGCTCTGAACGAGTCTCTGAAGCTGCTGAAGTCACAGTCTCCTCAGACCGCCACCATGCTTTTCACCGTCGACCCGGATGCCGGCAAGATCACCTGTCTGTGCCAAGTCCCACAGGTATGACCTCATCACCTGTCAGACCTAAAAACATCTCCAGCTGCAGGTCACCTGACCCGATCTGAGGGATCATGTGAGGAGTTTCAGCTGGCAGCATTCTGTTCTCCTTTAACCCTCTTCTTCTCTGCAGGAAGTGGCCAACCGCGGCCTGAAGGCCAGCGCGTGGGTTCAGGAGTTGTGTCCTCTGCTGGACGGTAAAGGAGGCGGTAAAGACATGTCGGCCCAGGCCACAGGCAGGAACACGCAGTGCCTGCAGGAGGCGCTGCAGGTGGCTCAGGAGTTTGCAAGACTGAAACTAGGAGAGAACTGAGTGAAGAGGAAAAAGCTGCTTTCATTCCTTCTGTTCATCTCCCTGTAGGTCAGAAACACGAAAAAACTAACAACACAAACCGCCACCGAAGGTTAGCCAGCAAATAAAGAGCCACTCATATTTATTTTACAGATTTGATTTAATGTCAGTCTGGATGTAGCCGTGCACTTTTACCTGCGACGAGGTGACGTGTTACTACTTCACTGCATGTGAAAGGGAAAGAAAAGGGAGGTTTGTTTCAGCTTCCTGTTTGCACTCTGAAACTCGATGATGAAAACAGCTGTTTCTTTCTCAGAGCACTAAATGTTCCTCCATCTTGATTCCAAGTCTGTTTCATGTCATCGTGGCCCCATTGGAGCCCCGAGGCCCTTCAGGCTCAGGCAGAGGAAGGAAAGTAAACCTTCAGCCTCAGAGCAGGTGTCGTTATCCTCGCCTGCTGCCTCCATCTTTTATGTCTGATTGAAGCTGGTTTTGTGTTGTTGTAGCTGTAACATAGTAAACGGTCATCTGACCAGTTTGTGGGTTGATTAACTCTGAACTGATGAGTCTGAATCTTCATGTTGATTTAAAACTGCGTCTAATCATCGATCCTGCTTCATGTGAATGATGATGGAATAAATCTGACTGGTAAATGTCACGACTCCAGTTTGTTTGGGAGGGAACCGGGATCACAACATAAAGGTCAATCTGAGGTCGATGCTGTAAACATCTGTAAAACCTCCAGCTGTTAGTTTGTATCTGATTTTATTGGATCGTTCCGGTTCTTCACTTCAAAAACGACTTCAGGCTTCAAACTGAGTTTCATGAAGCTTTTATTTGTACAACAGCATAAAATACAAAGAGTCACATATCGCACAGATGTTTGAGTGGTAAGTACACGTGCTACCTTTCCTAAAGGAGCTATTAAAGGCGAATGGTAGAGTTCAACACACCACGTCTTCCTAAACTACCGGTTCGATATTATTTCAGATACAGTCAGTAAGCAGCCTGGTTCCTACCTGATGAGTCGGGCGGAGCGATATGAGCTCAGCCGTCAGAACAAGAATTATAATCAGCTGTTGGATGAAAACAGGTTGCAGCTGAAGGTCGTTTCTGTTCTCTGAGAAAACGATAAACTGATCCAGCTTCTTCTACTTAGTCCAAGTTATGGGTTCTTAAGTTTGGCTTGAAAGTTTCTGGGTGAAGATGGAGCACTGGCTGAGAATTAGATGGTTCTAATAAAAGTTTTGTTTCTGATGATTAAATCTAAAGTTATAGTGAAACATTTTACAGAAGCATCTTTTAGTCTATTTTTGACTCTTTAACATAAAAATCTTGAGTTTTCTAAAATATTGAACTTCATGGTGAAAAATGCTAACTGTGTCAGACGTGAAAACATCCTGTTTAATTCCTTCTGATTGAGACTTTTAATGACTGTCAGGTAAAAATGAAATACTAGATCTGAGATCTCCGACTTCCGGTTGTCAAGGAGGGAAATCTGTTCCTCGCCACGCGACATGCCAGACGAGTAAAAACACCTGAACGTTTAAAACGTGATGGAGACTGAATTAAATAAACACTGCACTGACTGACAGAGTTTTAACCTGCACATTCAAACATCTGCTGAAGGAAGTCGAGGAATCTGTTGAGTTCTGGGTCACTGAGAGGACTTTGGGTTGTGGAAGAATCAGATCCTGAGAAGGACCCTGATTGGTCACCTGCTCGCTTCTATCTGATCACATGGTTCTGTTTAATCCAAAGATGAACGAGTTATTCTGTCTGCACGTAGAGTCAAAGCTGAAGAGGAGCAAGCGTCGAGTCTGCAGCTCAGAACAGATACAGAGATTCAAAACCATTTAGCTGAAAATACAAATATCTCCTTTAACAAGCACAAACAGAACCGCGTAAAACTCCTGATCCAGTCCTCTTCTCTATGTCTTCTATTCAAACAGCCAGAATCTTGGAATCTTTTACACCTGAACAGTTCTCTGGACTTTCAGAAGAATGAAAACTGGGCATTTCCTAAATAATCCAGAAAACCTGAAGAACCGTTGATCAAGATCACTTTAAAAGAATTCCTGGCAGCTTGGAAATGAATCATAAACACAGAGGGTTGGATCAGAGTTTCACCCAATTCTGTGACAAATTCACCGCATCACAAGTTCACATGGTCTCCTTTAGAAAACAACAGCAGTAGATGAAGCTGAATTAAAGAAATGGAGGCACCTGTCCCCTCCACGCAGAAGGCAGAGTGTGTTGGCATGTTCAGCTCAGAAGGCACAGCGCTCATCAACACGAGGAGTGTGTGGAACTAAAAATAATGCAAAGGTAGCAGGTGTGTGTCACTGATGAAGCAGCTGCAGGCGAGAGGCGTCCAGCAGCGGGACAAGGCACGAAAGCATGTGACAGAAAACACAAATAACATGATCAGATTCAGAGTGGAATAAAACAGCATCAAACACAGTAAACACCAGATCTGACCCGATCCAGGGGGAAACCTTAACCATCTGTGTGTGCACATGTGTGCACGTGTGTCCTTCCCTTCAGTTACTTCAACTAGATGGAGAAAACAAACATGAAGCTGCTTCACACCATCAGGAGCTTAAACCCCCCCCAACAGATCCAACAAACCAAACAGCTGATACAAGTCCAACTCTACAAACAGCACATTGATGACCCAGAAACATCCTGGAAGTTCTGAGATTCTTTTCAGAACAACATATTTCTGTAAATTTCTTCATAAAAACAAAAACATATTAAAGGCCTCAAGAAAAGAGAGATTTTCCAAACTTCCAGGCTCCTGTGGAGTTTGTTCCCAGATGAATCTGTTTGTTTCATTAAACAACATTCAGACACCTGTTTCTTTTCAATTATTGAGATCCTTCCTGTTTATAAGCACTTTCTCCTCCAACCTCTTCTGAATTGTTGTATTTCTTGGTGTTCTGCAGATGTGAGACGGAACATTGAGTTACATTTTTTATAAGCATGAGAACAACATGAACCCCCTGAATTAAACAAAAAAAATATTAAATTTACGCAGAAGGAACTCAATATTGGGGAGTCGTGATGGGAAACTTTGTCTGGTTTCACAGAAGAACTCTCATATTTCCAGGTTTTATCCTGGATTATAAAGTTCAGGGTTCAGATAAGCTTTCTGTATCAGGACAGTTTTAAATGTTTTCACGTTTAAGACGTGAGCGGATCAGAGAACTTCTTGTCTTCTGTCTCAGTTCTTTAAATTTCTATTTTTTTATCTCATTAAACCAGTCTGTTAAATCATTCCATTTGTTTCTCTTTGTGGTGAAAATTAGCTTCAAAATGACACATTTCAATAATTATCTCTTAGAAGTTCTCAACTGTTGGTTATTTGTATCTCCAGTCAACATAAATAATAACTAGACAACACGTTTGCCTGAACCAGAGTCTGTTCACTAGAGGTGAACGGCTGAAAGTCCCGCCCATTCACCTGCACATAATAATTACAACTGAACATATTGAAGCAGTGAACTATCAACATGCAGCAGCAAGATGAAAACTGTGAGTCAACTATAGTCCAAACCTGAAGGACATTAAGACGTCTTTCTTTCTCTTTAGGTCTGGAAAATGTCCCATTCATTTACATGGAAGGGGCGGGACTTACAACACATACCTCAGCCAGTCACTGGGGGGCGCTCAACTTGTTTTGGCTTCAACATTTGTGTTTCCCATGTCTAGTTATAATATATGTCGTGGTTCCACCAGAAGAGTTCCGCTGTTTGCTGTTTAATCTAAAACAAGAATTTAAAAAAGTATTTTATGGTGTAAAAATTTACCGCATTAAAAATTTGGTGTTTCTGAAAATTTTGTGGAAAGACAATTAAAAAGTAGGATAAACCAGCAGAAACAGACACTTTAAAGTGACTGAAGCTGCTACAAACTCCACAGGGTTCATGTTTTCATTTGATATTTCTCTCATAAATATTTAAGACCTAATTAAAGCAGCTTAAAACCACGTTTTCTACGACTTCCATTGACATTTGATTAAATTGTGTTTGCAGAATGTTTTGGATTCTTTTTCCCACAAACACACGTGTCCTTTTTGTCCGCTTGTGATGAAATTGCAGCAACAGCTCAAACCGAATGTTTTCTCTCTCTTCACCCCCCTCCCGGTTTTGGAGACACCTCACTTGGTAATCTCTGTTTTCTTTATGACTTTGTAACACGAGGGATGATGATGACAGAAACCAGAAGCAGAAGTACAAACTCAAAGCAACACACTCTGATGTGTGTGTGTTAATGGGTGCTAGGAGAGTCACTGTCAGAGTAGAAGTCTAAGGCGTCTGGTGGCTCCGCCTCCTCCAGACTGAGCTGAAGTTTTAATTGGCTGAGCTGGGACGGGGCAAGTGGTTGATGGAGGCGTTTTTTCTTCTTCCAGCTCGTCATATGGGACTTTAATATGGGTCAGAACACGTCACATGATTCAGTTTGAAGCTTGTGTGAAAGTGTGGAAAACTGAACCAACTTCCTACAAACATGTCAGCTAAAGTCCTAAACTACCTAATTAAACCCCGATGGACTGGTCCAGAACCCGGCTCTCCTCCATCATCATCATCTCTGTACAGATGTGATAAAGACAGCAGCAGGGACGGCTGTTGCCATGGCGTTTAACAGCTGAGACTCGTCTCCTCTCGGTGAATTAGAGTAGCTGAAGTGCTGATTGGGTTTCTGTGGCTCTGCTGCTGATACTGAACGGACCTGTGGGCTTCAGTGGGCTTGTATTTGATAAACCCACAGTTATCACACAGCAGCTGTTTCACATACTGTCAAAGCCCCAAACACCAACGTCTGAGGAAAAGTTAGAGATTCTTTGCCTCAAAGTGAATTTAAGGCAAATCAAAGATGTGATTGAGGCTGTGTGGCCTCAGTCCTCCAGATGTTGGCTTACATGCATCTGTGTCAAACAATAGTCTTGTAGAAGTTTACCGAACTGTCTGTGTTGTTAAATGAAGGTTAAATAGTCCTCAGACATCATGTTCCACTTGACTGAGTTCATGTTAAAAGGGTTTCTTCAGTTCTCTAACTCATCGTTGAGTCCAACAGCGGCCGGCTGGAGGCCACGGTCTGATTCAGGATCAGCTCACAGAGGGAACATGATGTGTTTCAGCTCTAGTTTGTGTCACATGATGAGCCACATCCAGGATCATTTGGTGTCGCTTTCAGGAAGCTTTTATTTCACACTCAAACCTTTAAGAGGTGAAAGTAAAACTCTTGAAATGTTTATTTCTGATCAGCTTTCTGAACTTTACATCTACTCCACATGACCTGTTGATCATTTTCCAGGAAATACTGTAATTTTTCCAGCTTTGGCGAGCTGCTGGATGATCTGAGCTTCATAGTCTGCGTCGTGGACGCCGGTCTTCCTGAATTCTCCAGAGTAGCGGTTCTGTTCCCAGTAGTGGTGCCAGTTTCCCCGGCTGTCGGCCCCAAAACCAAACACATTCACCTGGAGGGAAGAAGAAGGATCAGGGTGAGGAATCTGCATCTGCCCTGGATGAATGTGATGACAACCTGGTTTCACATGAATGAACGGGAAGGAGAGACGGCCAGACCTCATCACAGACGTGCAGAGCGAAGAAAAGCACCAGCATGCCCGTGGACGGGTAGCGCCCGTGATGTCTAGTCCAGTGGTCGTGGATGTACTTGAAGAACGCTGGGTTGAAGATCTGGACCTGTGAGGTGGCCAGAAGAAGATACAGTTAACAGGTAAAATGTCAGTGTAAAAGTCATAATAAATAGTTTTTCATAATTTCTAAAGATCTTTCAGAGTTTTCATTCTAAGAACTCAAACCTCTAAAGTCACTTTTAAAGCTTTAAAAGTGAAGTCGAATCAGTTTCATTGAGCAAAATAAACTGCAGCAAATTCAGAAAGTTACATTTGCACCTTCATAGAAAACGTAAAGTTGTCGCTGACGGAGTGAAACGTGAGAAACTGGATCTGCTGCTTGTGGTGATACTCGGTCTCAACAGGCAGCTTTAGGCCGCTCACAGATCTGCAGTTGGGGGAGGAAATCTTCTAAATCTATCATATTGGGTCAGTCCCAAAGACACTGGCTGAAGATGTTCTCTTCTTCACGTGATGCGGATTAGTTTGGTGTTTTTCACAGATTAAAGGGCGAGTGGGAGATTAATGAAAACAAAGGGAAGGTTTGTAATCCCTCATCAACAGTGTGTGTGTGTGTGTGTGTGTGTGTGTGTGTGTGAGTGTGTGGTTATAATTAAAGCAGAACAGAGTCACTCTGTTGGTCAGAGTGAATCAGACTGAGGAGACACACCTTGTCTTTATCCACACGGAGGAACTGCTTCACCGGAGCGTAGGTGCTGCAGGAGGAAACAGACATATTGGCCTTTAAGTGATTGTTGGATGATTGACAGGTTGCTCTAATCTCTCTGCCTCCTCGCAGCCTTTTAACTGCACAGTGACTCAGTGTTAATGTACACAATGACCTGAGCTCCAGTCACGTTTTCAAGTTAATCCGTGCTCATGCACATCTGTGTATCTTACAATCGAATCTGTCCAGTGGACAGCGCGCTGGTGATCCAGACCAGGTCCAGGGTTTTGAAGGGAACCAGGACAAAGCTGACGTTGGCTGCCAGGTTTTTGGCGCTCTCTGGGTACATGAAGTGATGCGTGGTCCGGCTGCCAGCATCCTCCTCATAGCCCACAGTGGGGGCCAGATTTATCCTGAAACGAGGGTAAAAGAACATTGTGAGGATTCTCAGGTTGTACAATCAATGAACCCTCCAGGTATAAAATCCAATTGGAGAATTACAGAACTCATTTCATCCAGTTCCTAAAATGTCTGGAGTCATCTTTCTGTTAAATGACCCGAGAAACTTTTTAACGGTCATTTCAACCACAGTGAGGTTAAAGAACGATGAAACTGCACAGCTACACTCAGCTGGGACGGAACAACTCAAACTAACAATAAAAGGTTCCTCATCCAATAAGTTCCTACTGTGTTGATATAAAATATGACTTTATTACAAATGTTTTAAACTTAAAAAGCAAAATAAAAAGCCAGAAAAGTACAAAAGTATTTCTGCTCACACGGTTTGTTGAAATGTACAAAGAAACATCCAGATTTTGTGTAACAATTAACATGAAAAGCATTTCTATTTTCTTTTGACTTTTATTATTGTTTGTCTTGTGAAAACAAAAACTATATTAATGAGAGCATATATATATATATATATATATATATATATATATATATATATATATATATATTCAAATATACAGTGTGTGAGCTGCAGAGAGCAGAAATGTATCCTGTTATATGAAGGATTTGCATGATTGCAGAGGAAGTTCTAACCAAATTCTTTACAATATCTTCAGACAACAGCTGGTGTTTGAGGAGTGAGTCACTCAGGGGTGTTTCTAGGATGGGACCTTTCGGGGGGGCTCTACCCCACTGAGCAGCTGACAGTGTTTTCTTGACCAGAACCCTGATGCGACCATGTTTGGTCCAGTTTTAAAAGGATATTTTGGCCAGTTTGAGGTGTGTTTCTGTGTTAAGTTATAATAATGACAGCTCGCTTCCTGAACAGCTTCTGTTTGGAAAATGAATGTTTACGTCCAACAGAACTGATGAACTAACGGCTGGTTTAAATAAACCCAAGACCAAAGTGGACTTCTGCCGTCTTAAAACCACTTCAATCTCCAAAATTTCAAAGCTGTTCATGTGAACGTTATTTAACAAATCTTTACAACTCCATCAGTTTTGCTTTACACTGTTCTGACATGGATGAAATTTACCAAAATGTAGCTCTTCCTCAAATAATAGCTTAAAATCGGCACTGGAGTAGCGTCTGTCTGTTGGGTAGCTACGTGTTGAAAATAAATGTATCTCTGAAAACATCCTCCCTCCTTCTGCACCTGGAAACAACAATAAAACTGCTTGTCAGGCAAAATGTAAAAATGCAAACACAGAGTTTCTACTGCAATAGAAAGATGTAATCTGGGTTAAAAATCTCTGAGCAGCCAGATAACCGAAGACGCTGCATGATTTTTATTTACATTTTCATTCAATCAAGATAATCAGAACAATTAATTCATCAAACATCCTGGAAAGTCTCCGCTTCCGTTTCCCAACAGCAGGAATGTTTCAGTCGATCAGAAGCAGAAACACGTCGATCCGTCTGCAGACGGGAAACTTTCCAAACACAAGAAATGAGTCAGCACTCCGAGAGCACCAAGTCGTACGCCACAGAACTGAACAGATGTTTGTTCAGCTGGTGGTGCCGTCGGTCTTCTACAGCTGAGATGAAGCTCAGAAAACAAATAAAGAGTCTGGAAGCTGTCCACACAGGCCCAATGAGAAGGAGCCGTGATGGACGCCGTGTCCTTCAGCACATTAAAACACTGCTGGATCCTGCCGAGTGTTTCACAACAACCTGACAGGAACAATAAAGAGTCACAGTGCTGACGGAGGGCGTTCAGTTTCCATCAGTAAACAGATGAATGTTCTGGTTTATAGAAACAAGTTTGTAGATCCACAAGATCAAAAAGAGACGTATGAATTAAAGAAATAAATTAATCAGGATTTTGTTTCAGCTTTTTTCTGACAGCTCTGAAAAGTTCACAGACGATTAACCATTTTCTTCATCAATCAGCTGACAGATCAGCTGACTTCTGATTACAGATAGGAAACAACCACCAACTTCTGTTTCTGTCCTGCTGCTTTTCATTTCTTTTGTTATTCACGTCGTGTTTTTAGGTTCATGCTACTGTCAGTTTTCGGCGCTGACGCGTCACCTGTGTGTTTCTCTGTTTGGGGTCAGCTGACAGCTCTGTGGCTTCCTGTCACTCAGCTGCAGCAGCTTGTTAATGTTTGACACAAAGGAGTTTTTATTCATGAGTGTGTTTCACAGAATCCCAGCTGATAAATAAAACAGTTTAACGTCTATCTGATTTTTAATCTACAAAATAAACCAGCTGAACAAACATTTTCCAAAGAGCTTCAGTTTTATATTTATAGCATCAGTGTGTGGTGAATGCGTGCACACACACACACACACACACACACACACACACACACACACACACCCACAAGTGTGTTTTGGTATCCTTATGGGGACTGTCCATTGACTTCCATTGATTTTAGTAACTAGATTTATACCTAACCCAAACCCTTTTCCTAACCTTAACCATTACTGTTCTATAACTAACCCTAAGACTAACTAAAACTCTATTCACACCATACCTATAAACCTAACCCCTAACCCTAAAAAGGGGATTCCCCCCCATGGGGACCAGGCTTCGGTCCCCACAAGAACCCTCGGACCCCAGAAAGATAGTACAAGTCAGGAAACGGGTCCCCAGGAGGTCAGAAATACAAAGCACACACACACACACACACACACACACACACACACACACACACACCCACAAGTGTGTTTTGGTATCCTTATGGGGACTGTCCATTGACTTCCATTGATTTTAGTAACTAGATTTATACCTAACCCAAACCCTTTTCCTAACCTTAACCATTACTGTTCTATAACTAACCCTAAGACTAACTAAAACTCTATTCACACCATACCTATAAACCTAACCCCTAACCCTAAAAAGGGGATTCCCCCCCATGGGGACCAGGCTTCGGTCCCCACAAGAACCCTCGGACCCCAGAAAGATAGTAAAAGTCAGGAAACGGGTCCCCAGGAGGTCAGAAATACACACCCACACACACACACACACACACACACCCACAAGTGTGTTTTGGTATCCTTATGGGGACTGTCCATTGACTTCCATTGATTTTAGTAACTAGATTTATACCTAACCCAAACCCTTTTCCTAACCTTAACCATTACTGTTCTATAACTAACCCTAAGACTAACTAAAACTCTATTCACACCATACCTATAAACCTAACCCCTAACCCTAAAAAGGGGATTCCCCCCCATGGGGACCAGGCTTCGGTCCCCACAAGAACCCTCGGACCCCAGAAAGATAGTAAAAGTCAGGAAACGGGTCCCCAGGAGGTCAGAAATACAAACCCACACACACACACTCGCTCTGCAGGAGACAAAGGTATCTCAGTGTTTGTGGGCCTGATTATTCAGAACAAGCCCACTCTGAGATGTGAGCTGCGACAGAAGGATTTATGTGCCTCCGTGCACGAGGATGTGCACGTCAGACACAATGAACAGTATAAGTTTCAGCGTCTCGGAACAAAAAGCTCTCTGTGGCGAGCACATGGGTCAGATGACCCCTGTCAGCCAGTCAGAGAGCAGAATGCAGGCAGCATTAAACAGTGAGATTAAATTTAGCAGCAGACTCTCTCAGCTGCTGTCGGCCTCTTTGTGAGCGTCTTCATCTGAACGCGCACAGAATCTGGAAGATGATGATGATGATGATGATGACACCTGCTGTGATATTGATGCTACGAAGCTTCAATACATTTCCTCTGTTTACTGTCTCCTCCCTCCTTCTTTTCTTCCTCCCAACCCCTCCTCATCCTCCTGCTTCTTCCTCTCCCTCCTCCGCACCACTCCTTCTTCCTTTCTCGTTCTTCTCCTTTTCTCCTCCTCCCTCTTCCCTCTCCTTCTACCCGCCCCCCTTTTTCATCCTTCTTACTCCCTCCTTCTCCGCTTCTTCCTGCTGCTTCTCCTCCTCTTTGTCTTCCTTCCTACTTTTCCTACTCCCTTCTCCTGCTTCTCCACCTTCCTCCTTTCCTCTCTTCTTCCCTACCCCTCTTCTTCCTCCCCTTCCCTTCTTCTTCTCCTTTTCTACTCTTTCTTCCTCCTTTTGCTTCTCATCCTTCATTTCCCCCCTTCCTCCTGCTTCTTCTTCTCCCTTCTCCTCTCTCTTCCTCTTCCTCCTTCCTTTTCTTCCTCACTACTCCTCCAGCTTTTCCACCTCCATCCTCTCCTCCTGTCTACACCTTCTCTCCATCCTCAACTTCCTCCTCCTCCTTCTCCTTCTTCACCTCCTCCTCCCTTCACCTTCACCGCCTCACCTCATGATGTATTCATGTTTGTCGATGGCCGCTCCTTGTCCGGCGCCACGGAGGTTTCCAGAGTTTCCTACCACAGCGCAGCGCAGGCAGCGTCCTGGATCCCACGAGCCATACGGGGATCGACCTGGAATCACCTGAGATGGAAGATCGAATCAGACAGACTCGCATGAAACTTCAGACAAAATTAACTCCCAGGCTGCCCGTTAAAAACAACAAACCTGCAGCTCAAAGTTAAAAAACAACCTGATAATAAACAACAAAAAACACATCAGTGATAACCAATTATCTACTGCAGCTTCTCCCCTCGTCCTTCTTCTAACTGATTTGGTTTAAAAATATCAGTAATGCAAAAATAAATGAATAATGTAAAATACCTGGAAGAGTTTCTGCAGCACCTGCTGGATGTTGTGGGGTTTAAACTGCGGCTGTAACATCTGCAAACAGAGTGAAAAGCTTCACATTTTAATCAGAGCCTGCAGTTGAAGTTAAATTTACTTTGTCTGAATGTGGATTTAATTTATTTTTGAAAACAGTATATTAATAATGAATAGATTAAAAAGTCTAAATTACGAGGCTGATGAGGAGATAAACAAAGATCTGAGGAGAAGAGGTGATTTTATCCTCCACGTACGTCTCTGTAAAAACCTTTCATGGATTAAAAAAACACCATGAAAGTGAAGAAATTAGAGCTAAACCCCTAAACAGCCCCATCAGATGCATATCTTCTATTAGTCTGTGTTGAAATTACTTTAATGCATGGCTGAACGTCTGTTCTGAAAACATCAATTACTACAAAGAGTTTTAGCTCCAGTCCATTACGTTAATAAGGTCACTTAATTAAAGCTGAGTGGTTTAAAGGAAAAAATAAAACCGGAGTCAAACATGAAAATATGATTCAGGTGTGAAGAAGAAGAGCAACACTTTAATACTGCTTCATTCAAATTTGGAAACTTACAATAATGTAGAAGAATTGAATTCTTAATACAGAAAATTAAGTTCTGAGATAAAATGCTGGTAGGTGTTTGTAACACTCGTGATGATCAAAGGGACTGATTCTCCCGGGGACGGGGGGGTGTGTGTGGGGGGGGTGGGGGGGGATTTAAGGCGCCTGTTCTTATGTTGATGATTGTTTCGAGGCAAATTTGAGAACCATCAGAACTCTGCAGAACCACCTTAAACCCATGAAGACACATTAACAGCAGGAACATTTCTGCTCATCAGCTGATTTTAATCAAAGTGTCTTTTATTTTATGCATCACAGCATGTTGATGCGTTGAAGCAGCAGCTGATAAGATGGTCACATCAAAATAAAATCAGAAAAAATACCTCCACAGAAAGTTTCATGCACAAAAAGATAAACACACCATGAGAGCAGAAAAAACAAATAAACCAATAAACAAAAACAAGTTTCATTAGGATCGTTAGGTTTTAGAATATTTTTGTAGGTTTTTGTACCTGAAACCTCAGATTTGTTCACTGCACCTCCTCCTGACTTTGACCACCTCCAGCCTCACTTCATTTCACACTACTGCTCCCACCGTCAGCGTTAATTCTCACAACACTGATCTCATTCGCTCCTATTTTCATCTTCTCCAACAGTCTCCAAACACTCATCTCTAAATCCTTTTCTTTCATTTCCCTCGCTCCCTCTTTGTTTCCCTTCCTCCTCTCTTTTATCTGCCTCATCTCTGCGTCTCCCTGGGATGAAGCTCGACAGCCGTCACCAATCAGAAACCAGGAATCTTTGTTTCTGCTCCCTGACTTCCTCGTCTCCTTTCCTCCTGACACCTGCATCCTCGTCTCCTTTCCTCCTGGCACCTGCATCCTTATCTAGCTGCTTCCACCATACTCGATCCAGTTTAATCTAAAAACAATTTAAAATATTCTGGATTTTTTGAAGAATTGAATAAACTGGTATTTATTAATACTTTCAAATATAATTAGTTGTTTTGGTTTGAATGATCTTCTTGTTAAACCATTTTTAATGATGGACTTTTAATTTGTGTGAAAAATAAAACCGAGACGTTTTCACTGTAACTGATAGCTTGTCGTCTGGGTTTTAAACAAGTGTGAATATTTGATTTTGTTCTGAAGCTTCAGCTTTGTGTCTTTACGGTCTGCGGTGACAGTAATTATTTTTATTCTTCTGGACTGATTGACTGAACTCAGAAATAAAAGAAAGTCGTAACTCATGCAGAGCAACAAATTCAACATTGGGTTTGTGAAATTGTTTCCTCATTAATCTTCTTTGGATGGAAGATTTTCTCTCCGGGAGGAATAAAAGGAATAATTAATTGGAAAGTCTTTAATGTACAGACTTTTGTCTCTTGTCTGTTCATGCAAAGACACAAAGTGCTTTTAATTTGTTTTGGGTTTTTTTTCTTTAAGGTCTGATTGTTTTTTTTTCTTTTGTTTACATGCATTAGCTCTGGTTAAGTTGAAATAGATTTATTGATCTGCTGATGACATCATGTAGAGTTGCTCTTCAAAAACTGCCATAAATTCTCATAAAAACTGCAGCTCAAACGTCAGAAAAACAAATCTCTAATACAGCAGACCAAAAGAAACCAGCTGGTTACATTCAGAAATCTAAATGTGTTTCTTTATCTTCGCTCTGTGTTCATGTGCAGCGGCTGTTACTGAGTTTTAGTGACCTGAAATTTGAATATTGTTCTGGTTCAGCGTGTGGGAGGAATTCTCTCTGCAGAGTTGGAACCAGTTTATTTTCAGAGTTGGACTTTAGTTGTGAATTGGATCTGCATAAATCAAATGAAGTGAATTGATTTGAACGGGTCACAGTTCTGCTGCGTTTCCATTTCTCTTTTTAAACAGACAAAATAATCAAATCGATGTTTCTGAATAACAATCAGTTTAAAGTTCCGAGTGTTTTCCATGAACTTTATGCATCAAAACATATTAAATGTTTCCTTTAGTTATGGAAAGTTCTGAGTGGCAGAAGTCATGTAAATAACAGGAAATAAAACAACAGACTAAGAAATGAAGCAGAATGAAAACTGGGCTGCGTTTCTTCATCAATTGTAACAAGTTATATATAAAAACTGACTAAAGATGAAAGTTCTAAACAGGATTTCTGCTGATCTCATTTAATTCTATTTTAAATTGTTTATAAAATAACTGGATGTTGTTTGAGGTGGAGCAGCATCAGAGTTTCTACCTCTTCAAACAAACTCCATGTGATTGATTAGTACCTGACTGAGGTAACACATTTAACTGCTGCGTTTAAACAAACCCCTGCTGGAAGTGACGAGCAGACTGTTAGGAAACATGTCTGACGCGTCAGTTTGAAGGATGAAACGGATCAAAACGTTTGAGTCTGGATCTAAACGTTAATGTATGTCGGGGTTCATGGGTTTATAAAACTTTTAAGACTGAAAAATAAACACAAAGGATGTCTTAGAAACAGAAACCTGAGCAGTTCTCAGCTGGTTCTTCATCATGTTTCATCCCTCTCATCCTACTTTTTATATAACTGTTATCTCTAATTTATTACTTCTGTCCTGAACCTTCTTTTCTTTCCTTCTTCTCGGTCATCGCCTCCTGGTTACTGTTTAGCAGTTGGACTGTATCTCGCTGTTTCCAAGCTAAACACCTTCATATCTCCAGCTGATGTTGGACCCAACCTGCAGATTTAACTTGATTCATAAAGATGTTAAAATACTAACTACCACTTACGATGGCGGGGACACACCCGTTTTCACCTGCTCTGGTTTCTGTCCGAAGTCTGTTCTGTTTAAGGAAAACATCCCCGTCCACTTCGATTGCTCGGCTTTGACAGTAAAGCCACCGCTGGCAGCAGCACATGATGAGCGTGTTTGTGCTTGTAAGAGCAGATTGCTTGGCTCAGCAGTGACTGAGGATGAGGAGGTGATTATGATGTATTGCTTCCCACAAGTTGGAGCCTTATTTAAGTTGCATCGTGTGGAAAGATGCAAATATAAAGAGTTTTCATGAGGATTAAAGTGTAAAACCATCAGACTGACTAAATCAGTAAAAATCAGCATATCATTGATTCTTGGATTTGAAAATAAAGTAAATATAATGTGTCAGCTGCTGCTGATCAAATGTATTGATTATCTGATCATAATCCTGTAGGAGCTCTGTCAGCTTGTTGGTCTGGAGCATACAGGTGTGTGTTAACACACTGCTCAAAGGGTGAAACAGCAACATCCTGATGCTATCCAACCAACCAAGGTGAGGGTTAAAGGTCATTTCCAAACTATCTGGTTCCATCATTCTACAGAAAGAACGATTCTTAATATTGAAGATATTACTATTCCTCCCTGGATTGTACACCCCCGCAAGTTCACCCTGAGGTCAGAGGTCAGACTGTGCAGAGAAGTGCAGGTCTAAAAACAACACTGCAGCACAGGTCAGCATTGAAAAGAATCATCTGTACAAACTAGAGGACTTCTGGAACAAATCAAATCAAATACATGAGTTGATTAGTTTAGTTTCACATACTGATTTGATAGAAAGGATCCTGCAAGATGTTCAAAGTTCAAAGTGCAAGAGTACGACTAACAGCATTTCCAAGGCTCACAGGTTTGAAGGTTATATCTTGTATGTTTAGCTGTAATAGTTTTACATGGGATTATGTGCAGCGCTCAGCTGGTAGCAAACAAACAAACATGGAGAAAGCTGTTAATCAGTGAGCTTTAGAGGAGCTGCTAAGAAGATTTTGTTATCTTTAGACAGACTCAGACTTGTTATTTCCTTTGGCTGTAGTGTTTGTGTTGGAAGATGCACAATGTTTACACACATTACAGGAAGATCAATTGTCCCACCTTTTTAATGCTCAGTTATCAGGTTCAGACTCAGATATTCTCCTAAAATTATTAAATGAAGCTGTCAAACTCAAGTCAGAGATAAAAATAATGTAAGTATTAAATAACCGCGTCGTTATTATAATCTTCTGGGTCTTGAAGACTGACAGGAGACAATATGATGGCGTCTTTGCATTAAACATGGATTTTTCCTGTTATCGTCTGGTTTTTAAAAAAAAAAAAAAGTAATTAAAGCTGTTTTAACTTGAGCGTGTGATGAATTTGGATGACTGTAAATCTCTTTAAGTTGTTTTTCTTCTTCTACTTGTGGTTGAAATCACAGTCAATCTTGTTGTGTTTTTTTGTGACATCATTTAAACTGGACTTTTACTGATGCAGTGTTATGAACTCTAGGATCCTTTAAACAAGCAAACAGGATGCTACTTTTCCACACGCTAAGCTAGGTAATCCTGGTGTAAGCTGGTTAAAGCCACAAACAACCTTACATTTAAATTAATTAATCATGTTTGTTTGCATATTCACCCCGCCTCTCGCCCATTGACCACTGGATAGGCACCAGCTCCCCGTGACCCCGAAACATGTACTGATCTGGATCTTTCTCTCCTCGTTGCTAGAGCCAGTTGTCATAGAGAAACAATGAACAAATGAAACCAATTCTTTGAGGTTTTTTTAATAAAGTGTGGTTATATGAAGTAGGTCTGATCTGTCAGTATCTTCCCTGCAGCAGACTGAAGTTAGAATGATGTCAGTTTATAAAATCAGGGAGAATCTCTTATGAAGGGATCAAGTTAACATCGCTGTCATCATGAAAGCTCCTCAGATGAGAAACAAAACATCTTAAATTAAAAGAAGTCCAGTTTCCTTCTTTCACACGTACCAGGATTAAAAAGAAAAAAACTGCTTTACTTAGGCGTCATTCTCCATATCCTGCCAACAATCCTAATAATATTTCACCTCATGATCAGAGTTTCGTAGCAGTAACATCAGAATAAAACAAAACAGATGTAGAACTAGAACATAAAGACAGACCTTCACCAAGCAGCTCCATTCCCTCATAATGTGATATACACCAATAATAAGAATCCTACAATAATTTAAATAACAGAATTGGAATCCTTGTACCTAAAAACACACCCTTAGCATTTTAATGACTTTCATATAATCATTAATTTAATAGTTATTCATTATCCCAAAAGCCACTCAGAACCCAGGGGATCAGCATCTGTGCCATTCCAAACCTGAACATTTCATCCAGAACTTGTTTGTAGTTTTTTTAATTCTCCTGCTAACAAACAAATAATGAAACTAAAGCAGCCGAAGACGTGCCCTCATTAGCAGAAGTAAACATGGTAAAAATGACTCCTTTCTTGTGGTAACTGGGGCACGTGCACGAACAATGCACAAAGCAACAGCGTGGACACGTAAACAATGCTGTCATAATAATAACAAAGTCTCCTTTTTTTCAGTTACACAGAGACTTTAAAAGTATGCTTTTACAGACCTTTACTAAGAAAAACATTATTAACAACTGTCTTTTTTAAAAGATAAACTCATAAATAAATTCTTATTTATTATGGACAGAGACTGAGTGTCTGTTAGCTGGAGGCCTACAGCTGTTTAAGCAGACTGATGGTCCCTTTAAGGTCAAAAGAATTAATATCATTAATATTAATTAGAAATAGAGAGAAATGGGGGAATGCTGCTGCTCTTGTTTTGAGACTAACACTAGAAGTGAAGTGGTAGTTAAACAGGACTCTTACTTACCACCCACCAGTAGTACACATCAGGAGGCAGCTGGACATTGTCTCTGGTCCAAACAGGAGAGATATCCGGGTCGAAGTTCTCATCAAACCAGTCAGAGACTCCGGGGTCGCCGACGCAGCGAGGGCAGGCACACGTCTTCTGCAGCGTAGTTTCAGGTGGTGACAGTCGATGTGCACCCACATAGCTGGGCACCAGCTTCACCTTTCTTGACTCCTCCCACCCAGGGGGCTCCAGGTAGTTGAAGCTGACGCCCCCCCGGAGGGACATGGACAAGAAGAGTGACGTGAAGAAGACGAGACCCAGTGTTCCAAGGAGAAGCCAGAATCTGCGGGAACATCTCACCTTGCCACCTCCTTTCTCCGCTCCGGCCCCCCCAGTGCTACCTCCGCCCACCGCCGCCACCCCTCCACTCATCCAGGGCCGGAGCTCTGACAATCGGGAAGACCCCCTGGGTGGACCCCAGCTCCAGGACCCCCAGCCAAAACCCCGGTCGCGGTGGAGCATGGAGGATGGGATACGGCCCCCCCATGGCCATGCCCCCACACCTGAGCCTGCCACTGTTCCCAGTCCAACAACCACCCACGTGTGGTGTTTGCGAGGACCCCACGGTCACACCGGCACACCCTCGGCGTTACACGATGTGTCAGAGTCGTCTCAGTCAATCTGAGCACTCAGTGATGCTCGCTCTCTCTCTCTCTCTCTCTCTCTCCTGTTGGATTCTCACAGCCTGTCGGCTGCTGTGTGATCGACTCAACACACACAGCTGGCTGCATCCAAAGTCCTTTATCCTTTATTCATTCCTTCTTTCTTTGACTTTCAAACTTTCCTTCCTCTGTTTTCCACTTCTGTCACACCGCCGTTTTTCATTAACAGCAGAGTTCAGCTTCAGTGGGATTCAGTGGACGGATGCAGCCAGTCTCTCCCGTTTTCTCTGCCATCTGCAAGAACGACGAGCTTGGCTCCTCTGCTCAGCTTCCTCTCCTTTGCCGTCTCCCTCTGCACTGAAGCGATGAAGCCGAGGAAAACTGGCAGATCAGTGGAGAGAGGGAGGGAAGACGGGAGGAACAGCTGAGGGGAGGAGGTCTGTCCTTATGGCCGTGTCACCATTCTTAAACCAAAGAACCTCCTCCTCATCTATTTTCTCCTCCTTTGCTCAGGTCCTCTATTATCACACAAAGATAACGTGTGAGGTCTGATACTTAAATCACAGTCAGAGCAGCTGACATCCGTCTGATGAGAGATTTCTATGAAACCGTTTTATCAGGGACGAGCGCTGGTGATTTGGGTGAAGTCCACGGGGTGAAAAAAAGACAAAACCAGTCAGATCCAAATCTCATCTTCGTTCCAGCTGGATTTGAAAGGATGATGAGAGGATGGGTGGGGGTAGCATCTGTCCTTCAGCCCTCAGTGTGTGTGTGTGTGTGTGTGTGTGTGTGTGTGATTTTTATGACTGTGATTTAATGTGTGTTAAGCTGCGTTCAATGCACTGATTTAATTGTGATTTCCAGCTGTGTGAAACATCTATGTTGGCTGTTGAGTTTAAGATGAGTAATCCACTAAACTATAATCTGAAGGTAGAACCTGCAGCATCCACTTTCAGCCAGATAAACTCCAGTGTGATGTCCTATGAGGACCCTTCTGCACCTGCACAGGTAGTTATTTCTCTTGCAGTAACAACTTGCTTTTCTCTTCTTTGTGTATTAGGGTTCCTGAGGAACGATCCACAGATAACGTCCATGTGATCGGTCATTATCTCGTGGTGAATACTGACGTCTGGCATGAAGTCTGGCTTTGTGTTTCCCAGAAAACCTGTAAAGACAAAGAGGAAGAACATCACTGACATGCTTTAGTTTTATTGCCCACGTTAACACCTTCAGTGTTGGTCTATAATCCTCTGAGGTCTCATCTCTCGCTCACAGTCCAACACATCTCATGTTTCTTTGTTTATTTACCTACTGTCTCTTTGGGCCTGTTAGATTTTCCATGAGAAGTGAGAAACTAGTTCCTCTCTCCCAGGGCTGCGAGAAGAGTCTGACGTCATTGTTCTGGTTGGAAGTTCTTCTCATCTGGGCAGAATTTTTTTCTCATGTGGTGTTTGACCTCTATTGTGTTGTTGAGGTGAAGTGGGTGTGTTTCAGAAAAGTGTAAATGTCAGATCTTGTGAAACACGCTGTGGTGGGAGGGGCCTGTGAGAACTTCTTACATGAGTATGAAATATCTGGGCCAGATCGAACTTTATTCTCGTTCTTACCACCTCATGAAAAAAAAATGTCTTGGTTCTTGTGGAAGATGTAACAGGCTTCACTTTGTGCTTCTCCCTTCAGACATTTCCTCCAATGGATGGATTTGACTGTCCATCACAAGAGACAAGAAGAGGAAAAAAGTTTGGTCTCCTCCGTCTGGGTGTCTGATGACTGGTACTAAATAAATTTTGGATATGTTGGACTGACAGCAGACAGACTGAAAGAGCCCAATGGAATACCAAAAAGAACCGAGCTTCCAAACAAAATCCTGTCACTTCTGGTATCTGCTGTGAGTCTGTGGGAAATATTTTTTAAACCTTGACATGCTGTCAAGCTGCAAAACTTTGCATCACAGCAGTTCTTCCAGGTTTGCCTACTGACTAATTAAGTCTGGCTCATTAAGATTTCATGCCAGACTGTTTTGACACATTCTGCTCATGTCAGAAAAATGTTTTTTATGCTACTGAATGTAGAATATGAAGAATATGAGTTGAAGAAAGAAACTTTAAGAGTTGCAATATTAACTCCTCTGATAGGACGGTAAGAGGATTCTAGTTAAACTTCATCACTGTCAAAAGTTTGAGAAAAAACATAAAACTAAAGCTCTAAAATCTGGAAAATTCTTGCTGTAAACGGATAAAAAAATAGGACAGATTGAACTAAATGGGTCGCTTGAAAACAGGAACAATAAAACTAGAACGGATTCAGGAAAATGTAACGTTAGCTGTATTTTAGAATATATCTGATATATAATTATATTATAGAGTATTTATTTAATATTCATGTACAATAATATATCAAAACATTATACGAAGATAAATAAAAATCTACAAAAACTCAATAAACATCTGATAATGAGTTAGAGGATTGAAATGTCCAGCTTTCCGTATATTCCAGTTAATATCCAATCTTTAATTATACCAAGAAGCCTGTCTGCCTCTCGTTCACACACCCACTCGTTGAAGAACTTTTATTTTCCACTGCTCTATATTTGTTGGATTGCCATGGCAGCCAGCAAGCGAACGAGGTTGTTACAGCAACACAAACCGAACAGTGCCCAACCTTGACCTATCTAATCAGTACTGGAGAAGCAGGACATGCAACCTCCAGTTCACATGTCTTTTTCACTCTAATTCCCATTTTCATAATGTCACATACGTTTTTCAAAGCAGAATATTCTAGAGGTTTGCATCACTCACTGTAAAAAAACACCTAAACAAATGCAAATGTGCTGCGCTGCTGGAGCTGTTAATGTGGAGAATTAAATGTGTTTTTCATTCAGTTTGGAGATTCTGTGTAACAGCTTTTAGCATTTCATCCATTTATCATTCAAGCCAGGGGACACAATTAATTTGAGCGTGAAACTTGCCTCTGCCCCTTTGGCTTTAATGAGAGATGCTACCAATACAACTTACAGGATTATTTATTGTACCCATTACTCATTTCTGGAGGAAGCGAAGGACAAATGCAGAAAACTAAAAAGTTAGATTCATCTGAATGGGGGGGGCTGAATAGTAATGGCAGAAACGTTTATTTCAACGCAGATCCAGTTCACAGGTGGATTTCAGCAGAGAAAGTTCCATCATGACGCTGCTTCGCATCTTCTAATAAATCTTTTAAATATTCTTGCAAATCAGTATCTTACAATCATTCTTTTACGTTCTAAATGTTGTTGTAGAAAAAAACAACACTTTTCTCTATCAAACAACATTTCTGAGTGCTGAGCTGTTTCTTAGCAGTGATGCATCTTTTTCTGTAAAACAGTAGTTAGAAATACATTTTAAAGAAATTAGCATAATAATTTCAGTTAAAAGAAACAAGTTATCGTGACTCTATAAGCTGTGAATTAATCAGCATTTATTTTATAAATTATAACACTAAAACAAACAAGTGAAGATGAGAAACACTGGGTTCCACCTACAGCTTCAGATTCCATTATTTATACTTGAATTAAACAACTAGATCCTGAACTCATCTTGTTTAAATCACCACATCAACCCAACGTGCACTCTGACCCTTCAGTGGCTGAAACTGACAGAACTCTTTTGATTAAATAGATATTTTAGGGTTTTTAACTATTATTATTTCTGCATGTATTTTATTGTGTTGCATCTCTCTGTGTATCTCTGATTACTTGCCTGTTGCTGTCTATGAGTCTGTCTCTTTCCACCCCATCATTAGACTTCCAGGACGTCTCGTATCTTTTGTTTTCCCTCCATTTACTCTAATTACTTCCCATTTTAAATCTGGGATCAGTGAAATCCTGCAGTGGAAACACCTGTTATTAGCAGCTGTTGTCACAGAGCTGATTGTTTTTCCAATAACCTTGTCATCTGCACCTCCATTAACAACTTTTTCCACTGCCTCGTCTTCTCTTACTGTCTCATCTAAGTGCTGCCCCGCCCCCTCGTTCATCACCATCTCTTCAGATTGTGTCTGAATGTTTGTGTGTCATCATCACATGGGCATCCCACCCACCTTCCTGACCGAGCGCACCATCTTCGTCCCCTGCTTTCTGCCGCTGACTGGTGTCTGATTTATTCTCTCATCTCCATTCGGCGCCTCGTCTGTCGTTGTTTTTCACTGTTTACCCTCCATCACCTTCTCGCTTCACGTTTCATTTGCAGAGTAAATTGTGTGGCTCAGGAACAATAAGATGCAGACATTTTGATTGTAACAGGCGTCTGTTACACCTCCTGTGCCCTTCACCATCCATCCCACTTCCTGTCTGAACACTAGATGTTTCTGTGCACAAGATTCAAAAGAGATGTCATTAAAACTAAAATAAACTGAAATACTTTCGATAA
Source organism: Pachypanchax playfairii (assembly GCA_006937955.1). Classification (NCBI taxonomy): domain Eukaryota; kingdom Metazoa; phylum Chordata; class Actinopteri; order Cyprinodontiformes; family Aplocheilidae; genus Pachypanchax; species Pachypanchax playfairii. The sequence goes on along the minus strand of SSNP01000005.1, from coordinate 1,812,607 downwards.
ATTTCAGCTGAAATGAGTCACTTTCCTTCTGTTCCTCCTTCTCTGTTGTGACACTCAGTGTTTCTTAAACTTAACTGGATTTGATTGCCGGTAATCTGTCCACCCTTGTTCACTGTCTGTCCCAGCTCAGCGACCGTCTCTCCAGCAGTTTTCTGGTGTTGAATGCCAACAGACAGATTGATCGTTGCTCCTGTTTCTGCTGAACTGCATTTAAAAATCAACCAATCAGCTGTTTCTTTTTGTTTAAAAGCCAAGTCCATTGTACAAAATCTTATTAAACTTTTATTTAAGAAACATTTCAAAATAAAGACTTGTAATTCAAACAGGAGATCTAGAAAGGAAGACTCTTGGATTACTGGAACACATCCAGAATGCAGCAGCTTCTAATAAAAACTTACATTACTCCAGTTTTATACTCTTTACCCTGGATCTCCACAGAGTTTAGAATCAGTTTTTAAAGTACTCGTGTTGATCTACAGAGCAGGTTCTGGTTATTCATGTCAGCTTGTAAACACACCGCTGCTCGGGTCTTCGACCGCCGGTGGCTCAGAATCAGGAGGACAGGGACTTTAATGCTTGAAGACAGTGGAAGAGTCCATCTTTAAAATGACTCTGGTCATTTTTAAATAACCTGGAAACATTTTTGACTCATCAGCCTTTTTTACAGGAATGTTTTTGGTTTGGATTTTGTTTTTTATAGTTTTAATCTGTGCTGTATATCATCTTCTGATTTTATGTCTCTGACAGCAGCTTTGAAAAGAAAATATACTACTTCTTCTACCCTCCTGTCCTTTCTTCCTTACATCCTTCCTCCCTTTTCACCCTCCTACTCTGGTTTCATTCTTCCTTCCTTCCTCTAATCCTTCTTACCTTCTGTTTTTCCTTTCTCCCTCTTTCCCTCCATCTTTCCTGATATTTAATTTGGGCTCAGCAGTCACAAAACACACCATGACTTTGCTTTTATATTTATTCTCAGAGGTTTTTTCTTTACTCGTTTGACTTTAATTCTAGAGAACAAACTTTGAGCCAGAAAAAATGTTCCCTTGTTATGAAATGTCACTGACAAAGTCACCGCTGTGTGTCCTCAGCACTTTGTTGGTTTTGCCTTTAATTCATGACACCTGTAAACTTTTTTTTTTATAAGATGCAAATTCCCATCTGGCATGTTTTTCTTTGTGAATTCTGTGGAAAATTTAATTCAAATTCAAACCGACTTTATTAGCCCTTGAAGGTAAATGAGATGTTGAATCATCAACAGTTTCCTCTTAGATTTATAGAACTTCTGTTGCTTAATCCACCCAATTAAATTATGAATTCAGTCATTGATCTCTTCATCTCAATCCAACAGGACAATCTCACATTTAAGATTTCGGAAGGTCAAATGTCATGAGCCGCTTATTATTTAATACAAAACAACAGAACAGCTGTTTTATCAGAATACAACATTTCGGGGGATTTTCTTTTTACAGAACTAAAGATTTAAATATTTTTTTTAAAAAGTTTTTCAGGCCAGAAACTGTTTTCTTCTTATGATTCAAACTGCTGCTGCGACGCTGCTGAATAGGCGACATAACTCAGATCCTGATTTATACCAAACGTCTGGCGCCAGACAGAAATGATTCACAAGCACTTTGAGTGATCAGAAAAGATTTTAAAGTGTCTGAGCTTTAGATTTCTGACCGATTTTCTCAGTTTCTTTTTTACGAGGCTGTCAAATCTTTCTGAGGCTGAGGTTGACACTTCATACAGTCAGACGTGTTTAGAGGAATCATTGGAAGGTATTTCGGACATCAAAGTCTGAGTAAATATTTCTCCACATCATTTGATGGAATATTAACAGCCTAATCAAGCTGAAATTAGAATTGCGACACTGCGCGACGTGCCAGTTTAATTTAAAGGACAGTTTTTTCAGTGATTTGGAATAATCAGGGTTGTTGTATACGACATTAAACTGATGAGAAGCAAAAGGATAATTTCTTTCCAAAGGATGATGGGAGCGAGTTGCCATGGCTACCGCCGGAGGAGACGTGAGGCTTTCTGCTAGCAGTTTATAAAAACAGAGACACTAAAATTCTGTGATAAATTACACATAATTGTCTTTTCAGACAAGCTGCCCGTAAACTTTACCTGGAAAAATATTATTTTCTTGAAACTGCTTATCTGTATTAAACCATGTTGATTTCTTTTCTAAAACTAAACATCATGTTTAGTTTTAGATTCATCCGATGAATCAAAATGGAGATTTTACTTAAAGTCTTCACTAAAGACTGACTCGCGCGTCTGAGTGAGAATGTAAAACAACTGATGACGAAGGAGTTTATTGAGAGGGAGTCGTGTTTCATAGGGGAGTATTTTAATCTGCTAGCATCAGTGACTTTAAATTAAAAACCAAGTGAGTCTCACCTTTACATGGATTCTCTTTAATATCTTCAGTTAGATGTTGTAACGTGCAGATAACCCAGTCGATCTTTACAGTCCAATGGAACCAGTTTTATACTGTTTTGATGATTTGTGTAAGGAGTTTATGTCTGAAATAAATTCCTGGTAGAGACTAATAAAACTGTCGGACTCCGTGAGAAGCAGAACAAACATAAAGGCAAAAGAACAATTCAGAAAATAATCCCAAATAAGAAGGAGGATTACAAGATTTATAGAGAATAAAAAGGGATTGTTGGACAGAGTGTCACAAAGTCTTAATTTAGGCCAAAAACCAGGAGATTTCATTTTTCTCATTTAGTCCATAAGACAAGATGCTGCTGTGTGACTTTTAACTGATACACATAAACATGAAAACATTCCTGTTTTAGCCTCTTTCCACTGGCTGCCTGGACACTTCAAGACTCATTCCAATATTCCTTTATCTGCTTTTAAAGCCCTTAAGATAAGAAATCCTTTATTTGTCCCACAATGGGGAAATTCTGGTGTTGCAACACTCATTATAGGACAGAACACAGAAGGTTTAAAAAAATTAATAAAGATGTGCATGCATTAATTAAATATATATATATTTATTCTGTATATATAAAATATATACAATATGGATAGTAATGGCCTTCTTAATGGCCTTTGTTTGGTCTCACTGAGATGCTGCACCACTTCCTGTCTACTCAGATCAGCTGATCAGCTGCTACCGAGTGTCTGTTGCAGCTCTGAAGCTGTGAAATGATCTCTGTACATCAGGCAGCTTTCTTCACCGTCAGATTTTAAATATCTTCTTTAGATACCTCTCTTCCTTTGGTGTTTGACACCATGTGAGAAACTGATTGTTACATTTGATCCAGTTTTTTATAGAATTGCTGTTTTTCTTATTTCTACTGTTGTGGAAATGATGATGAGCCGGTTTTTGTTCAGGACCTGAATGCAAACAGAACAGGCAGAATGGCGGTGAACTCACTTTATTTTACAATTGTTGAAGCACAAGAACAAAAAACACAGACGGAAGCTCTTCCGCTGGAGCAAAAACAGCTGATAACCAGTAATAACCTCCTGTTTGATACAATAATCCATACATAGTCCAGAAACTTTGTCCAACAGTCATAAGTGTTAATTGTTACCTCTCAGAGCTGAGGTGTTGAGTCAACCAAACATATGTGGATCCTTTACAGAAGCAGAAAGAGTCGTGGTCCTGACAAAAACAAGGTTTCATAATCCAGGAAAACACAGTGAGAATCATCCAACAGGGACAAGACGGGTCGAAAAGTGATCCAGATTCAAAACAGTGATACAACACTTGGCTTGGACATAAACACTCAGCACGAGTCTGCAGGAACAACAATGAGCTAACAAACTGTCATCTGCCAGCTGTTAGACATCAGCTTAAAGGGGGCGGGGAAACAGGAAGGAGCATGAGACACAGGTGAGCACAATCAGCTAATGACAGCGTGACCCTGATGTCAAATGACAGAATCTCTGACCTGAATTTGTGACAACTGTTCCATGTTCAATCTGTCACATCTCTAAAACACTTAATTGTAATGAGTTATTTGGTGTTTAAAAGCACCTGTTTTTAATCTGGATTGTAGAATTTCAAATCCAGAGCTTTAAAAAGAAAATCAAGTAGTAACTACATCCGTTTCCTCCTGGAGTTTTATAATGTAACAATGTTCTATATAGTCTAATCCAGCCTGTTTAGAGCCCTAAATACCAACAATAAAATCATGTCATCTTTGTTCAGCAAACAGGAAGTTGAAGGAGTAAAGCCAGTCTTTCTTTACCTGTTAAAAATAGTCAAATTTCTAAAGCATTATCCCAAAGCATGACCTTAATACAGAGTTAAACAAAACATAACCTCTTTGTAGAGAAACACAGAATAATAAAAATGCCTGGATTCAGTCTGTCAGGTCAGTCGGATGCAGTACATGCAGAATGTTAACGGTGAGCCATTTTCACTGACGTTTTGTTTTGACGTATAATGCATTGCTTTTCTCTGTGTATTTTAAGAAGAGAGGCACTGTGAGGATTAGCAGGGATGAAAAGGCTTTACAATGCGTATGTATTCCAACAACCGTACGGTGAATTTGTCTATACCCACAACGATTTAGTCAGATTTAGATGCCTGTTAAAAAACAGCATGAGGGGAATATGCAGAGTGAAATTACTGCAAGAAAAAAGAGATTCTACATTGTACTGTAAAATACTTCAACAAGAAGCGTCATACGAGCAGATTGAAGCATGAAAGCAGGTAAATTTAAGATAAACTGTGAGAGAAAATGTTTTCACTTCATCCAAACGCCTCTGCTGTAAGCAAAAATGGTTAAAGATGTAAACAGGAATTAAAGTGTATATATACAGTGGGGCAAAAAAGTATTTAGTCAGCCACCAATTGTGTAAGTTCTCCCACTTAAAAAGATCAGAGAGGCCTGTAATTTTCATCATAGGTATACCTCAACTATGAGAGACAAAATGAGGAAAAAAAATCCAGAAAATCACATTGTCTGATTTTTAAAGAATTTATTTGCAAATTATGGTGGAAAATAAGTATTTGGTCACCTACAAACAAGTAAGATTTCTGGCTTTCACAGACCTGTAACTTCTTTAAGAGGCTCCTCGGTCCTCCACTCATTACCTGTATTAATGGCACCTGTGTGAACTCGTTATCAGTATAAAAGACACCTGTCCACAACCTCAAACAGTCACGTTCCAAACTCCACTATGGCCAAGACCAAAGAGCTGTCAAAGGACACCAGAAACAAAATTGTAGACCTTCACCAGGCTGGGAAGACTGAATCTGCAATAGGTAAGCAGCTTGGTGTGAAGAAATCAACTGTGGGAGCAATTATTAGAAAATGGAAGACATACAAGACCACTGATAATCTCCCTCGATCTGGGGCTCCACGCAAGATCTCACCCCGTGGGGTCAAAATGATCACAAGAACGGTGAGCAAAAATCCCAGAACCACACGGAGGGACCTAGTGAATGACCTGCAGAGAGCTGGGACCAAAGTAACAAAGGCTACCATCAGTAACACACTACGCCGCCAGGGACTCAAATCCTGCAGTGCCAGACGTGTCCCCCTGCTGAAGCCAGGACACGTCCAGGCCCGTCTGCGGTTTGCTAGAGAGCATTTGGATGATCCAGAAGAGGATTGGGAGAACATCATATGGTCAGATGAAACCAAAATAGAACTTTTTGGTAGAAACTCAACTTGTCGTGTTTGGAGGGGAAAGAATGCTGAGTTGGATCCAAAGAACACCATACCTACTGTAAAGCATGGGGGTGGAAACATCATGCTTTGGGGCTGTTTTTCTGCAAGGGGACCAGGACGACTGATCCGTGTAAAGGAAAGAATGAATGGGGCCATGTATCGTAAGATTTTGAGTGAAAACCTCCTTCCATCAGCAAGGGCATTGAAAATGAGACGTGGCTGGGTCTTTCAGCATGACAATGATCCCAAACACACCGCCCGGGCAACGAAGGAGTGGCTTCGTAAGAAGCATTTCAAGGTCCTGGAGTGGCCTAGCCAGTCTCCAGATCTCAACCCCATAGAAAATCTCTGGAGGGAGTTGAAAGTCCGTGTTGCCCAGCGTCAGCCCCAAAACATCACTGCTCAAGAGGAGATCTGCATGGAGGAATGGGCCAAAATACCAGCAACAGTGTGTGAAAACCTTGTGAAGACTTACAGAAAATGTTTGACCTCTGTCATTGCCAACAAAGGCTATATAACAAAGTATTGAGATTAACTTTTGTTATTGACCAAATACTTATTTTCCACCATAATTTGCAAATAAATTCTTTAAAAATCAGACAATGTGATTTTCTGGATTTTTTTTCCTCATTTTGTCTCTCATAGTTGAGGTATACCTATGATGAAAATTACAGGCCTCTCTGATCTTTTTAAGTGGGAGAACTTACACAATTGGTGGCTGACTAAATACTTTTTTGCCCCACTGTAGGTATATTTATATGTGTATAAAGAGAGAGAGATGTGAGCCAGGCCTTCTGGTCCAGTATGAGTGTCTGAACTCGTGTACTACTGAATAAACGGTCAAAAATTCCCTTAAACAAACTTCTAAACTTTGTGAAAACAAGATTCGAGCTGTTGGAGCTGCAAAGGACCGACTCTACATCACACCTTACACAATAGAAATGGGTATCATTGAAGTTTGTGCATGTGTGTAAAGGCAGACTTCCTGATACTTATGCATATAGTGATATATTACAGCAGCACATCACATGTATTTTTAAACTCTATCTTAGATATTAAGTATGTAAATAAGAAGGAACTATAAATGCATTTCACTTTTCCTGTTTTCCTTGCTGCTGCTCCTCTCAGCTCCTTTTCATTCCATTAGTCTTCCGTCCTGTCAGATGAATAATAAAAGGAAGACCAGCAGGAAAGTCCTCTGTCCTGAGGCCTAGTGCCAGCTGCTACTGCTGCAGAGACTATCCATCCAAAGACAAGCAGGCAGGGAGGACACTGCCTGTGAACTCCCTCTGTAGCTGCAGTAGTATCTGCAGTAGACTGCTGGGTGGTCTGGGTGCTGTAAGACAGAGGTCCCCCACCCTGGTCCTCGAGGTTTCTATCCTTCATGTTTTAGACACATCTGATTTAAAATGAATGAATCATTAACAGACTTCTGCAGAACTTGATGACATTGAGCAGCTAATTCAATCTGTAGCTTCTGGTGTGTTGCAGCAGGGAGACATCTAAAACATGGAGGGTAGCAGGACCCTGAGGACCAGCGACGGTGCCCTTTGCTGTAGGACACTTACGAGCCTATTCTCCACCTTTTTTCCACATAATGACACAATATTCCAAAAAATGTTAGATGTTACAGAAAATGTGCGGTTCTGCATCAAAGTGAGGGATTTTAACTAAAGGGAGATTTTTGTACAGTGTCCTGACTCCTGTGATTCATTTGGATGTTTGAAGTTACTACAAACTGAAAACTGGATAAAAACAGAATTAATTAACTTTTTTGTGTTTGAAGGTGCAGGATCTCATTCAGTGAACAGTTTGGATTTATTCTACTTCTTCATCTGAAACTCCTGCAAACTGCTGCTTGACTTGGTGCTGTGTTCACTGTCACTTGTAAAAAAACGTTGCTGTTCATGGAAATTTGTTGTTGGGATGTTATACAGTATATTTCAGATAATTTAAGAAAATAATTAATTCTGATTAATGCAGTTTTTATATTTAATTTTTATCTAATTGGAAGTAACAATTAATCGTTTAAGGAATCACTCAGTGTGATTTGTGAGTATATGACTTTTTATCCAATAAAAATAAGTATCTTATGAAAGTGTGTTAACTTATGAAAATTATTATATTTAACTTTGAGGCTATTGGCCATTTTAAAAATGGCACAAAGAAGCCCCGCCTTCATTCATCTGTTGGACCTGCAGTGATGTCTGATGTCTACGTTCATGTGAACGCCTCACAGCAGCTGGTGGAATAATTCATAAAATGACCCCCTCCTTCAAAGGTTGTGCACAACAATCAGTGAACCTGCAGACTTCAGGACAGTAAACTTCTTTCATCAATGCTGTTCAGAAACTGACACTCTTGTAAATGAAGTCATGACCTTCTGTTAGTGCATCAGACAGCTGAAAAAGAAAAAAATGGGTCCATCTGGAAGAAACACAGACAGATGGAGATTAAAACCTCTGCCGATCCCAAACCCAAAAGTATTTTAGAATCACAGAGGCATTCATCCGAATTCCTCCTACACCTAGAGAGGAAAAGATCAAGCAGGATATCCTAGTTTTCCCCTTTCCTTCATATGTGGGTCGAACTAAAACAAGCTGGTCCCTCAATTCTCATGATGCAATTGACTATTTTTGTCACGTTTTAGCCTCCCAGGCATTTTAATTTCTATGAGCTCAGTTTGAAACACTGATTCAGTCATGAGTAAAATGTAGATACAGCCTCACGTTTTATATATTTAAAAGAAAAAACTTGCAATATTGTGTCATGTTCAGTATTTGGTTTGTTTAGGGGTTTGGTTTTGAGTTGCTTTGTGCAAACAAACTTGGTTATTTGAATTTTTATATAACTTCTTGTTTATTTTCTAGTTTGTTGTATTAGTTTTGAGTTTCCTCGTGTCTGTTCATGGTTTCAATTTGTTCACAGCTCTCTTAGTTCTAGTCATTGTTTTTCTGTTAAGTTTCCTGTGTGATTCAGTTTGTTTCTTGTGGTTTTCTTTGTGTCATGTTTACTTCTGCTCCTCAGTTGACTTACTCTGCCACACCTGATCATCACCCACCTGGCTGGTTCCTTTGCCCTCCTCCTCAGCTGCTCCTTATTCAGCAGTCACCTTGTCCCAGTATAAATACTCACTGATCTCTTTAGTTTATACACCCTGTGGTTATTGTTTCCTGTGTTGATCACCATCTCTCTGTAAATTGTTTTTGTTGCTTTTGTTCTGATTTATTAAAAGTATCTGATTTCTATCCTTAAATCTCTGTGTTCTGTCTCCATCTGGCTCCTTTTAGCAGCGCTCTCCATGTCACACTGATGTTCATATTCCTGTGCTGAGGTACATAAAACATGGTAGACATCACACCAGTATTTACTTCCTGTCTTGCTCAGCCACAGTGAAGTAATGACTCCATCTTGAATTCAAGCCAGGAGGTCCTTTCCAACATGAAGAGTCTGTGTGGCTCCAGTGTGAAGTCCATTAACTAGGTCTCATTCCTACAAACTGAAACAAAGCAGGAGGAACCTGTTTCCCTTGGGTGCTCCTTCATACTCCACAGAAAGCAGAGACAAAGAAATTAGGTTTCTAGGAGACAGATGAGGTGAGTACTTGACAGACAGCAGCCCTGGGAACTTCTACGTGTGCTGTTTTTTTAAAAAAAGACAAGCAGGAAGAAAAAAGGCTCATTTCTTCTAAACTCCAAGAAAAGAGCCAGCAGCTTCTGTTTGATGTCACATTAATAGGAAGATTTAAGGATGCATAAAAACCTGACAGGAGCACTGATGCTGCACACAACTGGCTCAGGTCGCTCTGCTTCATGGTAACAGAATTATAGCAGTAATGATTGTGACAGTATAGCTGCTGGTTTCTGATGTGTAGTTACCCTGAAGCCTCAGGACAAGCCATTTCAGAGCAGTAAACCTGATCAGGACTTACCAGGGCCGTCTGGACACCAGCTTGATTAGAAAGTTTACAGAATGATCCAGAAAAAGAAGAACCCTCATGGCCTAAGCTGCTGTGACTGATAGCTCCAAACCTCGTCTCATCTGGAGAACTAGTAACACGATAAATGTTATTATATGTTATATACACATCAACATACAAATGGATTTTACAGGCCCAATAACATCCCTGTCTCCTGATCAGAGCCTCATCTCGTTATGAGTTTCCTTCTAAACACAGATTTTATTGGATTCTTTTAAAGTCGTCTTGATCAACAACTCTCTGAAATTTCTGAAATTCTTTAAAGTTTTTCCTTTAATTCTGTTTCATTCTAACTAAAACTCTATAGTGATATTCCGGAGAACAGGTTTGTGTAAACTCTGAGTAAACCAACATAATTAATTTTAACTATGTTCTCTAAAAGTCCCACCCACTCATACACGCAACATCATGGTGGTTTTTTAAGTTTCAAGTAACTAATTACAGAAAAATATTAAAATAATAAATATTTGAATATGCAGCACGAAGATAAGAACACCCGAGACAATTATCTAAGGAGTTTTTAAACACTTATTTAGGAATATGTCTGGTTCTGGAATCAGCCACTAGGGGCAGCAGTCATTCAACTTCCAGGTTCAGTTTGGATGTCTAATAACATATGGATGATTGAGTCCATGCAGCTTCAGATTATGTTCTGAGCAATCTTCCTGTGAGAGCAATAAAAGCAGGAAGAACTGGATTAAAACCGAACTAATCATTTTAGAGGGTTTTATAAACAGGTTGCAAAACCAGAATAAAAATCTTCTAAGTCAAGGAAAAGAAGAGGAGAGAACCCAGCCAGGTTTGTGTGACTGTAATAAAACCCTGTCTACTCACGCAGTATCTGATTAATCCATTTCAAGCTCTTTCTAATGAGTTAATTAGTTGAGGTTTGAGAAGATTTCTGAGTCCCACAACTGCAGACTTCTCATGATATAATAAAGATAATCAGCCACAGTCTTAGGCTTCGGTTTGTGAGAAGGGGAACGAGCTGTAATTATATGATTTGGCTCAGCAAAGCAAAGCGTGACACTTCCTGGAGATTTGACCTGATATTTGAGCAATAATGTCATCAAACAGGAAAACAGGATGGTAATTAACTTGATTGATGCTGCTTGTGTTAACGAGCTGCAAATACATTTTAATAATATATCAAGGTTCATAGTTCATCTGCTCTGATTAACCCTCCAACCATTTCCTGTTTTGAATAAGAACATCTGACCCACGGAGCTGTTTGGGTTTGGTCACAAGTTCACTGTGAAAGTGAAGCAAACCGAATGATGGTGGGAACTTTTTCAATCTTCCCCACGAAATCAAACCGAGTCCCCCAAATTAACCTTGTGTGAAAGTACCAGAGTTTATCACACACACCTTCTTTTACTGTAATAAATGACGTTGAAGTGTAAAACGTCATGTGTTGTTAATCTTAAGTTATGTTTATCTTCCCTTAACACTTATTGAGGAGCATTTTTTGTCATTTTGAAAAAATTGCAGCTGCACTTTCTTTCTGAATTATTTACCAAATGAGACCCAGTCATCTGTGATTGATCAGCTGATTGATAAAACATGCTGGACTGTTGTGAACTGATCTGTGATTATCTCACTGTGTTACAGTGTGAAATCACTAATTTATGGGGAAAGATTACTGTAAAAAAATGTGTATTATTCATCAACAATTCATGCATAACTAGCAATATATAAACTAGTGTTTCTACTAAATCATATAGAAATATATTGTGTTTATGTTCTCTATGAAATACAACTTAAAATGTTACAAATTCAAGAATTCCCAAATAAAAAGTCCAAATTTAAAGTTTCTCTTTTATGAAAACTACAAGCAGAGTAAGAATGTAAAAATACATTGAAAACTGTGACGGGGTGACAAGATTATTAACGGAGCACAGACACATCAATGGCAGTTGGTATGAGCCTCTTCAAATTAATAATGCCAAGAAGTAAATAAACTGTTAACAATACAAACTGTTAAAGATCAGCTGATTTTGTTTTGTTGTTTGTTTGTTGGATCTCTTAGTGCTATTAAGTTTAAAAGACTAGTGGCATCGATGTGTCCAAATAAATGAAAGGAAAACTGCAGTATCGTGCCTACAGCTGTGTGTGTGTGTGTGGGGGGGGGGTTTGTATTTCTGACCTCCTGAGGACCAGTTTCCTGACTTTTACTATCTTTCTGGGGTCCGAGGGTTCTTGTGGGGACTGAAGCCTGGTCCCCATGGGGGGGACTCCCCTTTTTAGGGTTAGGGGTTAGGTTTATAGGTATGGTGTGAATAGAGTTTTAGTTAGTCTTAGGGTTAGTTATAGATCAGTAATGGTTAAGGTTAGGAAAAGGGTTTGGGTTAGGTATAAATCTAGTTACTAAAATCAATGGAAGTCAATGGACGGTCCCCATAAGGATAACAAAACAAACGTGTGTGTGTGTGTGTGTGTGTGTGTGTGTGTGTGTGTGTGTGTGTGGGTGGGTTTGTATTTCTGACCTCCTGGGGACCAGTTTCCTGACTTTTACTATCTTTGTGGGGTCCGAGGGTTCTTGTGGGGACTGAAGCCTGGTCCCCATGGGGGGGACTCCCCTTTTTAGGGTTAGGGGTTAGGTTTATAGGTATGGTGTGAATAGAGTTTTAGTTAGTCTTAGGGTTAGTTATAGATCAGTAATGGTTAAGGTTAGGAAAAGGGTTTGGGTTAGGTATAAATCTAGTTACTAAAATCAATGGAAGTCAATGGACGGTCCCCATAAGGATAACAAAACAAACGTGTGTGTGTGTGTGTGTGTGTGTGTGTGTGTGTGTGTGTGTGTGTGTGTGTGTGGTGTGTGTGTGTGTGTGTGTGTGTGTGTGTGTGTGTGGGTGGGTTTGTATTTCTGACCTCCTGGGGACCAGTTTCCTGACTTTTACTATCTTTCTGGGGTCCGAGGGTTCTTATGGGGACCGAAGCCTGGTCCCCATGAGGGGGACTCCCCTTTTTAGGGTTAGGGGTTAGGTTTATAGGTATGGTGTGAATAGAGTTTTAGTTAGTCTTAGGGTTAGTTATAGATCAGTAATGGTTAAGGTTAGGAAAAGGGTTTGGGTTAGGTATAAATCTAGTTACTAAAATCAATGGAAGTCAATGGACGGTCCCCATAAGGATAACAAAACAAACGTGTGTGTGTGTGTGTGTGTGTATATGTGTGTGTTTTACAGGTGATGGGTTTACATGTTACTAAATGAGTTAGAAGTGTGAGGAAGTAAAGTAGTTTACTGTGATTGGATATAGAGTGTGTGTTTGTGTAGATGTGATAAAATGAAATATATTTACTGTAAGTAGTTTAAAATGATAGGATTACGTGTGTGTTTGCCCTCAGTGCAGTCTGGCAGGCTGCAGGGCTCATTTTTACAGGACATGCTTCATAAAGTGACCTTCACCTGCTGCTGTGAGGTAATCGATATGCAGATCTCCACGGGAGGCTTTCACCTCGAAGTAAAGACTGAAGGCACATCACAGGATAATTTTTCTGCTCATTAAGCAGTAAAATTACACTTTCTGTCAGATTTCCCAGAAACATACAAGCTTTTACATGATCAAAAAGAAAAGTCTGTAGCTGTTTAACCTTTACTGCTGTGTTTCAAAGAAATTCAGCTGCATTCAGTTTTTTATCTTAGCAGACTTTACAATCCTTTCATTTAATTTCAGGTTTCTTCTTCTTTCCTTTGCTGTTAAATGGAAAAAAATATATTGGAAGCAGGAAAATATCCAAAAATTGCAACTTTCAGCTCACCGTGAACCAAAGAATAGAACATTTATTCAGCAGCATTCATTAAATAAAGATTTAGATTTAGCAAAATAAAAGTCTGTGCTGTAAATCTGTTTGGGTTTTTACAGACACCAACGAGGCTGCTGGCTGGTCACGAACTCGCTCAACAGAAGGATTTACATTCAGATCTGTTCAGGGTTGTCTTAGACTGTAGCTGTTGCATAATGAAGCCTCTGTGTGTGTGTGTGTGTGTGTGTGTGTGAGGTTTAACAGTAAGAATCCTATTAGCACTCAGTTGATTCTTTGCTCAGTTTGTCACCTATAAATAAACGGTCAAAGTGTTTAAAGCTTTTATGTTCCAGATGTGAAGATAACTCAACCTTAAATATGATTCTATTTCAGAACATGGTTCTGTACTGTAAGTTACATTTCATTCATTCATTCTAAAATATTAATGACAGCTCTTTGCAATGTTTTAATTCCAACCCCATTTTTCTGACATGACAGATTAAACAGTCTTTTTAACCCATCAGATTAATTTAAATGTTAAAAAGGCCCGTTATCGTTCTCCAAGGTCAGAGGTGCTTGTAGTGTTTCATGTTCTGACACCTTCATGTGAACGTGCTTTTAAATTTTACTGTTACAATAAAAAATATGCTGCCTTGAGATTTCTGTCACATTGTTGCATGAAACCACAAATCATTTTCCAGGACAACTGCAAAATTTTTCAATATTTTTTTAATTCACCCTTTAGTGATACATGAACAAAATGTAAAAATTAAAATATCCTTGTTGAAAGTCTGTCCAGAATCTGATCGAGTTCGGTTTCCATCATGTGTAAATTTGAGGAAACTTCATTTTTGTGTCTTCCAGATTTCAGCAGCTGATCTTCCTCCGACTGCCCTCTTTATGATTTGATGTACAATTTGACAAACGTCTGTTTGAAATGTTTTATTAATGTGAAAACGCTGACCCCTCCCCCTCCCCCACACTCCACCGTCTCACAGACTCTTTCTGCACATTTACAGACTCTGCACTATGGCACATTTCACTTAACTTATGTAAATATTGTTGCTTTCATTTTTATATTATTCTTTTTGCGTGTTATTCTCTTTGCACCTTCACCCAAGACAAATTACTTGTACTGTGCAAATGATGCTTGGCAATAAATCGATTCTGATTGTGAAGCATGACTCAGGTAATGGTTTTCTGAGGTTCTCCTGAGCCTGTGTGGTGATATCGATCCCAGAGTGGTTGATCATGCAGCGCTGCCTGAAAGGTCAAAGGTCATCAACCAATAGTTTCTGGACAGACACAGATTTCTGTGACTGAATCCTTGAATTTGTTTACTAAGGTTTGAAACACAAACAAAGATTTAATTATTTATATTTATATTTACTTTTCTATTTTGTGAAAATTTTTAGGGAACTTGGGCTTTTTGTCTGCAGAGATGATCCCACACTGATTTCAATTTTAATCTCATGCTGGTAAATTATCATTATCAATTTTTTCTTTTGTTATTTTAAATGAATTAATTATAAGACAAATGAAACGTGTCTAACAGGAAAAATTAACTTTAGTTGTATCTGTTTTCATTTTCAGTCACAAACTGTCGTTAAGAACAAATTAAAGTTTTTTATTTTATTTTTGTGCAAAAAAATCTTCAAATGTTCATTTCAAATCAACAAATTATTTATAAGAATACTTCAGCCCTTAACATCTTGTTGTTTTTATACTTTAACATGTAGCTTTGATTTGCTGGTAGATGCAGCTCCTGCAGCTTCTGCAGACATTACCAACAAAACCCATGATAGAATCATAAATCAATGAAGGCTTCAGAAGAATATGAGCTGGCTGAAGAGAACGCCTTCTTTACTAATCATCTGGCTGCAAGTTTCATTAAAAAGCTGCCAATTATAGTTCAGCAACGTGCTCCAGATTTTCTTTGGGAGCTAAAATGAGAGAAATAAAGATGAATGTTGATGAAGTCCTGCAAAGGCACCACGAGCACAATGTTCTGACTGTGTGCAGATTAAAGGGCTGATTCTGGATTATTTAACAGACAAATTAAAATTCACAGAAAGTAGATTTTAAGCACTGGAGTCTGACAGATTGATGGGTGTTTTTTAGTCCTCTTCTTGATGAAAATGTAAAATAAATTGGATCAACAAGATGAAAAGTGCCTCAGCGAACACTTTGACCCATTAGCCAAAGAAAACCAAGACAAAATCTTTAAAATAAACGGACAAAGACAGGCCTGTTCTATTAAGGTGGCATCTACCCCTCCATCAAATGATCCAGATGACTGAGCACTGAGTGCATGTGATGTCCACAAAACCAATTAGTATATAATAAAATAAAACAAAATGATGTCCTATAAGAGTCTGAGGAAACAAACAATTGTAAACAGAGTGCAAAGTTCATCCTGCAGCATGAAATATACTGGAAACAGAAGAGAGGAAGGTCCAGTGGGTCACACTCGGTCAGGTGATCAGAAGAACTGAAGACTCTTAAAGACTCTCATCACAGATTGCAAATCCAGCATGAGAACTATATCCCTGATTATACTTAAGCCTCTGGATTTTCTTAGGAAATAAAGCGTCTTTGTGGTCTTATGGTCAAAGCGTCTCCTACTTTAATAACAAGAGGTTTAACAGAGGCTGAGTTAGCATTTGGTTTCTGTTGGTGGTTTTATTTCTACCAAACTTCATCTGCACAGATCCGATTCAGTTCATAATGTGTGTTTAACTGTAAAAATAGAAATAAAATGAACATGACAGAGAATCTGAAGAGGAACATCTGACTCTACTTCTCTTTTATTTATCAAATAAATATATAATAAATATAACCAATATTTGTAATACAGAGAAGTTTTGTGTTATACCTGTACATAAAGTTATTGGAAGAAGTTCTAGCTTGCAACTAATTACTCCTCACTATGAGTACTGAATAAAACCCAGGAGGATGTCTGACACAGGAACCATATTAATGAAAAATAAAACATCCAGCTGCAGCAAGTGCTTGAATCCTTAAACTTAATCCAGACTTAAGTCAATTATTTTATTGTTAAAAGGACCTAAAAACAACAACATAGTTCTGAGGTAATTAAAACATTTTGCTTCTCGAAGGCATCACAGGAACAAACCATGCATTCAGCTGGTGATGCAGATAATGAGAACTCAGGTTCTCATAACAGAACACAGATTAGTCCATCAGTACTCAATCAATAATATTAATGTCACACCAAATGCAGTTTCCACGAATCCTTCGTTAGAAAACAGCAACAGAGCAGAACATACGTTTGGAGCGTCATAATAAATGTTTTAAAGAACATGTGCTTGAGAATATTGAATTACATCACAGTTGCAGCTCAGAGAAGAATTATCCACATCATGATGCATTCACTGACCCTCAGTAACCAAAACTCTTTCCTTGTTTTTATGGGATGTTTCTGACCCAGTGTTCAGGTCCCACCAGCAGAAAACCAGTGACCCGAGACAAATTCATTAACAACAGGGTCTGAGGCCAAGGCCCACTCAGAACCCCAATATATGTTGAAACCACCAGGACTGCATCAAAAATCCAAAACAATGAGGTCAGAACTTCATCTGAAACTTCAGTACAGGAGGCATCTGCAGCACCTTAATGTAACATAATGAGGAATTATCACATCTATTTCTGCTTTATAGCATGAACATGATACAGATATGTGCTAACTTTTATGAAATGACCAGCCTGGTTTTCTTCTTTTTATCTCCTTTTTGTTCTGCTTCATGCTGTAAAGAAACATTTCTTACTTTTCAGGTTAGTTGAGCCAAAATACTTTACAGATGTCTGGATATGTTGCAGCTGCTGTGGAACTAGTGGGAAAAGTCCATTGTCTGAGTTGTTTGTTAGACAAATTAGGAACTTCTCAATATTTGGCAGAAAGTCATAAAGACTGATCGGTGAACAACCTTATTCTAAAAGCAACAAGTATTATTTTAGTACATATAAGACCAATCATGAATATAACATAAAATCTCTGTCTCCTTTAAACGAGCAGGTAAAACTCCATCAACTCTAGTGAGTGGACCCTTCACATCCCTGCTGCTGTCTCTTAGCAACACCACCGGGCAAATCAATAAAGGGGAAAAGACACAAAGAGATGAATGAGGAGATGAGAGGACAAAAGGGAGGAGGAATAAGAGAAGACGTGAAGAAGGAGAAAGAGGAGAGAAGACTCAGAGATGCCAGGCAGGAGGAAGGTCAGGTTGGAGGAAAACAGGAGAAGAATCAGATAAGCAGATGTTTAAATGTCAGAGATATAAATTGCACATCTTTCCCGTAGAAATAAATATAAACATTTTTAATTCTGAGTTTAGTTCCAAACACGCAGTAAGAAAGTAGATTTTATACTGAAACTGCTGGTGTGTCACTCTAAAACCAGACAAGCAAAAACCCAAAATTTGTTTTAAACCGCTGCTCATGAGTGAAACACCACAACACCGGAGCCCGACGGCCTCCTTCATCAGCAGCTGACAGCAGAGGAGGAGGAGGAGAACACTGCCTCTTCATCAGCACCAGCTGGGAGCCACATGAGAACAACTAAATCCCAAATTCACACAATCTGAGGTGCACAAATACAGATTTAAAGCCTCACCTCGCTGTGTCGGTTAGCTGAAATCTTCCCATCGGCGCCCGGCTTCAGCCACAGAGCTGCAGAGATATTTCAGGCTCATAGCATGAGGTCACGTTGACTGAATTTCAATGCGAGTGGGTTTATTCAGACAGCTGAGAAAGAGAGCGCCTTGAATCGGGCTGTGCATCAGCAGGTGCAGCTGCTGAGGAGGCTAAAGGCTGTTAACTCCGAATAAAAACCAATACTGAGATGTCCCATACCGGAGGTGGACCACTGAAGTGCTCCTCAGAGCGACCAGGAGCAGCAGCAGGAGGAGGACACTACTCCCAGAAGGAACGCTTTCCACTACAAATCTACTACTTCCTGTTTCACCTTTTCACAATTAAACCCTGCAGATTTTGGACGCTCAGAAGAAGTTAAATCATTCCGATGTAAATAAAGAGCTGCTGACGTGAAAACAGGCAAAAAAAAACATTAAAAAACCCATACAACTCTAAATGAAACTATTGTAATAAAATGAAGAGTTGAAGAAAAATACATAATATATCAAACAAAAATAAGATTTATCTCAGGTTTTAGTGTTTTCTGTCAGTTCTTCTTCATAAGTCAGGTTCCAGGTTTCTGGGGAAGGTTTTTGTTCAATTTTCACCATAAATGTTCTGTTGATCTGGATCAAACAGGTGCATCATCATCCTAAAAACTGACATCATCCACAAACTTACCTTCCATTGATGGAATGAGGTCATTACCTGTGGAGGTTACGACCTTTACCTGACATGCAGCTCTATATCATCAGAGACTGGAGAGAAGTGCTGCTTCTCTTTCCATGTTTTACTGGACTAAAACTAAACAAAAATTCCAGCATTATTTCCTTCAGACGTACAACTGACTCTGACTTCTATCCACAACAGCTCCTCTTCAACTTGAACTTTGGGTTTTTCTCTTCAGTTCTTCATTATGGTTTTATTTTACATTTCATTTGTTCCTCACTTGATTTATCATGTTTTATTCCATCTCCAGCTTGTTGGTCACATAGCTTGAGAAGTTTTGTAGCTACAAATATTTTAGTTAGTGTCTCATTTTCAGGATGTTCATTTTCTGGAAAACAAATATAACTTTGTATAGTGGAAGCGACACCCTCATATTTTTTATTCATTTTCTGTATATTTTACTTTGCAGTTGAAATGCACTGCTTTCGTTTCATAAATTTATAAATTATATAAATTTATAAATTATTCATTGTTGTATCTACAAATATTTGGATAGCCTATGGCAGATATGGAAATGTGTTTGCAATAGATATCCACTGAAAAATAAAAATGTTGATTTATTTTGTACAATTGTAACACACATTATATTTTAAAAGAAAACTAGGTTAAAATAAAAACAGTTGTTCCTGTTATTCATAGAAACTCCACTTTCCAAAATTCCTTCAATTCAGAATATGCAGCTCAGTTTGTTTATTTCACTTTATTCCGTCTTTTTTGTGAGAACAGAGCAAGTTTTGACGTTAAAATGTAAACATTTTACACATATAACGAAATGCCTTATTAATTTAATGTAACTATTTAACTTTAAGGTTTTTGTTGACATCTACTGATTTTAACGCGCAACTACAACCTGCAATTTCTGTCAGGCACTGCTTAGGTCACCCATGATAACAGCATTGTTTGAAGAAGGACCCCGCTAACGGCTTCCCTTCGTAAGCTTCCTGGAGCTTCAGAGAACTCTAAGGCTAGATTAGTTTTAATCAACCTGAAATCACAATCATCTGATTAAACACCTTGGTAAATATTTTCTTTTTCACATTTTAATCTTGTTTCAAGCCGAATAGGCACTTTATGGTAGAAAAATATTAAGGTTTTTCAGCAGTTTAGCAGAGGAAACGGAGCGGATGTGTCAGGCAAGAAGTGGCGCTTCGCATGAAAAGAGAATCAATGAGACCCGAACAGGCCGAGTTGCTTTGAAAAGAGTCCCCAAAGTTGTTCACAGTTACAGAATTCAGTTTGAAAGCAGCAGTATTTCGTGAAATTTCAACACACTAAATACGGGGGTTATAGACATCTAAACATCTGCAATAATCCGAAAACAAAGTTCGAAGTCGGCTTCTCATTCAGATCCATCACTGCATCTGGACGAGATTATCTTTAAAATAGTAAAGCTTGTTTACCACACGGAGTTAATGTGTGAAATCTCATGTCACTGGAGAAGAAAGGGGTCATTTTTCATTCGGATTCTTGACCGTTTCAGACCCGGTCCTGTCCAAAAACTGTCAAATCTGATGTAGAAAGTACAAATCTAAAGGATGTTGTTTGCTCTGTTGTAATTCTTTTATTTATAGCTGTTTCACTTCTATTTGGCATCTCCACGACCTTTGACCCCTCTCCGAAGAAAAACTGCCATCTTATGATATGAAGAACTGATTAAAAGGGATTTAGAAAAACAGTAATCAGTTTTAATACTTCTAAAAGTTAGTGAGATCTAGTTTAAGACGGTTTGTGCGATTTCCCATTTTCATGCATTGTCTTTCTTTCACATACAGAACTACAAACTGCTGCAGAGGTTTAAATTTGTTATAATTTGACACATGCAGGTATTTTCCTCTCCTTGTGTTAGGATGTTTACCATTTTAAAGCGTTGAAATGCCTTTTTTTAACAGACAACTTTAAGCCAATTCAGATTTCTCTGATAAAAGTCAGTCTAAATAACCCGCTTTAGCACTCGTCCACCTTGTAAACACTGGACTGTAGTAACTGAGGTTGTGAGCTGTGACGTCCATACATTAACCGGTAGTTTCCACATGTTTGTTTGTAGTTCGGAGCCGGGCTGAGTGCTCTGTTTGCTGCCCCAGAACATCACTGAAAGGGAACCATGTTTCTCTACAACATCACCCTGCAGCGTGCCACTGGCATCACCCACGCCATCCATGGAAACTTCTCAGGTGAGCTGTGTCCTCTTTCATGTTGAGCTGGATCACGGTTTGTTCACTTTACCTATGTTACCTATGTATGTGTGTATTAAAAAACAGACTTTGTTTTGTACACAACAAAGTAACTTAAGATATGTTTTGTGTTTGGCAGGAACCAAGATGCAGGAGATTGTTGTTTCCAGAGGAAAAATCCTGGAACTATTGCGGCCGGATGCCAACACAGGAAAGGTGCACACTCTTCTCACGATGGAAGTGTTTGGTATCATCAGGTCCCTGATGGCATTCAGACTCACAGGAGGAACTAAAGGTATGCAATGAAAATGTCTGGTTATATTATGCAGGACTTATTTAATTGTACAGTAATTTCTAAAGCAAAAAGCCACTTTCAGTATGAGTAAATGACTGGGATTTGATGCTGTAGATAGATGACACAGCATCGCTCCCTGGTTATCTCAGTTTATTGCAGCAAGAGAGCTTTTTCACACGCACAACTTCTACAGAATCAGGATTTTGCTCTAGTGAAAGTGACACAATATAAATCACTGAAGTTTTAACATGATTAAGTGAGTTATGAGCTGTTTTATTCTGACCTAAGCTCAGATTTGACTTTGGATTTGGCTTGGTTTGTCCCCTGAGAATACACTTCTAAAGTTTGATGTGTTATGTAGCGCTTAACCTGGTGTATTTGGAAACTCACAAATCACTTTACAAACAATTCTAAAAATGATTATAAGAATATCTGTGAAACCTTCCTGCAGTGTTTAAGGTCTGATTATAAACCCTCTGTATGTTGTGTATTTTTACGTTTGCTTGGATTTTGTAGATTACATTGTTGTGGGGAGTGACAGCGGTCGTATCGTCATCCTGGAGTATCATGCATCGAAGAATCAGTTTGAGAAGGTTCATCAGGAAACGTTTGGGAAGAGTGGCTGCCGACGCATCGTCCCCGGACAGTTTCTGGCTGTCGACCCCAAAGGCCGAGCTGTTATGATAGGTAAGAGGTAACACCGTTTTTCATAGAAGATGATTTTGACACCAAAATGAGAAAAACTTTGTCAAATTAAATTTGTTACCTAACACAAAACTTTATTTTACTCAGCTCAGTTACCCAGAGCTTATTTCCATGTTCTGTCTGTAAAAAGATTGAAGTACTGATTTTATAAAATGAATCAAGTTCAAATAAAGTTTTCTGGATGAATGTTTTGTGCTTTACTTTTTAGGAGCTATAGAGAAACAGAAGCTGGTTTATATTCTGAACAGAGATGCTGCAGCCAGGCTGACCATCTCCTCTCCACTGGAAGCTCATAAAGCAAATACACTTGTTTATCATGTAGTTGGAGTTGATGTTGGATTTGAAAATCCAATGTTTGCCTGTTTAGAAATGGATTATGAGGTAAGCACGACATAAAAAAAAATTCTACATTTCAGGTGTTTCACACTGTGATGAGTTTTTCATGTCTCTTCTCTGACTATTACTGGAGAAAGATTCACAACCTCTGATCTCAGAATACATTCAAGAATCATGTGAGAGAAATTCTAAACGTTTTAGAACTTACACACTATAACAACCTCATGTTTTTGTTTATTGTAGGAAGCTGATAATGACCCAACAGGAGAAGCTGCTGCAAACACACAACAAACTCTCACCTTTTATGAGCTGGATCTCGGCTTGAATCATGTTGTCCGGAAGTACAGTGAAGCTTTGGAAGAACATGGAAATTTCCTCATTACTGGTATGAATACAGACACAAATGATCATATCTAATCTGATTTTTGAAGCATCAACACTGACCTCTTCAGAACCTCATATATATATATATATATAAAACATGCCTTTTTTCTTTGTGGTGACTCTAAATTGGCCTTAGCTGTGTGAGCATGTGTGGAGCTGTGATGGATTGCTGACCTGTCCAGGTGTAACTTAATTCTTATCCAATGATCACTGCCGATAGGCACCAGCCCTCATGACCCTGTAGAGGAACAAGCGGGTATAAAAATGGTTGGATTTTAATCATTTTAAAAGGGCAACATCCCATTTGTTTACATAGAGAAATGGGACCTAAAACTGATACTGAATCCAGCCACTAAGGGGCACTCATGTTGTTTTGGCTTCTGCTTCTTGGTTCTGTTCCTCTTGTTTTTTTTCTCTCAATGATTGTAACAAAGTTATGACCCAAGTAACGTCTTCACTAATATACAGTCATCTCAGACAGAACATGTTCCTATTGTTTGCAGGAAATTGATTTGCCTAGTTTAATAATAGTTTTCAACAGAAAATGTTTGCCCTTCAGGTAGGAATCAGGAAAACAGATTAAATAAACATGGTCCAAACATGACTCTGACACCATGAGACCGAGAGCAGAGAGAAAGTTAAAGCTGAGTCTGTGTTGGAGACACAGACGTGAAGCGGATCAAAGGACACAATGTCTCTCTGATGGAAACAACTGCAGCTCTGTGTCAACCCTCCCTGTGATTTGTTTGAAACCCCCCAAAGCAGTAAGATAAGAAAATATTAGTTTCATGGCTGCTGTGTTTTATGACTAGATTCAGAACACAAAACAAGGTGCCACTGATATATTTGGTTAGGACACAATACACCTTTTTTTAGTCACATGACCTACGCTGTAGCAACATTATTAAGCCGCCATATTGGATAGAAAACGGTGGATTAGCTTAGCATCTAGTAGAAACACTAAAAACCACCACTTTGGCCAGTTTGAGTACATGGCCTGTTTTATTGGAGGTTGTACATAAACTGGATAGTGACCAAAAGAAGAACTACAGCTGCAGAAATCAGGATTAGAAATGTAGTTTATATTCTGCTTTGTGGCTTGTTTCCACCCTGCCAGGAACCCGTTTTGGAGACCAGCGCTGACATACCCTGATACTTGATTAATAACACATCAAAGTTACTCATGAAAAGCTCTGAAAGTCTGAGTACTTTTATCTGGATTATCTGGAAGTGGGAGGAACCATTTGTTTTTGTTGCCATATTGGATGGAAAACAAAGATAATGTCAGTTATGAAAGGTCTGGATCAAACCTGAACACCTGATGGCAACATGAACAGATAATAAATCCTAAAAATAAAACAAACAAATCAGGGGAACATTATTATTTACATAAAATTTGTTGTCGTCACTCGATAAAAAGATCTGGAACTTCCAGGTTCAGAGAACAACATGTAACATTATTATTTATGAAGAATGTAGTGAGTGAAACTCAGACCACCTGAGTTCCTTGTTGAAACAAACATGTTGGTGGTTTGGAGTTTTGAAAGGGGTTTTAAACAACTGAGACTTTTCTAAAGTGTTTTTACTAATTCTTTGATCTCTTTACAGATGTTTACTAGTGGTTTTGTGAAAAGGAAATCTGCTTGTTTTTAAGATTCCAGTCTTTTTTCTTTTCAGAATCACTTGACATGGGACATTAAGAAAAAAAGGTCTTGATTTATTATTTGATGAGGAAATTAAAAAACAGATTCAAACACCAGCATTTACAGCTGCAGCTCAGTTGTTTTGTTGGAAGATTAAAGTGTTGTGGATGTGATGAGTTTGTCATGTCTCTTCTCTGAATAAACAGTGAAGAAATGTTCAGATCTCTGATCGCAACACGAGGGCAGGGCAATACTGCTAAAAATATTTGTGATATATATTTGAAAATTTGAGAAAAGGAGGTGACTGACGAGACAACATACTTTCGCTTGCAGGTTCTGTAAAGCAGCCCTGCTCAGCACACATTTTAATAATCTCAGGATAGCCACACCCATAAACATTTATAGGAAAATGAAATAAATCTGTTATTTTAAGGGTCTTTTTGTCTTGTTAGTTCCTGGTGGTTCAGATGGACCCAGTGGAGTTCTGATCTGCTCTGAAAACTACATTACCTACAAGAATTTTGGGGACCAGCCTGACATTCGCTGCCCCATCCCTCGCCGCAGGGTGAGTCCTTTAATCAGAAATAATCCATAAAACACGTGTTCTTTGTTCATCTGAACTTCATGTGCTGATTTGGTTTGGACATGTGTACAGATGTGTAACATGATGCATGATGTGACACTTCTGCTTGAAAGCAATTGTTGTGTGGTTCCTTGTGTTTAAAAAAAGCTGTTTTTACTGTTTACATAGACACATGGTTGTAATTTACCCTCTGGACTTATTTTAGTACCCAGATTTGTTTTCTGTCTGCGTGTTTATTTTTACTTTCCTTGCTGTCTCTTCCTTCTGTTCTGTACGGCCCATCCCGCAGAATGACCTGGATGACCCAGAGCGTGGCATGATATTTGTCTGCTCAGCCACTCACAAGACCAAGTCCATGTTCTTTTTCCTGGCCCAGACTGAGCAGGGCGACATCTTTAAGGTGACTCTGGAAACAGATGAAGAAATGGTGAGTGTAAATACAAAAGTCCCTCCAGTTAAATACCAACACCTTCCTTATTCTTACTGAGAGTTATGTACAGTATAACATCCACAACCTGGTTCTCACTTCACAGCAGTTGGCTTTTAATACTGTACAATCCAATTTCTGTGATTTAAACTCGGAGAAAATAAACTCATAACTTAACTTGCTGTCAGGGTTCACAGACTGAGCATGTCTCTGTGTGGATGTTTGGGTCTTTTTTAAAGACTCACCGCGGTGTGTGTCTACTTGCAGACTGAGGCGTAGGCATATTGTCATTTTTAAGGCGAACTGGGGTCCACTTTTTTTATTGTCAGACCTAAATTCATCAGAAAAATTCAAGTTTGGGACCATCTTCAGCCTCAGGACATCTTCTTGATCAAAAGTCTATCTAGAGTTTGGAAAAGAAGCAGATAAATACACCAAATTTCACACTTGGAGTTGTTTACAAAGTGACCAGATTATGAAGGAAAAGGTGTCTTGGAACATTTTTAAAGGACGTCTTAATGACCTAGAGGCAGAGACAGCCGCCTGTTTTACTAACTGCGTTTTACAATAGGCTGATTTTTCTTGTGATTTGATTGTTATAACTTGTTCCGATTAAATCGGACCTGCTCAGTTATCCTGAAAAATATATTTTCACCTCAAATTTTTTTCTTCTTCTTCTGTTTAAATAAATGAAGAAATGTTTCAGTTGGAAAAAGAATGACATATTAATGACTTGTTGTGTTCTAGGTGACAGAAATCAGGCTGAAATACTTTGACACCATCCCCGTGGCGACAGCCATGTGTGTCCTGAAGACTGGCTTCCTGTTTGTGGCCTCAGAATTTGGAAATCAGTAAGTCTGAGCTGCACATCCAGTCTGTTAAATATTTACATGCTTTAAGCTTTCCCCTCCTTCAAAACTTTTTTTTCTTTTTAGCTCTTTTCTAAACTTTTTTCTTCTTCTTGTTTCGCTCAGTTACCTTTATCAGATCGCTCACCTGGGTGATGATGATGAAGAGCCAGAGTTCTCGTCTGCGATGCCATTAGAAGAGGGCGACACCTTCTTCTTTCAGCCACGACCACTTAAAAATTTGGTTCTGGTGGACGAACAAGAGAACTTGTCACCAATCATGTCCTGCCAAGTGAGTGTGTCATAACACGAGTTTAGGAAGTAGAAAATCCATTTTAATAAATCTGGTGAAAAATATGTTAATGTGTTTCCTCATCCGCTCATTAGATTGCTGATCTGGCCAATGAAGACACACCTCAGCTGTACGTAGCCTGTGGTCGAGGACCAAGATCAACTCTAAGAGTCCTTCGACATGGATTGGAGGTACACACGCGCTTTGTGATAAATACAGACTCACACACTTTGCTGACTTATAAGGTTTTTATATCTCTGACTACAAACCTCTTGATAAACATAAATTCACCATAAAGGCAAAGTCCAGATGTTTTCTGTTCCTCTTTGTCACCAGTTTATTTTCCATCAAACTTGCTGTCAGTTCCTAGTTGTGGATCAAAAGTTTTTTTTTCCAGGTCCTTAGACCGGCGTGACATGTCAACCAGCTTCTTATCTCTGATATTTATGCTTCTTTATATTAAAACAACATTTCTTTCATTTGAGAAGCTTGATACTATATGTAGGAGCAGTTTTTATATATTATCAAAGAGGTCAAAAACTGATTATTAAAAATGACATCACCACAGTGATCATCAGTACAGTGAAAGAGATGAACCTGTTTGTTTCTGTCAGGTTTCAGAGATGGCTGTTTCTGAGCTGCCCGGTAACCCCAATGCTGTGTGGACGGTACGAAGACATGTTGAAGGTCTGTCATCATCTTAACATACTTTCAGCTAATTCTTGGCCCTAAATGGTTTAAAAGGTTATTTTAATCTTCAGAAACCCAAAGTGCTGTAGAGAGGAGGCACAACTAAAAAGCACAAACATAGAAATAAAGCAGAAAGATGTAACATGTTAATACAAGGAGAAAATCTGCTATAAAAACATAAAAAAAAACATCTATTTTAATCAGTTTTCTTATTTCAGTTTTATTTGAACAGCACCAGTTTATAAGAAGTCATCCTTTTACATATTTAAATCAGTAAACTTAACAACAGTTATGATCATTTTCAATCCATTTTATTGTAAATAAAGTCAAATTAAATTAGGTCTGAATCAACACAGTCTCCCCAGTGTATCAAGATTTAATGTTTGAAGTTGCTTTCTGTGTTGGCTGCAGTGTAATGACACTTTAAATCAGTTGAACTTGTAATAAACACTGTAACAAACACTAACTTCTAGTGGCTTTGAAATGTCACAACACAAAACAGATGCTGTTTAAAATTCTAATAAACTTGTTAGTTTTTGATTCAGTTTTCAGTGAGGGAGGTTTCAGTGTGCATCAAACCACAGAAACAGACCTGATTTATTATTCTGATTATTAGATGAGTTTGACGCCTACATCATCGTATCTTTCGTCAACGCCACTCTGGTTCTGTCTATCGGAGAGACTGTAGAGGAAGTGACAGATTCTGGATTTCTGGGAACAACGCCGACGCTCTCCTGCTCGCTGCTGGGTGAAGATGCCCTCGTTCAGGTGAGTGAAGAATGGAAAAGTTCATTTTGTCATTTAGGAGTAGTTTTAGATTTGTTGTTGTTGTTGGGACACAGACGATTTATTGTGTTGTAGCTTGTGTAAGTGCTGACCAGAGATCATGTTAGAAAGCTGTAAGGTTTAAATGTCAACAACAAATTCCTTCCATCTTACTTTTACTTATTCTTCTCGGCCTTTCCTTCCATTCCTCATCCAGGTTTACCCAGATGGGATTCGTCACATTCGGGCAGACAAACGTGTGAACGAGTGGAAAACTCCTGGGAAAAAAACCATCGTTCGCTGTGCAGTAAACCAGCGACAAGTTGTTATCGCCCTGACGGGTGGAGAGCTGGTCTACTTTGAGATGGACCCGGTAAGAAAAGAGAAATCTTTGTATTTTTATAGAAGTGTATTTATTATCTCTGAAAGATCCCGAAGGTCAGACTTCACTCTGTTTTTATACAATTATAATGACAGACGATGGTCGTTTTCTTAATTTAAACATAATATTTACCTTTATTAAGTTAAATATTTTTGGTGAGCATTATTTAAACATGTTTAAACTATTTACATTTAGAAAAAGTTTCATTTTTGAGCGTTTTCTATTGAGCCAACAGACTGTTCACACTTGTGCTGAGTGATCTTTTCACCACTGGACAGCTGCAAGGCCAATGTTTTTAAACCTGGCGTTAAAATGTGTCCTCACATCACCCGTTTCTTCTGCAGATAAACTCTGATCACGCAGTCAGCTGAGCTACGAACAGGATATCAGCAGCTCTACAAAGGATTCAGTGAAATCACAAAAACCTTTCATTGACCTGAGATCAGCACAAGTCACATTTCATTAGGCTCATATGAGATAAGAGAAACAAAAAAAGCAAAAAACTCCACAGACTAAAGACTCGATCTGAAGGTTTTTAACAGACTGGAGCCTGTAAGTGAAACACAGTTTGCTTCTTCACTTCCAGGCTTCATGTTTTGATTCTTTGTTTTACAAAAAGTTCTTGCTTTGAGGAACACAAATATGCACCTGCTGTATTCTGTCTCTGTCGATGCACATCAGCATGACAGAAGAGTAAATCATTTTTAATACCACAGTAACCTTTTTCAATTCAAAATAAAATGAGATAAATGCATATAAAGACTGAAGCCTGACTGATGGAGTAAATGGATCAACTGCAGGTTCATTTTTTAAAGTCAGGTTGCAGATAAATAACCACATCCTCTGAAGACAATTAGCTTTATAGTTCTTATAGAAAATCAGTCTGAAAGTTGTTGACAAAGCGAAGCTGAAGGATTAAACTGTGTTTACACTGTTTGTTTTATTCCAGTCGGGCCAGCTGAACGAATACACCGAGCGAAAGGAGATGTCTGCAGATGTGGTCTGTATGAGTCTGGCCAACGTCCCACCTGGCGAACAGCGTTCCCGCTTCCTGGCTGTTGGGCTGGTCGACAACACCGTCCGAATCATCTCCCTGGACCCTTCAGTACGAACAGACACACTTTTATTTTGAAATGAATCATAAACTCATCATTAGCATTGGCCTGTTGAGTTGCACCTGTAGTTGGAATGTTGCATCAGTCTTGGCCACTCAGTCACGTTTAGAGGAGGGAGGATATAAATCATTGTATCATTTAAATGTTAATGTTATTCAAACATCAGGAGAACATCAGCAACTGTTTGGAAATATTTGTTAGTAATTCCCTTTAGACAAAGTGCTGTTTCTTTGTTCTAGTGACAGGTGCACCCTTTCCAAAAGAAATTCTTATGTAGCACAAAGCTTTCCTGCCTGCTATGACGATCACAAACTCACCTCTGATTCTAAGAAATGTTTTTAAGGCTCATAAGAGACCTTTAATATCCTCTAACGGCAAACTGAGCAAGAGTTCACGTGAACTTGTTTCTTATACTTTTTAGGATATTTGGTTTAGAAGTTCTTCAGTCGATTTAACACTATATTTGATTAAAATGTTATGTGTTTAATAATGAAAATCTGCTCAGGTTATGTCAGATAAATTATTTGTTATAAACCTCCAATTGAAAGTATTTGTCCGTGTGAGACGGAGCAAAGTTATTCTGTAAAGTGGATGTTTCCTAAACTCCTGGATGCCTGAGGACGAGCCTCGACCCCATTGGTGCTACACAGATTTCATTTTGTGTTTGAAAACCTGGAGCTTGTTGTAATACTGTAACTCTTCTTGATATTCAGGACTGCCTGCAGCCTCTGAGTATGCAGGCCCTTCCTGCTCAGCCAGAAAGTCTGTGTATCGTAGAGATGGGAGGCGTTGAAAAACAAGACGAACTGGGAGATAAAGGAACCATCGGCTTCCTCTACCTCAACATTGGCCTGCAGGTGTTTATTCTCATTTATGAATACACACTGTATCATGTTTCTATTTTTCACTTATTATTAGGTCATTGTGATGACTTATTGTAAAATCTGTTTTTGTAGAACGGTGTACTTCTGAGGACCGTCCTGGATCCTGTGACCGGTGACCTGTCGGACACCAGAACACGATACCTGGGGTCCCGACCCGTCAAACTGTTCAGAGTCCGGATGCAGGGACAGGAAGCTGTATGTGACATTTGATTATTATCAACACAGGAGAAAAAGAGTTTACGAACACAGTCTAACTACAAAAAAGATTTACTTGAGTATTTTATCAAATGTGGGAGCTAAAAGGAGAAAGTGTGCTTTAATTAATCAACAGTGTTTAGTTTTACTCTCAGTAATGTGACTCTAACATCTGTGTTTGTTGTTAAGTGATTTTAAATCATTTGATGGATTGTTGTTGGGTTTGGATGTTTTTGCAGCTATAAAACATGAGATTTCCTTTTCCTGACAGGTGCTGGCGATGTCCAGCCGTTCGTGGCTCAGCTACTCATATCAGTCTCGCTTCCATCTGACCCCGCTCTCCTATGAAACTCTGGAATACGCCTCTGGATTTGCATCTGAGCAATGCCCAGAAGGAATAGTGGCCATCTCCACCAACACACTGAGGTGTGGACACTCACAGTTACAAGAAAATAGCTAAAAGTTTGTTCTGTTTTATTTTCTGTTTTATTTTGTTTGGGGGGGGGGGGCGGACAAAAGTTTGTACGAGCAAAAATAATATTTAGGGCCAGTTAAATAGATTTAGAAATAAAATTTGATTTGACTAAAGTGACAAATTGAAAAAACAAATGGGACACAAATCAAAGGTTTTCTGAATCAGGTAGCAGCTCTAATGAATGTGTAAAACATCAGACAGACTTCTCAGGTGATTTATATCAAACACTTTTAAATTTCTCAGTATTTTCGTCACTTGGCAGGCAGTGAAGCTCTGCTGAACCGTTCAGGTTGAAAATAATGATTTAACTTTTTAAATCTTTTCCGTTTCTCCTCACCTGTCTGACAGGATTTTGGCTTTGGAGAAACTAGGAGCTGTTTTCAACCAGGTGGCCTTTCCTCTGCAGTACACTCCTAGAAAATTTGTTATTCATCCAGAGACCAACAATCTTGTTTTGATCGAGACCGACCACAACGCCTACACAGAGACAACCAAAGCTCAGAGAAAGCAACAGATGGCCGAGGTATGAAGCAACTTTCATGTGAGATGATCAATTGATTTAAAGCTGGAAGTCCTTCTGATCTGACTGGTAAAGTTCCAGACTGTTTATCATCCCTCATGTTTACCTCCTCACTCATGTTTTTAACATAAAGGAATTGATTTAAATGCACTTTTGTATATGTGTTGTGTCCTAGAATTATATTCTTTATAGTGGCTCTGTGATTCAAAACCCTGTTAAAAAACAACCCTTATTATATAAAGTTATAACAGGAAGTGACTGTTACCTACATTGTGCATGGCCTTAGTGTTGCAGCAAGTTTTAAAGTTCCGTTTCCGTCTAAGTGATGACAGTCTCCTGAGTTGTCAGTCATTAGTCATTATATGGGAAAATCCCGAGCTGACTCACATTGTGCTGGTCAGTTTAGTGTTCCCTGGTAAATGGTTTTAGTTGTGTCATTATGCGCAGAGCAAGTAGGAAGTCCAGACCACAGAACTAACAGGTTTGAAAGGTTCGGGGGGGTCGTTGCTGCTCTGATGCGTCACATCGTGTCTTAAACATTTAAAGTGTCACATTACAGAAAATGTGTTGCTGCCTCTCAACCAAACTGCTGAGATGTGAACTCACAGAGTGTCAACCACATTGTAACGCAGTGATGATTGTAGCATGAGCTCGCTCATGGTGGGGGAGGCAGCTAGTCTGGTCCCTCACAGAAAACTTAAAAGTGTCAGCTGATCGATGAAGCAGCTGCCGATTCTTCAACTCTCCAATATGGATCGTGACTCTGCACAAAATCAGTCCATGGAACATTCTGTTGCCATAGAAACTTTGGGTCTCTGATCTTTGCAAACAGCCTTTCATACATTTCCCCAACAGCTCTTTGAGACTCACTTTCACATCAAAGTTTTACTTTTTTAGCAGGAGTTTTTCATCTCCGACATCTACAGTGCTGCATTTAAGCTCTTAATCTTCACAAATGTAGTTTTACTCTTCATCACCTCATTATGCGTCTGCATTCAAAGAAAGCAGCCTGCATTGTTCTAAAGGTTCTAACTGCCAGGGAACATTGTTTCCATACAAAGATATGACTGTCTTGACTTTACATCAAACTTCCTTCCAGCTAGTAAATGTTGTGTTTTTTGTAAACACATTTCTCAGATGTATTTGCAGATGTTGTAACCTGAATAAGACTTTGTATAAAATAGTGGAATAACAGCTGCTCGTCTTGTTCCCCTGCAGGAGATGGTGGAGGCTGCTGGGGAGGATGAGCGAGAGCTGGCGGCTGAGATGGCTGCTGCATTCCTCAATGAAAATCTCCCAGAAGCCATTTTTGGTGCTCCTAAAGCTGGAGCGGGTCAGTGGGCCTCTCTAGTGCGACTGGTCAACCCAATCCAGGGTTCGACACTGGACCAGGTCCAGCTGGAACAGAACGAAGCTGCTTTCAGGTACATCACAAGTGGATCCACTTTGTTTCATTTGGGAAAATGATGAATCAGAAAAATCTGTGATTGTTAAAGGAAACTGGAATTTATTCAAAGATGATGTACAGTGGGGCAAAAAAGTATTTAGTCAGCCACCAATTGTGTAAGTTCTCCCACTTAAAAAGATCAGAGAGGCCTGTAATTTTCATCATAGGTATACCTCAACTATGAGAGACAAAATGAGGAAAAAAAATCCAGAAAATCACATTGTCTGATTTTTAAAGAATTTATTTGCAAATTATGGTGGAAAATAAGTATTTGGTCACCTACAAACAAGTAAGATTTCTGGCTTTCACAGACCTGTAACTTCTTTAAGAGGCTCCTCGGTCCTCCACTCGTTACCTGTATTAATGGCACCTGTGTGAACTCGTTATCAGTATAAAAGACACCTGTCCACAACCTCAAACAGTCACGCTCCAAACTCCACTATGGCCAAGACCAAAGAGCTGTCAAAGGACACCAGAAACAAAATTGTAGACCTTCACCAGGCTGGGAAGACTGAATCTGCAATAGGTAAGCAGCTTGGTGTGAAGAAATCAACTGTGGGAGCAATTATTAGAAAATGGAAGACATACAAGACCACTGATAATCTCCCTCGATCTGGGGCTCCACGCAAGATCTCACCCCGTGGGGTCAAAATGATCACAAGAACGGTGAGCAAAAATCCCAGAACCACACGGAGGGACCTAGTGAATGACCTGCAGAGAGCTGGGACCAAAGTAACAAAGGCTACCATCAGTAACACACTACGTCGCCAGGGACTCAAATTCTGCAGTGCCAGACGTGTCCCCCTGCTGAAGCCAGGACACGTCCAGGCCCGTCTGCGGTTTGCTAGAGAGCATTTGGATGATCCAGAAGAGGATTGGGAGAACATCATATGGTCAGATGAAACCAAAATAGAACTTTTTGGTAGAAACTCAACTTGTCGTGTTTGGAGGGGAAAGAATGCTGAGTTGGATCCAAAGAACACCATACCTACTGTAAAGCATGGGGGTGGAAACATCATGCTTTGGGGCTGTTTTTCTGCAAGGGGACCAGGACGACTGATCCGTGTAAAGGAAAGAATGAATGGGGCCATGTATCGTAAGATTTTGAGTGAAAACCTCCTTCCATCAGCAAGGGCATTGAAAATGAGACGTGGCTGGGTCTTTCAGCATGACAATGATCCCAAACACACCGCCCGGGCAACGAAGGACTGGCTTCGTAAGAAGCATTTCAAGGTCCTGGAGTGGCCTAGCCAGTCTCCAGATCTCAACCCCATAGAAAATCTCTGGAGGGAGTTGAAAGTCCGTGTTGCCCAGCGTCAGCCCCAAAACATCACTGCTCTAGAGGAGATCTGCATGGAGGAATGGGCCAAAATACCAGCAACAGTGTGTGAAAACCTTGTGAAGACTTACAGAAAACGTTTGACCTCTGTCATTGCCAACAAAGGCTATATAACAAAGTATTGAGATTAACTTTTGTTATTGACCAAATACTTATTTTCCACCATAATTTGCAAATAAATTCTTTAAAAATCAGACAATGTGATTTTCTGGATTTTTTTTTCCTCATTTTGTCTCTCATAGTTGAGGTATACCTATGATGAAAATTACAGGCCTCTCTGATCTTTTTAAGTGGGAGAACTTACACAATTGGTGGCTGACTAAATACTTTTTTGCCCCACTGTAGATCCCCATCGTCAGACTGCAGCTATCACTTATTATTAATAGTTTATTTCTGAACTCATGCATGTTCTCTGTGTGTTTTAGTGTTGCCGTGTGTCGTTTTACCAACACTGGAGATGATTGGTATGTTCTGGTGGGAGTTGCCAGGGACATGATTCTCAACCCCAGGTCGGTTGGTGGGGGTTTTATCTACACATATCGACTCACCGGTGGAGGCGAGAAGCTGGAGTTTGTGCATAAGGTGGGTATGACAATCTGATCCATAATAAACTGCAGAATTTACTGACCTCCACGCACCTTCAGTCCACAGCAACTGCTGCCGTCATCAGCCTGGTTCTTTATCATTAAGCTTGTGTTAATGGAGCTGTATGTTTTTGGAAAAAGGGAGAACTTGGAGACAAAATATTGTTAGGAAAATGTTTTTAATGAGGTCAGAAGCATTGAGGTCTGCAGCATCCCTTGCTCATTTTTTGGGCAATTCCCCAGAAATGAGAGCAGGGTGGAGCCCGATCGACATGAATCAACCCTAAAATGTTTGTTACCTGATGTGGGAAAACTGGAAATGACAGATGAGTCACTAAATTTTACAGCTGTGTCAACCACTTCTTTTCACTGAGCTCGAGGAATTTCCAAACCACTTCAGTTGTTTGTAGGTGATTCTGTCTGCTCTCACAGACAGGATGCAGTTTAACCTTCAGACTGAATGTTTTATTCACATCGGCCCACTTTAGATCCTGGACGAGGACATTTCTAACTCCAGAACCAGGACTTCTGTTGTGCACACACTTTCTCTTGTGCATATATTTAGATTGAATCCTAGCAGAGGCATTTCAGCCTGTGGATGTGCAGAACATTGAAATAAAGTTAAGGTACTTTACATTTTTCTGCACATCTGTCTTTTAACATGTGGGTTTATGTTCAAATCCAGTTTCAGTTCCAGTTTGACAGGTTTTTGATTCTAATCCACGGTCTTCTGTCATCAGCTGCATCATTTTGTTCTGCAGAAAAACACATCTGGAAAATTTTAAGAAACTGATTTGGACTTTGTTGTTAAGGTTACAACAACTAAAGAGTTTTTAGATCATCAGCCAGTTTATTTTCTATTTAAAAAACACATTAGCTTCTAGAAGCCAAAAAGGATCTATCGGTTCGTTAGACCTCACTTCAGTACAGACTGTCGTTGCTTCCTGTCGTTTTGTCTTAACGTGTTTAATGATCTAATTAACCTCATTTAAAACAACTCTTAATCTTAAAAAAGATTGTCTCTGTAAAAGAAATATCAGACTTTAGCCTTTAAATTGTTTATTTCCAGACGCCAGTCGAGGATGTGCCGTTAGCCATCGCACCGTTCCAGGGACGCGCCCTGGTTGGAGTGGGAAAACTACTGAGAATCTACGATCTTGGCAAAAAGAAACTTCTACGCAAGTGTGAAAACAAGGTAAGACATGGACATTACTGCTGCTACCCTGACACAAGTTTGCTTTGATTTGATCTTTTCTGGTTTTAAAAAATGAGAGATAATTTTATGTATCTTAACCTGAAGCAACAGCAGATTTTTATAGATAATTCGATAAATTATACTACACTCATTTTCTCATTACAGTGCAAATATTCCTGTTTTTCTCCTGGTTTAACCTTTATCTTCCACCTTCTAAAAGCATCTTTTATCTTCAGTGAGTTGAAATGTGACTCAAAATTGAGATAAAAGCCTAAATGTAGAAATCATCTATAAGAGACAGGTTTTTATCCCTCCCCAAACAGAACCAGTGTTTTAATGCAAGATGCTTTGAGTTGCTGTTGGGATTTTGTGGTCCAGCGCTGGTGGTCCAGCTGGAAGGCAGATCACTTGGACTTGATTAAAAGTCCTGAGTTGTACCTGCTCAGAAATGTTCTGGTTAAACTCTTTTATGGTTTGGTTGTAAATAAAGTGAAGAGTGAAACTTTGCAGAACAGCTTCACATCATGTTTTCCTTTTGGAAAGAACAACTTTTTCCACATGTGTCTTATTACCTCCTCGTCTGTAGCACGTTCCCAACCTGGTGACCGGCATCTACACCGTCGGCCAGCGTGTGATCATATCTGACGTTCAGGAGAGTTTGTTTTGGGTTCGTTATCGCCGTAACGAGAATCAGCTCATCATCTTCGCTGATGACACCTATCCCCGCTGGGTGACCACAGCTTGTCTGCTGGACTACGACACAATGGCCGCTGCTGACAAGTTTGGCAACATCAGCATAGTAAGTGTTTGTTCTACACTTAGGCTTGAAGTTTGGATTCAAATTTCTTTTTGTTGCTTCATTCAAACTTCAGGCGTTTGTTTTTTTTCTGAATTATATTTCCAGTGATGTATTGGTGACACACAGCGTCAGCGTCTTTCTGTCTGTAAATCTTGTGAGACTCGGCTTCTCCGAGTCTTTTAAACAGTGTTCCCACGTTTAAATAGTTTTGATTATATTATATTATATATTTGACCTGTTTTCACTTTTCAGTAGTTTTTATGTTTATTTTCTTGCTTTACCTGGTTTCCCTCATTTGTGTGCAGTGCAAGACCGTGAGCAGGAAAATATTTACAGTGTTTTTGTTTTCTCAAATTTAGTATTTTATAATCTTCAACCCACCAACACCAGAATTACTCTCTAAAACATTCTGCTTTTTTCCTCTAAAATCTCTGACGCTGCTGATATTAAGTCAAGGATTAAAAGTACTCTAATGTTTTTGTTGAACATTTTCTTTCCCACGCTAAGAATCAAAGCAACAATAGATAAAAGATTTAGCATAAGTTCTATAGAATTCAACTCCAGTGAAAATAGAAAGTTTATCCCTCGTGTGAGTTTCTCTTAGAGTCCTCAAACATCTGGTGAGCTCTGTGGGATTACTCAGGTAAGAAAAACACGTCTGGTTTGTTTTCTCAGGTGCGTCTTCCTCCCAACACCAGTGATGATGTGGATGAAGACCCCACAGGAAACAAAGCCTTATGGGACAGAGGTCTCCTTAATGGAGCATCACAGAAGGTAAAAACACCATTAACCAATCAGTTCCTCCTACAAACTTCCTGGAAGCCTTCTTAGATGTCACTATCACACAAGGAGGTTGAATTTAGATTCTGCAGTGAACTTTATGTTTAAAACTTTGTAAATATGTCGTGTTCTTTATTTAGAGAAGATTTTCTCCTGCAAATGTTCCAAACAAGCCAGACACACTCAGTCTTTTTCTAATTGTACTGTCATGAACTTTAACCTTTAACCTACCAGCTGAGGTCTGTTGGCTGAAATTTAGTGTTTTTGGTCATTTTCTGAGTAACGCAGAGTCTGACCTCTGACCTCAGGGTAAATGCGAGGAGGCGTCCACTCCTGAGAAAATTGGCAGCAGTCTTAAGTATTTTGTTGTTAATAGAGTCTCAGAGTTTTACCTGATGAACATTTATAACTGAACTCACCTTGGATAGATAGTTTTCTACCTGCAGACTCAGGTGTGTTCTGGTCAGAGGTAAGTCAGCTGTAGACGTTTGTAACCAGCAGCTGAACCTGTTGTCATGCACAACACGACACGCAGCATCCGCCTTCCTCGTGCTTTAAATCCTAGTTAAACAGTTTAGGTAGCGCACAGTCTGGGAAAGTCCCTCCAGTTTACACATCATGAGCTGGATCCAGTTTCCTTTGTATCCATGTTGCTTTTGTTTGTAGATGTGAACACCCAACGTATTTGTTAAGCATCCAGTTGAACTCCTTATGGCCTCGAGCCAAATGATGCCTGATATTAAACCTTTAATTAGTTTATTTGAACACATCAGGCAGACACAACAGTCAGTCAATCAAAATGAAAGAACAGATTGTATCAAATCATGTAGAGATGAATATAAATCATGAAAAACTCAATTATGGTAGTTAAATAAAAACTGTCTTTAGAAAAATAAAGTTCTATTTTTACTGTGTGACCTCATCAGCTTCTCACATGTGTGATCCACTTCTGTCTTCTTCATTTCAATAAAGTTTGCTGTTATTAGTTCTTGTTCAGGTCTCTGAAGGTCCACCAGCATCTCAGTCAGGTTCAGGTCTCTGAAGGTCCACCAGCATCTCAGTCAGGTTCAGGTCTCTGAAGGTCCACCAGCATCTCAGTCAGGTTCAGGTCTGCATTTTGACTGGCTCTTTGCAGCACCTTGATTCTTTTCGTCTTCAGTTATTGTGTTGTGGGTCAGCTGCTGCGTTTGGATCATGGTTCTGGTTCATGACCCGGTTTGTTCTGAGCTTTAGTTGTTGGACAGATGGACTCATTTGAGTCTAGACTACTTTGGTGAACAGGGGTCAGAGGTCAACTCATAGACTACAAGGTGTCAGATGATCAGCCCTCCTCTGCAGTGGGGATTGTTAGTATGAGGTGTTTGAACTGCTCTGTAGCTGTGCATTGTGGGTAACCATCTCCACCTTGGTCTAATCTGGACCAGAAGTCTTTTGGTTTGTTGAGATGAAATGATTCAAACTTCTGAGTTGCTGCCGTGTTCTTTAAAGACCAACGAGACTTTCTTCTGAAACCCCTTCAAACAAGCCAGACTTGTTCAGGCTTCAAAGACTCGTCTCCCGGACCTGCTGACCTCTGACCTCTGGTTGAACTTACCGGGACGTCCACTCCTCAGAGATCTGACAGCAGACTTTAGTTTTCCATGTGTGAATAATCTGTCTCACTGTAGAATGATGAAGTCCAAGTAGTTTGACCTTTAACCTTTTCCAGTGTGACAGGTAGCAACATTTGCTTCTCTGGGATCAGTGCTGTCTTTCCTCCTGTGCATCATGTTAACACACACCTGTATGCTCCAGAACAGCAGACTGAGAGCAGCTCACACACTGATGATCAGTTAATCAATACATGTGATCAGCAGCACCTTGCTGGTATCGAGTTCAGAAGAATAAACAGGACAGACTTGGTTTTTTCACACAAACTGTGTCTTAGACTAGAGTTTGTTAAATGTCATTTGTTGTTCGTGTCAGATCTGATTTTTAATTGCTGCACTTTGTTTAATCTGATGATCTAAAAGAAAACTTTATAACAAAAGGATCAATATGGTTTCACTAACGGTATGTTTTAGGTTTTGTGTTGCCTTCAGGTGTTCAGGTTCGATCTCGACATAGTACATGTTGTATTGTGTCATAAGCTAAATATATAACTGGAACCACAGCAGCCATGAAAATAATATTTTCTTATCTTACTGCTTTGGGGGTTTCAAACAAATCACGGGGAGGGTTGACACAGAGCTGCAGTTGTTTCCATCAGAGAGACGCTGTGTCCTCTGATCCGCTTCACGTCTGTGTCTCCAACACAGACTCAGCTTTAACTGTCTCTCTGCTCTCGGTCTCATGGTGTCAGAGTCATGTTTGGACCATGTTTATTTCATCTGTTTTCCTGATTCTTATCTGAAGGGCAGAAATGTTCTGTTTGTTATTGGATTAAATTTATCAGACCAGTCGTGTGTCTTCTCTCTGACCCTGGATCAGAACACGGTGATGTTTCATCAGAACAAACTGTTTTAAACATCTAAAACTGCTTCACATCATCCATGTAAATATTATTATATCAGAATCTAATTGTTTATCCTTTTTATTTGACAGTTGACTCGTTGCAGGTAACTGCAGTAAAAACACTTCCTACTTTGTGTCTCTCCAGGCCGAAGTGACCGTTAATTACCACGTAGGAGAGACGGTGTTGTCCCTCCAGAAAACCACTCTGATCCCTGGAGGTTCCGAGTCCCTGGTTTACACCACGCTGTCCGGAGGCATCGGTATCCTGGTCCCCTTCACCTCACATGAGGTAAAACACAAACATGAACTCTGTTTAATCAGCCTGTCCTCAGAAGTCTCCAGCTTGGTCCATGTTTCTTTTGTTTGTTTTTGTGATTCTTTAGTGTCTTTTTTCATTTGTCACCATCTTCCTCTTCTTCTCCAGGATCATGACTTCTTCCAGCATTTAGAGATGCACATGCGCTCAGAGTTTCCTCCACTTTGTGGCAGAGATCATCTCAGCTTCAGGTCCTACTACTTCCCAGTGAAGGTTGGTGTTTCTGATAGAAATGACTCAGCGGAGAAGATCGTATCTGTGTCTTTGTGTTCTTTATACTTCTGAAAGTCTTTAAGAGTTTTTCTTTGGATTTGAGCTGTTTTTTTTACTCAGTTTCAGTCTCGTTCTCGTACCTGATCATGAGTTTCAAAAACTGATGAAACTGTTAAAGTGGAGGATTTAAAGATTAAACTGATCTCCAGCAGATGATCAGAATCTGACAGGAACATAAAGACCTGAAATAGTAACTTTATCATCCTTCAGTTGATCTACTAACATCAGTTTTTAGTTCATAACTCAGTCAAGTCACTTTATTTGCATTTTTGTTATTTTTCATATATTTAGTTAAAGAAAAGAAAGAAATTGTGGCAGTTTGTTGGTGACAAAAACCAAAAGACTTGAATTATAAAATGTTTCTTTATCGAGGTGTCGATACAACAGTTTTTATTTTATGTTGGATGATTCATGTCAGATTTAAGTGGCTTAAAAACAGCAAACACTCTTATGAAGTGGTTCGTTGAGGCCTGAAACAGAGAAAAAGCAGCTCGAGTTCCTGCACAGACGTCAAGTTACAGAGAACTGAAGGCTGATCTGAATTAGAACAAAACTGTAAATCCCAAGTTGACAAGCTCGAGTCATTTAGGTTTTCTGTGCTTTCTGCTACAGAATGTGATTGATGGAGACCTCTGTGAGCAGTTTAACAGCATGGATCCACATAAACAGAAGAGTGTAGCAGAAGAGCTGGACCGGACACCACCAGAAGTCTCCAAGAAGCTGGAGGACATTCGCACTCGCTACGCTTTCTAATCACAGCAGAGACAGATGAGATGACTCAGCGAGGTTTCTGCTGCGCTGTTGAGACACAACTTTTTACATGGAAAGTTTCCCGCAGCTGCCTCCGACGTCCACTGATGTAATTACTGAGAATTTAGCATCATGATTTCACACCTCGTCTGCGCTTCGTCAGCACAAACCACTCAAACAGCAGCCCACACGCAATTGCCTGGAAACATTCCGAAGTGTCAGGCTGTGAGACTTGTCGCGTCGCTTGAGGGTGCTGCCACAGATCAAATCTTCACACATACAAACCAGATGTGAAAAGAATTCACACGCTCCTGAATGCACTCAGCTTTTTATCGTCTGCACAGCGGGTGCAAACGGAGTCGTCTGTCATCACCTCCGACGTTTTCAATTACATCCAGGAGGACGATTCAGTTACTCCATCAGCACAAAGTAGAGAGATGAGTTTCCTGCTGCTGGGGCTGAAGCTGCGTGAAACTGAAAGTCTATTTGTCACAGTTTGTTTAGAAAAGTTTCCTCTGACTTTAGATTCTCTTTGTTGTGATTATTTGTTTTTGATTAGATTATAGAAGCGTTATACCAGCTGTTGTAATAAAAGCTCTCCTCACCTCCACCTGTTTGACTTCCAGCTGCAGCCAAACAGAAACATGACTGTGTCATTAGATGATGGGCAAACGCAGACTAAATAAGTGGGTGGAAAAATCCGGAAGTTTAGCGCTGGGTGTTGTTCCTGTCA
Organism: Pachypanchax playfairii; assembly: GCA_006937955.1. Lineage (NCBI taxonomy): Eukaryota > Metazoa > Chordata > Actinopteri > Cyprinodontiformes > Aplocheilidae > Pachypanchax > Pachypanchax playfairii. Next base: position 1,770,437 of record SSNP01000005.1, on the reverse strand, counting down.
GTAAGTAAATTCCCAACCTCAGCCTCAGACAGCATTCCGCTAAAATCACTGGACTTTGGGGTTTGTGGGACGGGGCAGTGGTCTGTTTTTTTGTAAATAAAGTTGTTTTTATGAGACCATGTGTTGATGTGTTCTTCTCTGCCTCTGTGTGGAAACAATTTGATCCATTAAAGAGTCTTAAGTGTTCGGTCTCCAGGTAAGATGTTCAAACTGAGGACATTTTTCTTTTTTTAAGTACACTGAACATATTGATGAAAAGTCAGACGTCAACATGTGAATCAACAAAATATTGAAAAAAGTCTAAAGACCAGAGTTTTAAAGAACTTTGTGAGAACAACAGAATGTTTGTGGAAGACTTCAGGTTCCTGTTTGCCAGTTTACAGTCTGAGAATTGATTATTGTGAAATTATTTTGAGCTGCTTTTATAAATCTGATAATCTAATTTGAAACCACCTCGTTCTGTTTCTACTGAGCACTGAGATCTTAAAGTTCCTCTGCTGATTATACGAAGTCAGGTCACAGATGAAAGAAGGAAACCCAGCGATGCTCTCCTCCTGCAGGGTCCCAATCCCTCCAGTGAGTTCTGTCCCAGAATATCCTGCCAGTAAGGACATGTCCAGATAACAGGAGACATCCTAATCAGATGTCTGAACCACCTGAGCAGCAGCTGCACACTAAGCTCCTACCTGAAGGAGCTCGTCATCACCAAGACCGAGCCCGGCCTTCCTACACAGGACACACGTCTCTGCTGCTTGTATCCATCTTGTTCTTTCAGTTACGATCCAAACGTCTTCAGGTGAAGATCAGAACATCGATGACCGTTCAGCTGAGCTCCTTCACCATGACTGACTGCAGCCCTCATTAGATCTGTTGGTCCACCTCAGTCTTCATACAGCTATCACTCATGAGTGTGACACCAGGATACTTAAACTCTGTAGCTTGAAGCAAAAAGTCTCCCTTGAATCTCTAGAGCAGGAAATGTGATTGACTGAAGTCGGTCAGAGGACACGATCTGTGTTTAGAGTTAACCTCCTGCTTGTGTCCTCTGTTGATGACCACCCCGGTCCGGGATCTGGAAATCATCTGCTTTTAAAGTTCCACTGATTTAAACAGCCTTTATTCCTCGTAAGAATATGTAAACTCAAATATTTTGCAGTTGTTGGTTTCATGAAGAATTCCAACAAAAATATATTTCAAGTTTAAAACATAAAAGTGCTGTTATTACTTCCACTGCTGGCTGACGTCCAACAAGTAGCACCAGCTCCAGCGTCCACTTGAAACTCATCTGGGATCAGTTTACATACCAACAAGCTGTCAACACAGCAGCTCTCCAGCCAGGCGCTCTGCTGACAGCAGCTTATTTAACTTGCATAAGAACATAATGATTTGCCTCTGTGGAGAGAAAAAAAACAAAAGCACTGAACGTAGTTAGACTAAACTTTCCCAATTAGAACAATGGCACAGTGGATTTTTATAGACACAACCACAGAGGCAGGTTTGTAAAATATGTAAAGCACAACCAAACTATTGTGTGCTGTGATGATTTTATTCAGGCATCATGTGGAGAAAAGTTCACATCCAGTCCACGATGTGCTCGTAACAGGTTATTTTAAAAGACTTTATAAGACCATTTAATTGTCTTTCAAACACCCAGATGTGGTTTTCTGCCTCCGTATTATTGTTAAATTGATTTCATAAATAATTTTAGATTGTTTCTTTGCTTAGTTATAAAAACCAAACAGATTTCTGCTTATTTCTTTGATTTTAATTATTTTTTGTGTATTTTTGCAGTTTTAAACGGTCTGTTCCTGGTTATGTAAATGATCTTTTAAACGATGGTCTATCAGTAACAGCCTTCTGGTTTGCATGACTTATTTCAAAGCAAAGAGATGAAGAGTGATGATCACCTGAGGAAGGATTCAGGTTGAATTTCCTTCTCTGTTAAAACTCAGTGGAACCAACATTAACATTGAAGATCTGCTCCAGTCCAGTTCTACAGGCATCAGATGTTCTGTGTGTTGACATTCTGCTGGGTTTTTCTGTCTCCTAAACCTAAATTGTTGAAACTGCGTAGTGATGAAAGCATTCCTCAGGGTCCCTGACCCCGACTGTGTTTGTCCTTTGTGTTGAACTGTTGCATCAGAGTTACTGAATTCTCTTCGCTTGTCCGAGTCAGATTGTCGGTGTGTGTTTACATGATGTTTCACATATTGTTGTCTAATTATAGTCGTGTAATTGTGTGTTTGATCGTTACATTGTTGTTCATATAAAGAAAAGTCACATTTCAGTTCATTTGGTGCCACAAAAATGTTCAAGAAACTTTGCAAAACTAAAAGGAGAAAGAGTCCAAAGTGGGACGTGCAGACACAATCGATCCTTTTCACCTTGTTTATCCTCGTGATGCTTTTTTTATCTCTTCTGTGAAATCAGCCTCTGAGCGGGTTAACAAAAGAGAACACATTTTAATTTGCGGGGAGCAGAAAGCCGAGCTGTGTAGAAGGAGATGGAGGTAAAATGTGTTTTCTTTCCCACATTAAGGTCTGACCCTGCAGGCACTGTATACAAACAAATTCCTCAAATTAATACAAATGTCACTGTGAAATATTTGTGAACTAAACACCTTCTCATGTCAGGTTGCTATCTCGATTAAATCTGGATTAAAAACGGATAGACATGAAAACAGGTTTTTGCTGGTTTTTGAACATTTCTATAGAAATTAGAACGTTCTGCTTAAAGTTAGAGAACGTTAACGATGGGGAGGAGTCTTTTAGGGTTTCTCAGTACCAAAACACAAGCGTGATGGGAAAGTGTCTTTACTTCCACAATCATCTCAGATGGTTTCAGAAGATGAAGGTTTATCTCAGTTGTTTGTCACATTGTTCCACTGTTTACTTCACACATACAACATCTACTTGTTTGTACGTCTATATTTGTATTTATCTAGTTCTGATCCAAATCTTCTTCTGACTGATTTAGATATGTTTCTTTTACTGTGACGACAGTTTCTTCTGACTGGAAATAATAAAGATTTGTAACAAATTTAATCCTAGAATGTTTCAAATATTTTAGTTTAACCTACATTTTATGGAAAATAGAATGTTTCATGTTATTCATACGTGCAGCAAATCACCAGCGTCGGTGGGAGAATTCCAGGTTCTATGACGTTCCAAACACTCTTTTAATCACCCTGATCAATTAGGAAAAGCTTTTTTTTTTTCATCAGTAGGTCAAGAAGAGCTTCATTAATTAAAGAAACATTTGCATCTTCACCTGTTTGCACACGGAGTCCTACAGCCACGCCCATTTGTGACATATTTTTTTGCTTTCCTGAGACTTTTGTTTCTTTTTCACACGTCATGACTGTGGAGCTCCATTCTATTCACATACTCGTGCTCTTTATGACTCTGGTTGATTGGGGCCTCTGAATTCATTCGAAATGTTTTCAGTGAGTCTCTGTGGATTTTCCTCCAGTTCTCCGGTTTCTCCAGCAGCTGTCAGGATAATTGGTGATCTTAAATGTGCCAGAAGATTGAGTGTGTACGCTTGTCTCTTTATGTTGAACCGAGAGTCAGCTGAGAAACGTTGATGTTACTCAGACCAGGGTGAAGCTGTTACAGCTGATGAATGAACCAGCATCACCGTTTGTCCCCAGCAGAACACTGTTTAATCTCCAGAAACAGATCTTTTCTGACTCCACGTGCATCTGAGTTCTGGTTAAAAACACTGTGAACGTAAAGAAAGACACTGAGAAAATGTTACAAAGAGCTGAAATGAGTCTGAATCTCTGAAAAACATGTTTAACAACAAAAACAAAGAGTCAACACGTCATGTCAGTAAGAAATACCTAATGTCAGATAATAGTTCTTTAAAATCATTTCTATTTTAACATAAAAGAGAATCATAAAACCTTTAAAGCATTTTCATCCACTGACACACTCATAACTCTGAAGTCACAGGTATTTACACAAAACAAAATATAAAAATAATGAAAGAATCATCAAGTTTCTGTAAAAGACACGATCCCTAAAAAACATCATGTCTGGTTCAGAGTTTTCAAAAAGATGAAAGAAGGAAAGGATTTGAGCTTGTTTGTTGACATTTCATCCAACCAGCTCAGTCATGACAGCTATGTTAATTTCAGGCTATTTTATTTATTTATCTTAGTGAGAAACCTTCCAAAAAAGGCCATCACACTCTCAGTCTCAGTTTTACTCAATATAAATACCATAAGGCTGTAAGCTCAGGAAAACATCAGGATTTTGTACGTAAAATAAATACATTTTTCTTGCATCACTGAGCACAAAACATGTTACTAATAGAGTCAGGATGTGTGTCTTTAACAAGAGAAATATTTCCTGTTTATTTCCACAAACACTCAATTTAATTCTTGTGTTTTTCTGTAAAATCACAGCGTAAATGGTTTAATTTGATTCCCTGGGGACCAGAAATCTGCTCCTTTTACGCTCCTAAACGACACTGTGGTCTGCAGAATAAAGAAGTGGTTTGAAACTGAATAAAAAAAGGGAAAAATTCAAACTTACAAACTTGTTTTAAACCTGCAGAACGTCCAATTTCAGCTAAATTTTAACATTCTTGTCATCTGAAAATATATAAAAAGCACAAAGTTCCGTGATATGGGACGAGACGTGTTGTATGTTCACATCTCCGTGAGCTCGTGTGTCACTTTCATGTTTTTAAAGCTTTTGCTGCTGAGAGACACGAAACAGAAATCTCCATGTCATGTAACAGCATGGAAGAATGAAAATCCACATCACATCCAGCAGATCTGAAGTCCTCCTACAGAGACCCAGTACACCTGCAGAACAAATCCCACATGCACGTGGTCTCATTTTAATATAAAGATCCAAACAAATAAAAGCCCTTCAGTTCTCTCCACCTTACAGGTGTGTGTTTATTTCCTGTTTTATACATGCATATGCAAACATGGACTATTTAAAATGTCAAAAACGGATTTTGGTTCTGCAGTTTATAAAACCTGGATGATTCAGAGAAACCAGATGCTGAAGCTTCACAGTGATTCACACCTTGCTGTGGGTTAAACTGCTGTGAGGTGGCTGCAGCATGGTGAGTTCATGAAGATTCTGAAACATCCTAAACTTCCTGTTTACTCATAAAGACTGAGGTTCATCTTTGCTACTCATCCTCAGTAACAGACAAACTAAAGCTCCAACATCTTCAGACTCGATGTCTGAACGGTTCATCGATGTTGAAGCTGCATTTGATCTAAAAGTTTTACAGATGTGAGTTTGATGACAGATGCAGATTAAACAAGAATAAATAAACACCTACATCTGACCCTGAACCAGGTTGAATCATATCTAAATACAACGTGTGTGTGTGTGTGTGTGTGTGTGTGTGTGTGTGTGTGTGTGTGTGTGTGTGTGTGTGTGTGGGTTTGTATTTCTGACCTCCTGGGGACCCGTTTCCTGACTTTTACTATCTTTCTGGGGTCCGAGGGTTCTTATGGGGACTCCCCTTTTTAGGGTTAGGGGTTAGGTTTATAGGTATGGTGTGAATAGAGTTTTAGTTAGTCTTAGGGTTAGTTATAGATCAGTAATGGTTAAGGTTGGTAAAAGGGTTTGGGTTAGGTATAAATCTAGTTACTAAAATCAATGGAAGTCAATGGACGGTCCCCATAAGGATAACAAAACACACTTGTGTGTGTGTGTGTGTTTTACAACCATGTTCTGATTGAATAAATAGCCTGTGGAAAAGCGCTCAGAGGTCCAGACTGTGATTCAGTCAGTGATGAAATCTCATTTTTCGCCTCCTGGGGTTTTAGAATGATTGATAGACCTACTGCTGTGGATCTCAGTTACCCAGACCCAGTGTGGTCCACGTGTATCTGGAGACTTTCAGGACCAAATGGAAGTTAGAACTGAATCTGCTGCTCTGAGAGGATCAAGAGAACTTCAGTTGGTCCAATTACATCAAATTTGTTTTAACATTGAAGGATGTTTTTCTGAGTGTGTTTACAGGCATGTGTGTCATCTCCTGACACACGTGATGCATCATGGGTAAGTCACCGTGTGGTTTCTGATGACGATACTGGAATATTCCAGACAAAACCTAATAGTTTACTACCTGTTCATGAGCTTGTGTGTGTTGAGTGTTTGTCATGAACAGATTCAGCTCATTCTTACTCTTATTCACAGCTACTGAATCCGGTTTTGTTGAACTGGATTGTAACTGGATTCAAACGACATCACATATGTATTTAGATCTGAAAGGAATCTGTTTTAGTTTTTACATCCTGCCCTGAGATGACTTGTGTTGTGAACTGATGCTCTATAAATAAACTGAACTAAATGATCAACAACATCAGCATTTGTTCGGTTCATCTGATAAAACATGGAACGAGGCTTTAGAGAGTTCTCAGCCAGCCATCCCTGTTGACTCTAACTGCAGGCGTTACAGTCATTAATCTTGATTTCAGCTGCATCACTTGTTTCCACTTCAATGAAACAACCTCTCCAGCTTTGAAACTCACTTAAAATATAAATCACATGCTTTTGCCCTGAAAAATGCCAAAACTCTTCTACAGTAGAAAGAAAGCACATTTGTTCCTGGTGCTGAAATCAGGAGATGAGACTCAGAATGGCAGGGTGTGTATTTGGAGTTTAACTTCAGCAGATTAAAACCTAAAATGAGAACTTTGGATTAATTTTACAACAAATTTCTCTTTGACTTGTCTGTTTTTTCCTTTTCCAAACACGTGCCCTTGCTTGACCTTTCCATGAAACTTCATTCTTGGACTTCACTGTCTTGTTGATCCAGTGAGTGACCTTAAATGTCCATTTGACCAGAATCCATGTGTTTTCCATTCTGATGTTGAGCAACAAAGTTGAACTCAGACCTTCACTTGAGACCTGAAGGATCCTCGGAGGGTAAAGTTTCCTAGAAGAGGAAAGAAGGTGGTGTGCTACTGTCTTTGTTCTATCGTGTGTGTATGTAGGAAGATTTTAAAAGAGGAAATATGAGGATGAAGACATTTTTATTGTGTTAGTTTCTCCCAACAGTTCATCTTGCTAATGGGAGGGACACAAACAACTGTCGACCTCCAGGTTTGAGTCACCAGGACGGAGCAGCTGTCTCTGCTTCTCTTCAGAGATGGTTGTTTATAATCAAGACAAAAGGAATATAAAAGACTTTAAAACATTATTTTAACCATAAAAATATAAAAGGAAAACATCTCTGTGATGTTTCAATGTACAAACTTACACATTTACCAAATCTGAGAGAGAGATTGTAGTTGAGACCATCACACATGATGTTACACTTTAACAGTGACGTGATCTTCACCCATTCTGTGGAAGGAAAGAATTTTTAAACACTTTCAATCAGAAATTTTACTAAAGATTTTGGAATGATTTTCTTCTGCAGCAAGAAGAGAAATACAAGGTCCAGAGACTGACCATCTCATGAACACTGGTCAACGTTTCAGCCTCCATTTAACTACAGTGTTAAAGGTTCATGTGAGATCCTTCATGATGAGCAGATGTTGGAACTTTTTGCTTCATCCAGCATGAAGACAGTTTAAAAAGAACCGTCTCATGCAGAGTTTTTTTCTGCTTCTGTTCAGTTTTTGCAGCTGCAGATTGCTAGAAGAGAACAACCTGTGAGCTTCAGTCCAACTGGGCCACGAGGACTCCAGTCAGACCAATTAGAAGAGTAGAAGCTTCTATATAAGCAACACCTGGGGGACACGCTGCTGACAGCCGGCATGTAGCTGCAGGTGGGACACCGAGGACTCGGTAAGTCCCTTTACATTTACCTCACATAGATTATTTTCTGTTAAAACTCTGTGTTAGAAGGTTAGTCCCACATGTTGTATGTGTTTTTAGATAAACGGACCAGGACTTCTTTTGTTTTGTTGTTTCATTTCAGACCAGCTGAAATAAAGATGGAATGAAATACTGTCATATGAAACAGCTGATGTCATTCATCGGTGCTTAACTTCACCAACAGCATCTAAAGCATTTACTCAAATTAAATCATGCTCTTTTCTCTGGTCTTCAGTCAGTTTGAGGTCAGTGTGTTGAGTTGATGGACCCTGATGCAGGCAGAATAAAGTCATTTAAATAAAATAATACAGATGTGGCAGCAATAACAACTTACAGAATAAACTGAGTATTTCTTCTGGTACCAGGTGATTACTGAACAAGGAGCAGCTGAAGAGGAAGATGATCAGGGGTGACGGAATGATGAGACTGAGGAACAGAAGAAAACCCGAGACAAAGAAATCACTGACTGAACAACGTGAATAAATCCCACAGGGACCTATAGAAAAGAGAAAAGCAGTGACTGTAACAAAAGAAAGCTGCGATCAAACCGAGACCACAAGCTCAAAGAGAACTGAAGGAAAAAGACAGAACAAGAAAGACTTACAGCAGAAGAACGAATCAAACAGTAAGAAACTTAAAACTAAGAAAAACAAACTTTCAAATGACTAAAGGCAAACCGAGGCTAATAACGTTAAAAACCCCAAAATAATAACACGGGGAAACCTGGCAATGAAATCAAATCCACCTCTTAATACTGATACAATATTGATTGATTGGTGTTGGATTGTTGTTTTTACCTGCATCTATTCTGTTTCTTTGAGTTGATGTTCTAAAGCTGGTTTAATTATTTGAAGCAAAAGGTCATTAAATGTTCATCAAACATCTGGCTGCCCTGCAGTTTCAGACGTGATCGATTAGGATTTTTATTCTCGCCAAACTTTGGTTGGATTTTGTGACTAAAAACAATGGAAAGGCAAAACTGGACCAAAAACCCCCCAAAACCTTGTGAACCACAGGTTCTTTACTGCTGGCAGTTCTGCATGTCAAGCAAAGCTGAATCACTGTTGTTGGTGAAGGGAGGAACCATTTTTATGGTTTTATAATCATTTTTATTGCTTGTTTTTAAGGGTGTTCTCTGGTGCATCTGCTTTATTCAGCACAAAGTGATTCATCTGTTATAAAAATATAAAAAGTAGAACAGGAAAAGTTGAGTTTTTTAAAGTGAGTCTAATTTAAGGAATTAAAATATTAATAGTAAGATTCTTCTATGTAGCTCAAGATCAGAAAGTTTAAACTTTAAAGTTAGAAGTTATTTAAAACAATTCAAACAACTCAGATTATTTCTAGCAGTTAACACTTTTTTTTTACAATTTTGCATTAGACATCTGTTTTCTTTGCTCCTTAATTTTAACTGCTGGACATCCATGTCCTACTTAAGTCCACAGCCCAACACACTAATGCAGAAGAAGCCATGTTTGGTCCTCAATAAATTCTTTGTATAAACTCAGATTACAGTCAATATTGAGATTGTCAATAAAAAGACACAAAATGTTTCAGAGTTTTTGTTATGAAAACTAAACAAACCCAAAGATTTGTTTTGTTTTTGAAGAACAATGCGAGCAGTTACAAAAGACAATAAATGAAATTGTTGAAACTGTTGAAATTCAACGTGTAAATTTTTGCATTACTGCAACTCAAACTGGATAATTTGAATTATTTTTTAGTTTTTATCCAATCAAAGGATAAAATATTAATAATCATTTTCCTGTTTAAGCTGATATTTACAAGATTGTTATTTTAGTGCTACTTTTTTTCCATCAGAAACCTTTCTTCTCTTTTTTTCATCTCACCAGCTTCATTTATAAAACGTTTAACAGGTTTGTGTTTAGACATGAAATGTGACCTGAAATGACAACATGGAAATAATGTTGTAGAAGAATGTGTCTGGATTTGCCCTGGTCTCTCGTGGGTTTTCCCATCTGAGCTCAGCACACACATGTGGTTGTGGGGGAGGTTTGGCCCGGACCTCTTTGGGGTGATCTGACTTCTCAGATACCAAAGATCCTGAAAAAAGTTGCACGATAAGCAATTATGGATTCAGTGTTTGGTGTATTTTAGAACAGAGGATGGATTTACTTCATTCATTTTCTGTTACAAAAGACTAAAGGCAAACCAATTTGTTAACTATGACCTAAATATAACAAACATCCAATTCTTTAATTTTTAAATAAATGTATTTAAATGTATAAATGTATTTTTTAAAACAGAAGATAAATATATGAGAAAACCTAATTATGTGAAAGTTTAATTTTCAGCCTTTTTGTTTTGTGAGCAGTTTGTTTTGGTAAAAATAAATAAAAGATCTAGTGTTATAAGAAAACAAACTGAACCCGTCTGAGATGCTGGTGGACCTGCAGAGACCTGAACCTGACCGAGATGCTGGTAGACCTTCAGAGACCTGAACCTGACCGAGATGCTGGTGGACCTGCAGAGACCTGAACCTGACCGAGATGCTGGTAGACCTTCAGAGACCTGAACCTGACCGAGATGCTGGTGGACCTTGAGAGACCTGAACCTGACCGAGATGCTGGTGGACCTTCAGAGACCTGAACCTGACCGAGATGCTGGTGGACCTGCAGAGACCTGAACCTGACTGAAATGCTGGTGGACCTTCAGAGACCTGAACCTGACTGAAATGCTGGTGGACCTTCAGAGACCTGAGATGATTCAATGTGATGTCCTGATGAACTAAAAATAATTTGTGGTTAACATCTTGTATGATAGAACATGAATCTTCTTCTTTCATCAGATCCAAGTTTTTGCTCGGCCATGGGTGGCGAACTCCAGGCCTTGAGAGCCACAATCCTGCACGTTTTAGATGTTCCCCTGCTTCAACAAACCTGATTAAAATCTACAACCTCTCAGCAAGTCCTGTAGAAGCCTGTTAACGACCTGTTCATCTGCAGCAGGTGTGTTGAAGCAGGGGAACATCTAAAATGTGCAGGATTGTGGCTCTCGAGGCCTGGAGTTCGCCACCCCTGGTCAGAGATGGAACCGATGATGTCATCACTGAAGTTTGCTTCGAACAAATAAAAACATATTTACAAAGTACAATAACATTTGTTTTCTTTAAGGCTCTGGATAAACACGATCAATTAATCTGGGAACTTTATGAATACAAATTTTAAAAAGAATAGAAGAGCAGCATGTTGCAAAGACTGTAAACTACATGATGCTCCTGAATGCACCGTAAGTGGAAACCTGTGAGAAATAAATTGAGACTGTGGTTCTTTCGGAGGAAGAAAATGTTATAAAATATTGACTTAATCTACAGAAAGTATAAGTTTGGCCTAAAGTTTCAATCTTAAAATAAACACATCAATTTGTCTGACATGTGAGGACAAGACTGACTGTTTGATATTTTCTGTTTTTTATTTATTTATTTAGATCTGTGGTTCTCTCGGTTCTTGCAGTGGGTGTTTGTCCTCCATGCACCGAGTCCTGGACCCAGAGCAGCACGCTCAGGTTGACCCCGGAAAGGCTCCTATGTTGCGGCTGTGAATGGGGGCGGGGCGGCCTGCAGCAGCACAGGAGACCGTGGAGGCGCGCGCATGCGCAGCAGGAGCACCATGTTCATCCTATACCTGAGGTGGTGGCTGTTCGGAACATGTCTATGGTTCGGAACGGGCCACAGGGTCTCCAACGGCAGGTAACCGTGACACATTTCACAACCCATACCTGTTAAATCAGGTGAGTCAGCACGCGCTTTTTTTAAACCCCGTGTCAAGCCACGAGGGATGTGTCAGCAGTTCCGAGTAAAACTTGATTTTCAAAGTAAAACTGTCATTATTTATCTTTTCTGGCACCGCTATCAAATAAAATACAATATTAGTTTAGTTTAGTTAATTAGATTATTTGAGCACTATAAAAACAAAATTTAAAAGTGACATGCACACAAATAACAAGTACACCTAGATTACTCACAACCACTTCCAAGAACAAAACACACATGTTCAAAGGGGAGTAGGAAAAAGCAAAGCTTATTTTGAAATAAAATAAACCATCACATCTTGTTGATCAGATACGTCAGGTTTTGTAAAGATTCTAAATTAATTTGTGTGTTAGATTTCATTGCAACATTTAATTTATGTCCTTATGATGAAATGACAAAACATTTTGGACAAAATATGTATCATTTAATATGAAATTTAATTCTATAACCCTTAAATGTTTTTCATAAAGGTCTGTTAACAAAAATACATAAATATTTTTCCGTCTTCTGGTTGGATTGAAAAAATAAATAAATAAACATCATTCATTTTGATAGGCAGTTAGAATTATTTGTTTTATTCTTCGGAATTAGTGTTTAGAGACTTCAGGAAGGTCCCTGAAGGAATTATTCCATCAAATGATCCCAAATTTTGCACTGATGGAAATAAAAAAAATTGCAAGGTTAATGTTAATTCCCCTTGTGCAGATTGTCTTTCTTTAATTTGGAGTGACGATTCACCTTTAGAGGCGATGAACAAAGGAAGTGGGCTGTGTTTCAGGGGAAGGGGGGAGTTGGAGACATGCTTTTATTGTGAAGTCAGTGTGTATTTATGTATGAAGTGGATTGGTAGGAGCTGCACGCCACCCCGTTGCGCACTTGGCGGCACACACAGGCAGCGCACCGCCGCTTCATGGACGGAATGAGCAGAATGAATCTCAGACTCTGACTGTCAGCTTTGTGAATGGATTCTTATCGGTCACTTTTTATGAGACAAACTCACTGAATCCGCCACGTTTTGGCCCCCAGAGGCGTTACGCATCCCAGGAGCGCAAAGGGGACGCAGAGGTGCGTGCGTACCTGTTTACCTGTTCACCTGATTCAGTGTGGACCTTGGGCGTGGGGACACTTTTTAAGAGGTGAGGACTTTCTGGAACATTTCACCTTCTGACAGAACGTCTACCGTGTTTTTGAGTTTTTGGTTATGGTTTTAGGATGAAGACTGAGTTAAAGACTTCTAATGTCTCAGGTTTTGTCTTTGGACATGCATGTGCGCCTTTTCTGCTTTTGTGGTGCTGAAAGTGCGCAGCTGTGAGTTTTAGTGAGACGCTTTCACTTTCGTCAGGTATGTGGAATGCGGATCCTTCTCGGTTCAATGACGGGACTGAACGCAGACCTAATGATTATAAAACTCACTCTGCACACGATGGAACCTGTTGCAGTTTCAGCGCTGCAGCAGAAGGAAAAGTGTGAAAACGTGTTCAAATTTAACAAGAACTGAGACAAACTAAAACTCTGATTAATCAGGAGATCAAAAACCCACGAGCCCAGTAACAAACAATAATCATGTCTTACCTGTAGAACTGAAATTAAACAGAATAAACCAGGATGAAGAAAGTTCTGAAAGTGCTGCTCAAAGAGCTTTTAATTAATTAGTTAAATAACAAATACAATGTTTTTCCTGTTGAGACCATCAAACTGCTGGAGGTTCAGTTTCAGCATCTTTATCTGACTCACATCATCAGAGTCTTTTATGTATTTTTGACAGAATAATTTCACACAGTGATGTTATAATATTGTTTCAGTTTTTTAAAAACGTATTTAACTTAAAAATTGTGTTTTAATTTATCTATAATTTTGCGGAGCTATTTCAAGCCTTTGTTTCTTTATGTGGTGAAAACTTTCTGCCTCACTAGTAAAACGTTATTTAGTTTAATCAAGCTGCAGATCATGTTTCATAACCGGAATCATCACCAGAATTTCCCCGTTGTGGGACAAATAAAGGATTTCTTATTTACTGAGATCTCGTGAATAAGATTCAACATAACCTCAGCTGGTCAGTGTTGTTGCCTGGCAACAGGAAGGTCCTGGGTTCAACTCCCAGCTGGGACCTTTCTGTATGGTGTCTGTTCTTGACGTGCACGTGCAGGTTTCCTCCCACAGACACCAAACATGTTGTTTTATCAGATGATGAGGAGTGTGTGAATGGTTCATGTGTCTCTGTGATGGACTGACCGGTCCTGGGTGTAACCCACCACCAGTAGATAGACCCCCACCCCCCTGCAGGTCTAGGAATGGATGGATTCTTTTGATGACTTCCATCCATTCCGATAACTTTCAGGTTGCATCACAAAGCAAGTACATCCTTCAGTTCAGAGAGTGAGGAAAAAAAAACTGTAGTGAGTCAGCTCTGAGCAATGTGTTTGTGCTTTGACCCCCCCTGGCTCCTGTAGTTTTATTTTTGTGAAGACCGGGCTGACAGACTGAGGTTTGGGTATTTCTGTGTGTGAACAGTAAGAGCGTCTCTCACGCCACCACCAGTTTTAGGATTAGGATGAGTTTCAGACATGCTGGAGGAGTTTCAGGTTGTGGGCGTCCTGTGGTTTCTTTGACGTGGCGAGATGCATCCTAAACATCTTGGCTGACCTGGCTGTGGTTTCGTGTTGCAGAAGAAACTGATGTGGGAAAGACGACCTGTTTTGCAGCGGTGGTTTATGTGGTTTCTTGTCCGGTTTTGGTGCATTAGTTCATGAAACCTTTCACACTCAGCTGCACTTCAGGTCATTTCCAGGAGTCACTGATTCATGAAAACACATTTTACCTTCCCTTCACAAAACACTGTATAATGTAGTGCTCATACCCCCCCCCCCTCCCCCCATGCACACACACACACACACACACACACACACACACACACACATTCATTCAGCTCTTCTTACTGCATATTCAGTCCTGGTCCTGGAGGTTTTAGATGTTTCTCTTGATTTGAATCAATAGTTTATTAACCAGCTTCTCTGGAACTTGATAACATGTTGAACAGGTGTTCTCTCATTGAATCAGGTGTGTGGGAGTTGAGAAACATCGAAAGCAAAAGTTAATTTTATGACATAAATTACTGATTGTGAAATCTCAAAGTGCAAAACAGCTTGAATTTGTATTCTGGGAAACATTTCCTTCCTTCTTTTCCCTACTGACAGACCTGCTCGATGCTTCTTTTACACCCAACGTGTGTAACTGACCTGTCGATCATTTACTACATATTTTTGTGAGATATTCCACCAGATGCATGTTTTAGTTACAACCTTTTCAGGGTTTGTTGTCTCTCTTCCAGCTCTGTGGCACGTGATGCTGCCTTACTTTCAAAAAGCAATAAAGTCTTTGATTTGCAAATGTTGTAAAATATCCAGTTAGATGTACGGTTAGAAGGATTTGTATAATTATTGCATTTTTGTTTTATTTACATGACACAGAGCTTTGCAACTTTTTCTGAGCAGCATGTTTTAATTGCAACCTGTGCACAGATCTGTTCATTGTTATGGACTGAGGAACCAACATTTGGGTTCAGTCACTTTCTGATCTTCACAGCAGCACATTGGCCTCCTTCCCCAGTGATGTCATATTCACTCAGCAGGGAAGTCACTGAGTTATAGTTTGCTGGCTACTCTCTGAGGCGCTGCATGCAGCTGTGGAGCAGCAGAGTTAACTAACGATACGTGTGTCAAACGGGCTGGGAGAGATAAAGATGAGAGGAAGAGTGAAAAGAAAGAATCTAATTCAGAGAGTTTATTAGAGATTGTAAATCTGATATAAATCTGTCATTTACAATCTTAAAATAGACATGCCGTGTTTTTAGGATCATATTTACCTGAACATGGCTGATGAATGTCACCTGTAACTGACAGAGAGCACCCAGTGCGTTTCTGTGCTGAGATTCTCTGAATCCAGCTGATTGTGTGGTGTTTCTAATAATCTGTCCAGCAGTTTTGGACAAAGAATAAAGACATAATTTTAATAGAAACAGGATCGACTTGAGCACAACAAAAGCACAACAACTCCAAGAGGACCATGATTTAGCGTCTCTGGCAGCATGAAGTGTCCTAACTCAGGCTTTTATCTGGACCATATCTTGATATATTTATCTTGAGCTTTCAGCAGCTTTGCTGAATGTTTAGACTGTGAAACTGAGGTGACAGTTGGCTTCTGCTCCTTTCACTGCACGTCAAGCTTTTTTTCTAACTGTTGAAGAAATGGTAATCTGGTCAGAACTGGAGATTTAGCAGGATTCATTAGAATAACTCTCGTCTTTGACTGACCTTCAATCGTGATCGATGGAAGTTTGTGCTTTCCATCGTACCCACAGACAGAATCTTTGGATTTCACGCTTCAGATTATGAAAATACTGATGGAGAAAAACTCTTTGTCTCTGTAGTTTTGGAAAAAGTTGACATGAAATTTAAAAATCAAGTCCAACTTTGGAAGTTTGAGGCTCTGACTATCGCTGCTACACACAGAACCATCCAGCGTCAGAGCCAAGTTTGATTCATGTTCTAAAAACTCCTGCTTTCAGGCAACAAGTTTAAAATTCAATTCTAAATATGAGGTTAAGGTTTCGTCCTAAAGGTTTACGACAAAAACTTCCAGTTGTTTAGAAAGAAAAACTTTTAGGACTGCCAAGTCCTGAACCAGAAACAATGACAAACCTCAAGTATTTAAAAAAAAAAACATTTGACTTAGTCAAAACATCATAAACTGTAATAATATAAACATTCTAACAAAATAAGACACTTAAACATAATTTTCCTGGATGTCCTCTGAGTCTTAAAGATTTCATGTTCACTTGTAGAGTACGAAAAAAAAAACTGTTTATTTTTGACTATTTTATGTTTTCCAGGAAAACAAGCAGATATTGATCATTTCTTTTAGAATCTGTTGGATTTTTAACCATTTTTAAAATAAATAAATGTATTTATGTATGTATATATATATATATATAACAAATCTAATGAAATCCGACAGACCAAACACAGAACACTTGGCATAAAATAAAAGTCCCTTTCTACACTATCTCAGCTTTTTCTAAATAAACAGTAGATTTATTGAAGTCACGCATTAATTTGAAGGTCGTTGTTTTAATACACAACAGATTTTCTGTCACATGTCAGTTTTCTTGTGTGAAGACGAACACAGTCAGAGCTGTTTGATCCCAGCGATGTTTCTGCTTTTTATTAATGAGATCCTGGAACTATTTTATCATATGAATAATTTTTTAAGCTTGAAAGTCATAAAGTGTTTTAACTCAAAACAGAAAAAACGTGCAAATATTCAAGGAGAAAATCCAGTTTGTAACAGTCAGATCTTTATTTGTGTGTTTTAGTTGAGAATGTAAACATAATTACAGGATTTAAGACTCATTAAGTTGACTAATTATTTAAATTGATAGCAGATTGATCTTCAGAAAGGCTGATCAACAAACAGCTACAAACAAATGAGTCAAACAAAAAAGTTGAGCTTTATTTAAGGTTTTTAAACTAGTTGTACTTTTCGTAGACTCTGGTTTTTAATATTTAATAGAAAGCTTTATGACTGTATATTTTTGGTTCAGAACTCATTAACCTGCCATACGATAGGACGGATGTGAGTAACTGGACCTAGTAGCTTAGAACCATCCTGATGGTGTGATATAAACCTCAGCTCTACTTCGTGGCTCCAGCAGCCTGATTCCATGGATTATTTTTGGAGTAATATTATATCAGATAATCTTCTGTGAACTTGATTTGAATCCCGCTGTCCACCAGAATCTTCACCGTTTACACTGCTGGAAGTCTGTTTTTGTCTTCTTATCAAAACACTCGTCTTCTGGATTCATAATGTCTGTTTAAGTTGAGTTTCTCACTCTCATGCAGTTCGCTGCAGAAATACTTCAACACTGACACACTTACACTTTTCCTTTGAGATCATCAGAACACACTCAGGTTCCAGTTTGATCACAAGCCTTTATAGTGCAGGTTCTCTGTTTTGATTGGATTCACATCTGAAAAGAAAATCAATTCTCTACGATTTTAGACTCTTTATGCAGAACATTGATTAGCGTGTGGTTGCTGTTGCTGCTGTTGTTGCTGTTGCTGCTGTTGTTGCTGTTGCTGCTTCTGTTGCTGCTGTTGTTGCTGTTGCTGCTGTTGTTGCTGTTGCTGCTTCTGTTGCTCCTTCTGTTGCTGCTGCTGTTGCTCCCTCTGTTGCTGCTGCTGTTGCTGCTGTTGTTGCTGTTGCTGCTTCTGTTGCTGCTGTTGCTGCTGTTGTTGCTGCTGCTGCTGCTGCTTCTGTTGCTGTTGCTGCTGCTGTTGCTCCCTCTGTTGCTGCTGCTGTTGCTGCTGTTGTTGCTGTTGCTGCTTCTGTTGCTGCTGTTGCTGTTGTTGCTGTTGCTGCTTCTGTTGCTGTTGCTGCTGCTGTTGCTCCTTCTGTTGCTGCTGCTGTTGCTCCTTCTGTTGCTGCTGTTGTTGCTGCTGTTGCTCCTTCTGTTGCTGCTGTTGTTGCTCCTTCTGTTGCTGCTGTTGTTGCTGCTGTTGCTCCTTCTGTTGCTGCTGTTGTTGCTCCTTCTGTTGCTGCTGTTGCTACTGTTGTTGCTGCTTCTGTTGTTGCTGCTGCTTTTGCTGCTGCTGTTGCTGCTGTTGTTGCTCCTTCTGTTGCTGCTGTTGTTGCTGCTGTTGCTCCTTCTGTTGCTGCTGTTTTGCTCCTTCTGTTGCTGCTGTTGTTGTTGCTGCTGTTGCTGCTGTTGTTGCTGCTGTTGCTGCTTCTGTTGCTGCTGCTGTTGCTGCTTCTGTTGCTGTTGCTGCTGCTGTTGCTCCTTCTGTTGCTGCTGCTGTTGCTCCTTCTGTTGCTGCTGTTGTTGCTGCTGTTGCTCCTTCTGTTCCTGCTGTTGTTGCTGCTGTTGCTCCTTCTGTTGCTGCTGTTGTTGCTCCTTCTGTTGCTGCTGTTGTTGCTGCTGTTGCTCCTTCTGTTGCTGCTGTTGTTGCTGCTTCTGTTGTTGCTGCTGCTTTTGCTCCTTCTGTTGCTGCTGTTGTTGCTCCTTCTGTTGCTGCTGTTGTTGCTGCTGTTTCTGCTGTTGTTGCTGCTGTTGCTCCTTCTGTTGCTGCTGTTGTTGCTGCTGTTGCTCCTTCTGTTGCTGCTGTTGTTGCTCCTTCTGTTGCTGCTGTTGCTACTGTTGTTGCTGCTGCTGTTGCTGTTGCTGTTGCTGTTGTTGTTGCTGCTGTTGTTGCTGCTGCTGCTGCTGTTGTTGCTGCTGTTGCTCCTTCTGTTGCTGCTGTTGTTGCTCCTTCTGTTGCTGCTGTTGTTGCTGCTGTTGCTCCTGCTGTTGCTGCTGTTGTTGCTGCTGCTGCTTCTGTTGCTGCTGTTGCTGTTGTTGCTGTTGCTGCTTCTGTTGCTGTTGCTGCTGCTGTTGCTCCTTCTGTTGCTGCTGCTGTTGCTCCTTCTGTTGCTGCTGTTGTTGCTGCTGTTGCTGCTTCTGTTGCTGCTGTTGTTGCTCCTTCTGTTGCTGCTGTTGTTGCTGCTGTTGCTCCTTCTGTTGCTGCTGTTGTTGCTGCTGTTGCTCCTTCTGTTGCTGCTGTTGCTGTTGTTGCTGTTGCTGCTTCTGTTGCTGTTGCTGCTGCTGTTGCTCCTTCTGTTGCTGCTGCTGTTGCTCCTTCTGTTGCTGCTGTTGCTGCTGTTGTTGCTGCTTCTGTTGTTGCTGCTGCTTTTGCTCCTTCTGTTGCTGCTGTTGTTGCTCCTTCTGTTGCTGCTGTTGTTGCTGCTGTTGCTCCTTCTGTTGCTGCTGTTGTTGCTCCTTCTGTTGCGGCTGTTGCTACTGTTGTTGCTGCTTCTGTTGTTGCTGCTGCTTTTGCTCCTTCTGTTGCTGCTGTTGTTGCTCCTTCTGTTGCTGCTGTTGTTGCTGCTGTTGCTGCTTCTGTTGCTGCTGTTGCTGCTTCTGTTGCTCCTTCTGTTGCTGCTGCTGTTGCTCCTTCTGTTGCTGCTGTTGTTGCTGCTGTTGCTCCTTCTGTTGCTGCTGTTGTTGCTGCTGTTGCTCCTTCTGTTGCTGCTGTTGTTGCTCCTTCTGTTGCTGCTGTTGTTGCTGCTGTTGCTCCTTCTGTTGCTGCTGTTGTTGCTCCTTCTGTTGCGGCTGTTGCTACTGTTGTTGCTGCTTCTGTTGTTGCTGCTGCTGTTGCTCCTTCTGTTGCGGCTGTTGCTACTGTTGTTGCTGCTTCTGTTGTTGCTGCTGCTTTTGCTCCTTCTGTTGCTGCTGTTGTTGCTCCTTCTGTTGCTGCTGTTGTTGCTGCTGTTGCTCCTTCTGTTGCTGCTGTTGTTGCTGCTTCTGTTGTTGCTGCTGCTTTTGCTCCTTCTGTTGCTGCTGTTGTTGCTCCTTCTGTTGCTGCTGTTGTTGCTGCTGTTGCTCCTTCTGTTGCTGCTGTTGTTGCTCCTTCTGTTGCGGCTGTTGCTACTGTTGTTGCTGCTTCTGTTGTTGCTGCTGCTTTTGCTCCTTCTGTTGCTGCTGTTGCTGTTGCTGTTGCTGTTGCTGTTGCTGCTGCTGTTGCTGCTGCTGCTGCTGCTGCTGCTGTTGCTCTGTGAAGTCACATTTTACACTTTCATGTAGACTCGTCTGTCTAGCGTGTGCGATTTAGTTACCACTTTTTACTTCTGTTGTTTCAAACCCTTTTTTAATTTAAAACAGCAGGCAGGCATTGTTTTGAATGTGGTTGATGGACACATTTTGATTAATTGTTTTTTTCTTTGATTTTCAGACTGTCGCCAGCAGGAAGTTACAGAGTTAAAAGGTGTTTCTGTCTCTCAGAGAAAGACCCAGGAGTCCGATGGCGACCTGAAGCCAGGCGGCTCATGTGTGTCTAACTGCACACTGAAAACGTTCAGACATCCGTGTAGCGTGTGTGTATTAGTGCGTACACACCATGCTGTGTTTAAAGCACCGTGGAAAGTCAAACAGCATGATCAAACCATCCATGTGTTTCCTTGGAGGCCTTTTAGGTAAGTAACATGTTCATTTGTGCATCCTGCTTCAATTTCTGGGTTTTGTTGGTTTTTCCTCTTTAAATGCACACAGTCTAATTTAATATATGAAACAACTAATTATAACTAACTTATTAGAAGAATGAAGATGTTTGAAAGGAAGAAGTAGAAGATGGACAGATGGATTCGTGTTTTGTCATGTGACCAGTTGGGTCAGATTTTCAGCCTAATGTGACTTTGCGTTGGAGTTTATATCTTCTGTATCAGTGGGATTTCCATGATGTTATTTTATCACTTACTCACAGCTGTTTTCCTTCTAAGTTTAAATCTTTTACCTCCTTATTCTGCTCTTTTTTGTTTGTCCAGAACAACTAAATTTCAAGGTTTCATCTGTCGTACCACAGACCTTATTAACCTTTATTAACCTTTCAAATATTCACCACATTCTTCCCAGCTGCACCATGGGTGGGTCACGCTTCTCCAGCTGTGAGACTACCAGATTCTCTGTATCCTGCAGGGTTGGATTCTTCTCTTACCTCCTCCCCTTCATCTCTGTGTGTTTTAACAATTGATGATCAATCATTCAGACACAAAAAACACATAAATCCAGATTCTTTTGTCAGTTTTGTAACATTTATTGCACAAAATGAAGCCATACAGATGCAGATTTTTGTAAATAGTACCCTTAAGCCTGGAGTTGTCTGTCTCTTATGCAGCATGTCATGTCTTTTCTGTAATACAATCAAATCCTTAAAGATGTCTAACATTCCTTTATGTGTGAGAAACGGTTGAGGGCAGGCAAGTTTAAGTAAACCTCAACAGAAAAATTCCATATGGGTAGATGATTGAAAAGAATCTGTGTCTCAGGTGACAGAGTAACAGATCTGCTGTTGCTTCTCATGCTGCAGTGGCGTTTTAATCATGAGTTTAAAAAACAGTGTTTTGGTTCTCAGTGCACAAACAGAACATGTAAATGAACTGCAGCTCCAGCAGAACCTCAGCTCAGCCGTTTGTTCATCTAAACAGGAAACAACCGATTATTGAGGGTCATGACGTTTTTAACTTAATTCACTGTGAGCAAATAAACTTTTGCTTTCTGTGCAGCAGACTTAAAAGAATCATGAATATTGTGATGGCATGTTTCTGAAAGCCGGACCAAACTGCAAACGGTCACGGTTTTTTTAGATATGGATCCAAAGTATAAGAAGAAATCACATCTTTTTACAACAGTTTAGGTCTGAATTTCAGAGAATTGTTCTTTATTCTTATGTTGTGCAGTTTTCCATCATCTGTGATTTAACAAGTTTGTTTTGGCCTTCGTGTCTCTGTGTCATTATCACAGTCTGTTTTGAGTTAGTTTTTTATTAGTTGTATGATTTTTGTACTTTTTTAGGTTTTCCATTTGACTCTATAAAGATTATCTTGTTTGAGTTTAATGTGTTTTTGTTTTATTCCTCAGATTTTTTCTTTCTTGTTTTAATTTCCCACCTACATCGACGCTGTCTTCTAAAAACTTTAAATTCATTCTGAACTTGCATCACAGGGATTTCTGGCTCTTTCTTCTGAATCTGATTTTTGTAAGCTGATGTTGAGAGTTTGTGTCTTTAGAAATCTGTTTTCTTGAGTGTGACCTTTTGAACGGACGATCTTGGAATCTGCAGTTGTTTAGAATTTTGTCTGGGAGACTTTTTTGACTTGTGAATCTTTAATTCTGTCTTTCTTTTTTT
The DNA here is from genome assembly GCA_006937955.1 of Pachypanchax playfairii. Lineage (NCBI taxonomy): Eukaryota > Metazoa > Chordata > Actinopteri > Cyprinodontiformes > Aplocheilidae > Pachypanchax > Pachypanchax playfairii. The sequence goes on along the minus strand of SSNP01000005.1, from coordinate 1,748,145 downwards.
GCTCTGAGCTCTCTGCACGTGTCGGTCAGTCCAAGTGAAGTCAAACAGTCCTTTCAGTTCTGACAGAAAAGCTATCAGCTGCAGTTAATTATTACCTTTAGCAAGAAGCTGAATGTCATATTTAAACTATCACCATCATTCCTTCTGAGACTTTTGTTAATATCATAAAACTCATTTTGTGTATTGTTTTATTTAACATTGTCATTTGGTTTTAAATGAATCTACTGATGTTTATGAAGTCTCAGAAGTTGAAGCTTCAAACTGTAGATGCAAATGAAAAATTAGACCTTAAATAAATTAAATAACATGAAATAACTGTATTTAAACATATTCACCTCCATCAGTGTTTCTAAAAGAAAGAAAAGTGGGTTATTTTTCCCACACTCTAGAATATTTCATGGTTTTCATCACCTTTGCTCTCTGTTTTGCTACCTGAGGTTTTATTTCCATCCCCTGCCATTTACACAGCTTTCATCTCTCCTGACAACATGTGACTAATGTAGCTGTCGCTTCTCGCTGGCTTTAAAAGGATTCTGACAAACTGATGTAAAGAGAAGCTTCCCTCAGGAAAAACCTAAGAATGAACTCTGGTTTTCTAAATCATGAAGGCGAAAGGTTTTGCTTCCCTAAAACACAGTTGGACGTGTGCTACATATTTGAGTCAGATGTCAGTGATGTCAGAACACAGTACTGAGAATATTTCCATGTTGATTGATGGCAGTAAACTCCTCCAGGTGCGTTTGGTGAAGCTGCATCTTGAGGAAAATAGTTCAAACTATCTCCAGTTGGAAGGTTCACAAAATCAGTTTTCTAGACAAAGTCTAGGAACCTTTTGTCTCTGAGTGTAAAAAGAACTAATAAAACATGAGACTGAAGATTTAAACAACCCTAATCTCAGAAAGTTGTTCCATAAAGACAATTAGATACAAAATGTTTTCTAATGCATTTGGAAACGTTATCACGCATGACAGAGTCTCAGATTTAGAGTCCTGATTAAAAAGGACAACCACCTAGAACCAAATGGGCATCCGATCCATCCGAGACACTCCAGACCTGAACGGGAACCCAAAACTGAAACAGATGTTCTGGGGATGAAGTTGTTGGTGCTTTTCAGAAGGCAGTTTACAGAAGAGATGATGATGATGATGATGATGATGAGGGTAAACTGTATGGCTGCAGGAGCATGACCCACGTGTGTTCTAGGTTTATGTGTTCAGATATCCGTCCCATCTGCAGCTCAGCAAGCAGTCAGAGGAGAGCAGCGTCCTTCACAGACGGGTGTGTCAGATGAACAGGTTCAGTTTTTCTTTAATCCCGTTTAATCCAGCAGCATCTCTCCCACCTGAACTTTGTTGCCAGTTAGACTTGATCAGACCTCGTGAAGCTGTGGTTTCCAACTAAAGTAAAAATGTTCATGATTTATCACTGACTGAAGAAACACTGATATCGACAATAAGTCAGTTAATAACTAATATACATTTTAATAAATGTATGATATTTTACACTGTCAACAATCTTTTGAAGTTAATTATTATTATTATCTTATTATTTCAAGACCCCCCACGTGATGTTTCATGACTCACCATCAGGTCCTGCACCCAGTTTTAGACCCACTGTCTCCAAACACACATGGTTCAGACCAAAAACATCCCTCCAACAAACTTCATCTGCTCCCTGATGTTCTCAAACAAAAAATGAAGAGATTTTGAAATAGATCCATGAAAACTGATGTCTCTTATGGCAGCATATTCAGCTCTTTAACATTTGAAGCATGTGGAATAAAAAAGTCTCCCATTGTTATTTGGCAGCTTGTTGTATTGTGAGAAAACCACGGAGGTACGCACAAAAACAGAAACTAAATTTACTCGAAATGCTGCATCTGGTAACTATAAGCTGACATTAAAACATGTTGTCAGTTCACAAACAGTAAGTCTCAAATGCCAAATGTTTTTACACTTGTTGTGGTCTGGACATAAAAAAAATATTTTCTCCATTTGGTGAGGTCTGCAGACTCTGAGAACACAACAGGCAGCATATCCAGGGTCTGAGACGTGACCAGGTGTCTGAGCTTCAGTCCCATCATGGAGCAGCGTTGTTCCTTCCTTGTGTGATCGTCTGGTATCAGTGCAGGGTCTGAGACGTGACCTGATCGTGGGTTTTCATGGTAGAGTTGCTGTTGACATACAGAGCAGGTGAGGGAGGGGTCAGGAGAACACGTTAACGATGTGGAAAATATCAAATCGAAACTTTTTTGGCTTGTTTGTGAAACATTGTAGGGCCCTGAAATAGTTGACATTTTTATTGCTTTTTTTCATTTTTGTTTTTTAAATCCCATCTGTTACATTATGATCATATTGATTCACTTACAAAGAGTCTATTATTGGAGTGGAAGGGAAAAGAACAATGAGGATAAAAAGATTTAATGACTTTATCCAACTTCAACAAATTTAAAGTACCGGTACAGTGATTCAGCTTAATTGTTCTAAAGCAATATTTGATTCGGCACATCGAACAACAACTTCTTTAATAAACATCTCTTGAATTTCTTGTTGAATTCTTTGATTCCATCTGCATTTTTCACGTGCCTTCACGTGCCTTCACACTTCATTCCACAGAAAGTTGTAAGAACTTTATTATTCCAGGCTTCCTAGCTGATAAATAGTTGTATTGTTTTTGTAATTGAATTCTGCTTTTGTAAAGTCAACAATGATCCTAAAAACAAATCTTGATCTCTTTGTTCTGTCTGTTTGTGAGGCAGCATCTCTGGAAAGTCTCAAAACAACCTTTCCTTCAAAACGTCCTAATCTGTCAGCACCCCATCGGTTTTTACTCATATTCTGTTTTTTATCCTGTCCAGCTTGAACAAAGCGTCTTCATGTTCAGATCGTCTCTTTTTGAATTCTCAAGGTTTCCTCACAGTTCAACATCCTGCAATCTGCTTTTTATGTAAATGAGTGTGAATGTGTTTGCCTGCATGGGATTGTTATCGCTGTAATGTCCTGGAGGCCTGTGCAGAGTATTTCCCTGCCTCCTTGTTTAAATAAATGCTCTGATGGGATCCAGCTGTGCAGCAGCTCAGAACAGGATGAGTGGGGAGAAATGTCATTGTTACCAGGAAGTTTACCAAATAAGGCTGAAGATATTTTCTGGGAAGTTACTCTGAGTACACACAGTCCATCACAGGGCCACACATAGAGACAAATATCTACTGACGTGCACTCTCACACCTAGAGCCATTTAGAATCACCAACTAATGTAATAGGCTTGTTTTTGGACTGTGGGAGGGAACTGGAGTATCTAGAGAAAAGGTCTTGTGTGCATGTGGACAACATACAAACTCCATACAGAAAGGTTCCAGTTGGAAGTCCAACCCAGGATCTTTTTATCGGTAAAGCAGCAGTTCTCACCAGCTGCACGCCATGCAGCCCTAAAGCTTATCAATAAACAGGAGATGTTATACATTTAAACCCTGGATAAAAGAGGATGAGGTGGTTGAAGCTTCAAGTACTTGTTAACAGATACAATACAACATTTTGAAATGTACATTTTGTGTTGGCATAAACAAAAATCTGTGTCTCTTCTCCTTACCATGGGAGTGCCCCAAGGCTCGGTTCTGGGATTCTTCTGTTTTCATTGTGTGCCACTTTCTCAGGTCTGGTTGGATCCCCTCTCATGGATTCTCATGTGTCTGCTGTGCAGAATATTTTGCTCATCTGTTAATGCTTTTCTCACCAGAAGTCTCCGTATCAGAACTCGTCTCAAACAAATATAACAAGAAAGTTCAGGTTCTTTTTACAACCTGCAGCTATAATTATTTTTAAACATATGATGTCACTTTCCCTCACAGAGTCCAACATATATTATTGGACCGAAAGAGAACAACCGTGTGTCTGTTGCCATGGTAATCAACACAGTCATGACATGCCAGGTGTATTACTTTTAGCACCAGAGCATGTCGTTAGCACAACGCAGGGGAACTTCTTGATTTACTCAGGCTCTAAATGATGCCTTCAGGCACTTAAATTTGTAGAAGCTGATAATTCCAGGATTCTTTGTGTTTTAGAGAAACTGGAGCTTGTAAAACATGTGCAATGTTTTTAGTTGGCTCATGTTGGCATGCTGGGAAATGAAAAGGCTGACTAAGAAAGCGCTGGATTCAGAGGTCACGCCCTTTGAGTTTCCTGCTTGTGGTATTAAATTCACTGATAACAAGATTTATGAAATCAGTTGAGCTGTTAATAAATGACCAGGTTTTATTTTTAAAGAGAGAATCTGTTTACAATCATATTGGTCACGAATCGCTGCTGATGATTCATCAAAGCTGAAGCTTTGTGTCAGTTTCATGGTCTGATTTTATCTGAAAGACACGTTTAAAATATGTTTAAATATCATTCAACAATGTTTTATAGTGAAAATAATCTGGGTTTGTTTTTAATTAATGTATTCTCCCTAATAATTTATATTATTATATAGCATATTAACCTGTTTAAGCTTCTTTAACTTGTTTATATTTTTTTTATTTTACATTAAGTTTAAAATCATTTGTAATTAATTTTACTGTTTTGTCATGATGTAGCCGCTTAAACCCAAACTGCTGCTGAAATGAATTCAACAAACATTTAATTTAAAAGGTGAACGCCTCTGTTCAACCTGTTCACCTTCACTTAACCTGGCCAAAATCAATTTATTGATCATCAGCCAACAGTTGGAGCTATCAACATCGGACTTAACTTAAGAATTTATGTTTTTGGAAGCAGCTATTCAGTGACATCGGTAATAATAAGCCTGTTTATTCTGCTGCAGACTAAAATCTTTCCACAAAATCAGCAGGGTTAAAAAAGGTGGTCCAGCTTCTCAGACTCGACTCACGGTGAGGATCTCTGAGGTTTGTCTTTGGTTCTGCAGAAACAGAGTGTCACTTTTGTTTTACTACAATAACTAGTTAACCTGTATCAGTGTGTTAGATCAGTCCTGTCTGTGTTTGAGTCTCTTTAACTGACTTTCCCCGTCTGGTCAACTGGGCCCCAAATAGAAGTGAAGTCTACTTTTTGTCTGTCTTCAGGATGGTCTCTCCTTAATCTATGACAGGCAGAAACCTCTCTGTGAGATGTTTACTTTAGAGAGGACACTCGTGTTATCCATGTCTGGTTTAGGTTTCAACCAGGCGTCATACATCTCAGCAGTTCTCTGATAAAGCTAAAGTTAATTTTTTTCCCATCATCCTTTTTTTTCTCTGAGCTTGAGACTGATGGATGATGGTGTTGCTGCTCAGTTCCTGACAGAGTAGAACAGTTTCTCTCCTGTTTAATTGTGTGTTGGTGATGCTTCGGACTAAAAGAGATGAAAACTGACTCTGTAGAAGAAAAACAGGATTTTCAGTGTTGATTACACGTGTTTTACATGCTCATATATATAACAGTAACATCACGTTTATTTCTGACTTTATTTAAATCAAAATAAACTGACTGTGTGACTGTTTGAACATGTTTAGAATGAAAGCAACATGAGAGCGAGTCCCTGCGGGTCACTTCAGGACTTTGGGAATTCTTGCAAATATTTTAAGAATTTAGAAAGTCCCTCGTGAATGTTGTTTGCAGTTTGTCACCAACAATCACATCCCTGAGATAAACTAGCCCAAAAGTACAAATCTGAGTTACTTACTGCAATAAAAAGAACCACTTTTATTTTGTGAGGAATCCAGGTTCTTTTTTACTTCCCTTCTTTCAGAAGTAAAGCTAGTTGCAACCTGAAGATTTCACATTGTTTCATCACTTTAACAGTTTGTCATGTGGTGAAATGTTTCTCTTATTGTTTGACTGTGGTGTAAAAACAACTTGTTAGCATATGGGGTTCCAAAATGTTTCTATAAATATAGTTCCAGCTGAGGAACAGGCTGTTTTCATCTTCAGATTCACTGTTTTTGCCTGTTTTAAAATACATGTCTGAATAAAATAAAATGAAAACTACAAACAGCTTCATAAAACATTTTATTGGCGTTAAAGTGAAACTTAAAGTGTGAACGTCCCAATCAACCAACTTTAAAAACAAATATGTTCTTTTGACTTTTTATGGCATGAAAACAGCTTCTTTGCTGTAAAACAAACTTTACTGTCTCCTTTTTTCTGGTGATCAAATACTTGATATGATATTTTTTCAGCCTCGGTGTGTCTGATCCGACTGATTTATTAAAATAATTATTATCACTGTTTTTTAGAACGCTGCTGATGTTGAAAGGCTTTTATTTATGCGGAGTTTATCTGGTTCCTTCCTCTTCCTTTTGACTTCAGGCAGGAGTCTAATAAATTTGTCCCATCCTAATTTTCTTTTCAGACTGATCCTGTAGAAAGTTTAAAAGCTTCAGTTAACATCTTTAGACATCAGGGTTGGACTGAAACTCGGCTCTCATACATCACAACATAGCTCATATTTATTTCATATTTATCTGAAAAAGGTTGTTATGAAGTCAGATGGAACTTTTGATTCTGTTAAAACACGGATGCATCAGCGGAACATCTGTACTGGCAGATAATCAGCCTGTTTATCTCCTTCGGTCTATTGGCAAACAGAATAAAATAAACTGTCTAACATTTTTTGTTGGATGATAAAATGTGTATGAAATAAATGCATTTGCTGTGCACTCCCGATTCCCTGTTATTCAGACCTGATTGATGTTGTGTTTGTTTTCACGTGGAGCTGAAAAGTGAGTTTTAATTAGAAGCAGTCATTTGTGGGATGTTCATGTTGTGAAATCAGTCTGTCCATTTGGTATAATGTCACACAGTGTTCTTTAAGATCATATGTTGCTGCATTTTTACAACCTGTTAAGCCACTCGATGGGCTCCAGTCCCCCTGACCAACACCTGTGAACAGATGGATGCATGCTAAGCATTTGGCTCCATTGGTTTGCATCCTCAATGAGCTGTTCAGTTTTTTTTTTTTTTTGTGATTGTTGACAGATGTGCAGAAGTTATTGTGTTTAACAGGAAAAGCGGTCAAGTGTCAAAGTGCTGCACATAGAGGTTGTAAGGGTCACTCTGTGTTGCTGTATAATCCATATTGAGTTTCTTATTTGTACATCACTTCATAAAAACGCAGGCTGTTTTTGAAAGCTGTAAACTGATCCAACGTGGTGGAAAAACTGGCATCAAGATGAGTGTAATGTAAGCAATGTGTTTCACAGTGGAAATAAATCTGTTCAGTCTTTCACACACAAACATGTGCCAGCATGTTGGTTCAGAAGCAGAGTCATAGATTATAAGTGTTGGGAGTTATTCAGATTAATTCAAAACAATCGAACAACAGACGTGCTCAGATGTGTTGCTGTACTTACAGCTCATTACTCTGAAAAGTGATTCAGCTGGGACTGAATGTCTAACACCTTCATGTCTTTAATACAAGAGAGAATAAACACATACCATTGTGAAAAGAAATGATTTGATTTTTATTTAGCAATTTGTTTGCTAAAATAACGTGACTAGATTTGATGATTCCCCCAAAGAGACTTTTAATTGTGCAGTTAGTTTCAGTGTTTAACTTTAATATCACAGGTATCTTCAGGCTTTTCATCAGATTCTTGGGTAGTTTAGTCTGTAAAACACACTGAACAGAGTTGTCTGAGGAGGTTGGAGAGATTTTAGATCTTCATCTGAAAGTTAAAGATTATAAAAGTCTGAGATGTACAGAGTGAAAAGGAATGGTGAGAGTACAGTCCCCTGTGGTGCTCCTGTGCTGCTGATCACCTGGTCAAACACACAATCTCCCAAACTGTGGTCTGTTTGTGAGGTAGTCCTTAATCCAGGTGATTGTGGAGGACTCCACTTGTGTCCTCTGGAGGTTTTTATAGAGTAAAACAGACTGAATTGTGTTAAATACACTGGAGAAATCAAAGAACATGATCCTCACAGTGCTGCCTGCTTTGTCCAGATGAAGCAGGTGTATGATGGCGTCTTCCACTCCAACCCCACGGTGATAAACAAACTGCAGCAGGTCCTGAAAGGTGCTGGTTTGTTTATCTCTGTGGACCAACATGAGTCTGTCTAAGACAACAGAGCTGTAGTCATTAAGGACGGATGGTTCTGGAACAAGGCAGGATGTTTTCCACAGCACCAGAATCTTCTAAGTCAAAGCTGAAAATATTTCTAAGCAGCTTCATGTTCTTCTGACCACAGCTGCCAATATTATCAAAATGGTTCACGTGACTGTTGTTGCCTGCAGGTCGTGACTGAAGTATAGGTTCACACATTAAGGGCTTGTTGATGTAACGTGTTCATGGTGCACTGGGTTACTTGCAGCTATATATTTTAAAGTTTAAAAAAGCATCCTGAATGATGAATTTTGGAAAGCAAGATTCTAAAAGATGGAGAATCCCCCCCCCCCCCCCCCCCCCCCCCCAAAAAAAAAAGTGTAGCAACGCTCTGAAAAGTAAACTCTGCTTTGAGTTTTGTGTGGATAACATGTTGCAGGTGTGTTTAGCAGCTGTTGGATCATTTAGGAGACGTGATGTGATCGTGTTCTTTAACTCTGTGACCATCTCAGTGATTCTTTTTGTTGCTGTTTGGGGTTTTTATTGAAAATGTCAGATTGTAAACTGTAGATATTATTCTGAGTGTGTGATCCGTGCAGCACGTCTGAGTGTGAGATGAGATCTCAGAGGGATAAACGCTTAAATCAGCCACAACATTAAAACCACCTGCACATAATAGTCCAGAGGTTATAGACACCTTTACAGGTGTGCTGGGATGTTGTTTGTAAGGTCTGTGTTCTTGCAGATCTACAGAATTTGGAGACAGAGTTAAATCTTTGTGCCGCCTAAGCGACCCCTGAAATGTTATATTAAAGTGGATCAATGTGTTTTCCTGCTCTTTATTGGGAAGGATCAGCTGTTTGGCCTGTTGTTACAACTGTCAATATTCAATTTACAGCTTATTAGTTTTATTTCTTCTATCTTTCTTCAGCCTTCTGCTTTGGCTGCTCTGTATTCCAGCATTGGATGAGATACATATGTGTAACATCAACAGTCTTGTTTAGAAAAATGACCACATTTTGGTTTTCATCACCTTTTCCTGAGTAACAACACCGGCTGTTTGTAGCAATTTGTTATTTATACGATCCGATTAGGAAATTGTTGTCTTGTGCTTTGCTTGATTGATCTAAATCATCCTAATTTGCGAGTCTTCACTGGCAAGTTTTCATTTGGGTTGGAGTTGAGTTGTCTGATGCTTTCCCAGAGTGTTAATGGATATGACCCCTGAGGTTTGTGTTGGGTTGCAGTTTCCAAGTGTCTGACACAGCCACCGGTTGAGGTTGTTAGGAAGATTATCCTAAAAACACAGCTGACCATCTGGAAACCATCTGCCTCGGATCTGATTTAGCTAAATAATGTTTCAACTTCTTCCAGTGAGCAAGTTTACTGTGAGGAAAAGAGACTTCTTCATACATTTTTTTAAATTGTTGTTGTTGTTTTTGGATTGCACTGAGGAGGTCATTGCTGCACCCGGAGAATTCAATGAAGACAGGCAGGAGATTTCTGAAGCAGATTCCAGAACAGGACCAGGAAATCCACCTCAAGGTGTTTTACTGTAAATTGTTTGTTGTTGGCACTTTTCAGAACTTCCAGAACCTATTTTGTTTTTAGCTTTGGGTCAAACTAAGAAACCTTTTTGATATCTTTGTGTTTTTGTCTTCAGAGATTTATATCTAAGCTCATATTTTACTCTCATTCAGCTGAAATAAATACAGACATGTGGAAGGTTCTCTAGGCTGAACGAGTTACGTGCTTGTTGACTCTTGAGTAAGGTTAATGTTACACAATATTTGGTCCTTGTGAAATGATAAATTCTTGCTGTGACATGTTGGTCGACATGTAATCACAGTTTCCAGTCATTTATTACCTGCACGATTGTGACAAGAAGCAACTTCCAAAAACAAACTTTCTTTCTACATTTTAAAGAGTGAATGTTGCAAATCTCACAGATTAAAACCATTCCTCATTTTTTGCACTCATAACATCTAAATTAACTTGATTATTTTCATGTCTGGTAGATCAGGAAGATACATGTGAATGTTAAAGTTGGTCAGAAAGATTCTATAAACAATGATAATGTGTGTTAGATTTTGCCTACCAGCTGAGTGCAAATCCAGGAATGTAACAGAGTAAATAGATGTTTTCAGTAACTGTTTGTCAACTTGGTGTTGGACATTAAAAATACCATTTTGATACAAAGTGTCTATGTTTGTCTTTATATTTGTGTTTTTTTAGATCTAAATAACTCTGATAACAATGTTTCTATGTTTAAACATAACAGAAAAAAAAATACAAAAAACATCTAATTAGAAAATAAAAGTAAAATAATCTTCATTAAAATGATAAAAATGTTTATTTTAAAATGTATTTTCACTTCATCTAATGCAGATTTAGTATTTTCATCTTGTTGCTTCTATGCGTTATGATTTCTTCTTATTTATGAACTTATTTATATTTGGTCGTGTCAGTTTTTCATACTTCCATCTTAATAGGATGTTCTGCTGCATTCAAACAGAATCTGGTCGAAGGCATTTAAATTCAGTTAATCTAATCTTTGTGGAGCTCTGGGGATTTTATAACACTTACCAAAAGCTTTTGGATGCAAAGAAACTAGAACTGTGTGCATTTTTTCTAAACTATTACAATAATAACCCAGAAGTAATTTAAAACATCTTATTTTGACAACATTTTGATTCATAATGAAGTTGGATTCATATGTTAAATGTTCACAGATTTTCCTGTTCTGTCTCTGGTTTATCTCAAAGTAATTATACAAAAAACAGATGCACATGGAAACATAAAAGGTCCGTGCACAGAAACGTGCACACGCTTAAACACACGGCATGTGCACTTTCAGTTTTATAAAAGTCAAACTACAAATCAGATGTAAGTCAGTCTTATTTATAAATGATTTAAGTGGAGATTTATGACATGAACAACTCCTGATGTTCTGCAAGGAGTGTGACAGATGTGCTGTTAATCACATGTCTCTCCTGGCTCTGCAGGCCTGTTAGTGATGGCTCCTGTTCTGATGGCATCAACACCAACCAGCATGTGCACGCCTCTGAAGACACTCAACGACAGTCTGAGTCACAGGCGACGGTACATGGTGAGAGGCGCGGGCTATGTTTAAAAGAATTGGGGGGGTTAAAGGTCAGGATTAAGTCTGGACCAGACGGGAGGTCAGAGCAATGAACATAAATAAACCTGCTATCTGTCTGTTTAGGTTTCCTTAATCCAGAATTAACCAAACAAAACATTAAAACACAGATAGTGATAAAACAGTTTTCTCTGATCAGAAACCAAAACAACAAAAACTATGCAGTTCCATGTTACTTCATTTTTGTGCATGATAAAAAAAAATCCCTTTCAACTGGCAAGATATTTATTTTAATAATTAAATTCTAATCAAATCATCAGGACAAAGATTTTGGACTTTAAAATAATGTTTGCAGATTTGGAGATAAAATCATGAAAAATCCCTGAAGAGAATTAAAGAGGAATTAATATTATTATTGTTATTATGAAATGAATTTCTTAACATGTTTCTCTCTTTCTGCCCTACAGAAGCACAACTTCCCGATTAACTACTCCATCCGGGTTTATCATGAAGAAATCTTCAAACTCTCAAATATCAGCAGAATGGTAGGCGACACTTTTACCTCAAGACTTGATTTAGTAACATTTATGTTCTTTTCAAAGAACATGGAGGACATTTAAATCTGAAACTTTATCCAGCCGTTCAGATGTCAGACTCCATCAGAACTTTTCAGTTTTGCTTCTTAAACTGCAGTTTGTGTTAAAATATTGACGTAAATTTGTCCTTAGTTGCTTTGTTCTCTTGTTTTCATCAGAGGTTAGAGGTGGAGGGTTTGGAGGATTTGATTCTTCAAAGACTCTGGTTTCAGGTCAACCAAGGTGTCTTAAAAAAGGTAAACTTTCACCACACACTGATGGATCTTTTTGTTTCTATTGATTTGTATCTGTTATAAATATTTTCTTTAACTGTATTTGTGCCTAAAGGCATGAAGTAACTGTTCATCAGTCTGAGTTCCTCTATCAAAGCAGAAGTTTTCTCACTCAGTCAGTCTGGAGGAAAGACATCAGTAATTGTCCTAAAAAGGAAACTGCTGCTGCCCGTCAATCTGGGAAGAGTTAAAGGTCATTTCCAAACTATTTGGAATTCATCATTCTACAATGACAAAGATTATTCACAAGTGGAAAACATTCCAAACAGCTGCCAATCTTCATACTGGGAAACACTCAAAAGAGATTTAAAAAAAAAAAAAACAAGAGCTCCATGTCAAACTCCACAGGCCTGTTTCAGCAGGTTAAAGGTTAAAGTTCATGACCTGATGATTAGAAAAAAAGGAACAAGTGTGGGAGAAAGTCTTTTCCCTCTAAAAATAACATGGCAGCTCAGATTAATGATTTTCTTTGGTGTTTGTAGGTATATGCAGCTCGTCCACCTGTCTCACCTCCACCGTTTACCTGCAGGGTCACAGTCTATCTATCCAGTTTAGACTGAGGATTTTATGGGAAGTGAAAGCAGTTAAAACAATAATAATCTAAATGATGATCTTTTCCAGTATGTGACTTGCTGGTTTGTGGCGTGCTAGCTCTTGTTCTGACAATCTTTAACTGACTCACACTTGTAATAACAACCATTAATTACATTTGATAGACACTGAAAGTAATACTGTAGAGCTAAATGAGGTATTCAATCATTACAGTGAGCTGCAGCTCATCAGCCCAGCTGGTAGCCGTCAGACATCTGTATAGTTTTCACTCCAGTCAGTTTATTGTTCTTTGTTTTTGGAAGTTTGAACACTTTGTTTTTGAATGAGCTCTGTTGTGAAACTCTGATGGTGGGAAATTTTACACAAAATCTCTTCATTCAATCTGAAAAAGTGACTCTGCAAGCGTCACTCTTCACAACAGGAACGTTCTGTTGCTGTTTCCATGTTTGGTCGCTTACAGGCGGTTTAATTACTTCAGATTTCTTTATTTTGTGGATGTGAATGACAAAGCTTTTATGTTTTACAGCCCAAAACAAACTAACCACTAACCACAAGCACATGTTCTTGTTAAGTATTAACAACCAGCCAGACCCTAACCACAACCTAACACCTCGTTTTGATGAAGCTCGTGACATTAATCAACCAGAATGAAGCTCTTTTCAGATGACGGGCAAATAAATACAGAAATTATTATAATTTAAATGTACAAATGGACAAACCCTCTTTTTATTTATGTCTGCTCCTTTTGTTAATGCAGTTGTTACACATTTTATTTAAGCAGTTATGGCCACAAAAATTGAAATTTCTTCATTAATTAATAAGTGTTTGGTCATACTATTCAAATGAGCTCCTGCTCATACAGTCATTAAAGGACGAAATGTGACTTAAAGCTGAACAGCGAAGTGATCAAAGGTTTGACATCTTTAATTTGATCTGTTTTACTCTTCTATTCTGATGGAAGTTGTTTGTTTTCTTTAAGTAATGCATCCATAAAATATTTCTGTTCTAGACTGAAAGTAGTTTAATATTTTAGATCATCCGGGTTTTGCCGGAGAGACATCCTTCACGTCCGTATTCGGCTGAGTTGGAAAGGCGCTTCAGGGATGCTGAGGGAGTTTTTGTGCAGTCACATCCTGCTGAGGTAAGACAAAGTTCACATTTTTGTGTCACATATTTGCTCTAATTCTCTCAAAAGAAGACAATATAATAACTAGTGTCACATTAATTCAATTATTTAATATTAGAATGAATGTTTTCAGCATTGGAAAATAAGTGTTGCTTCTGTTTATGACTGAAAACGAGTTCGGTGGAGGTGAAGGTTTATTTAATTTTGTTTATATAATAGAATAAGTTCTGGTTCTGTCTGCCAGCTTTTCTTTCTAAATGACTTATTTATACTATGTCTTAAAATCTAATTTTCCATCTGAGCTTATTCAGTTTAAACTGACTTATTTATGCTCAGTTTAACGCTGAATTTAAATAATCTGACAACTTACTTGTTACAGTTTCCCTTTCAGGCTCCACATGGAGTCATAATGAGGCAGATAAAAAGATTAAGACTGCAGACAGCGAGTCTTAGCCAGGGATGGTCACAAAACTACACTATCCTTCTGTTCTTTACATCTGTCAGTGTATTTTATAAATGACTTGTATTGTTGATAAATGGAGGGTTTCTTATATCTGATTTAAACTCACTTTAAACCCAATTCCATGTTTAATTTCAAAAATCTGATGTATTTTGGCTTCAGGCTCCTGGAGTCACATTTTAAAGTGGCCTGTTATTTTTTTTTTTTACAAAACATGATAGCAATAATAACCCTCAGTGGCTATAAATCCCTTTCAGTTTTTGTTTTAATAAAATTAATTGCACCTTCCATGCCTGCATGTTGCTGGTTGTGTTTCCTGCAGCCAGTGTGTGAGCGGTGGGTCTACGTCCTGGACGGGTTGATTACATGACCACATAGAGACAAACAGCCATTCATACATACCATAACACTTAGAGCTAATGTAGAGTCATTAGTTAATCTAACATACATGTTTTTGGTCTGTGAAAGGAAATGAGAGGTTCCAAAGAAAACCCACACAAAAATGTGCAAAAGTCCCAGTTGGGAGTTGAACCCGGAACTTTCTTGCTACAAGCCAACAGTGCTATAAAGTGCACCTACTTGCAGTGTGTAATATGATTTCTCATTACCAAAAGAGCAAAGTTAGAGCTGTGGATTTCTTTGAGGAATCCTCTCACTGTCCAGCTGTTGGAGAACTCACGTGTTAGAAAATACAAGAAAGTCCAGTTCCTAATGATGCCTGAATCCCACAAACCATTTCCAGGTTTAGTTCCAGGGATTTCAGAGAAGCAAACTGCCAGCTGGTTTCTGGTGGAATTAAGTAAATGAAATCCTGCATCCTTACGTTCAGGGTTCTAATGTTCTGACTAAAAATCTTGACTCTAATAAATCAGCTAGAAAAAACTAAAAACGATTCCTCACATAATATCTCATCAAACAACACAAACAGAAACAAAGTGAAGCTTTTTCTGAAGCCACACGTGCATTTTCTCTTAAACAGATTAAAAAATCCAGCTGAGTTAACAGGTGGTTTCTATAGATTCATGGTCACAGCTGTCTCTCAGGTGTGTTGTGGTACGTTTCCAGATGTTCCAGCAGGAGCTTCCAGAGAAGATCCAAGACATTTGGGATCAGCTGACAGAAGAACCTGACAGAGTGTCAGAAACCAACAGGAGACTTGCTTCTCCAAAATCCCTGGTGGATAACTTGTGCCACACCATGTACTGCCTCTTCAGTGAGTGCTTTGCCAACACAGAAGCTCAACAGGACTGTGAGTAGAACAATGTAGATATTTACATTTTCTCAGTGACTCTGTGGGCTGTAACTTAAAACCAGAGAAAAGCTCCAAGTTTAAATAAATTCAGATTTATAGATTAAAAAACACTTTTCCACATGAACAATCTTTTATTCCTGAAGATGCACATCTGTATCCTGACACGATCAGTCTCATCCTTTCCATGTGGGTTTAACGCTACGGGGACGCCGTCATCGTCGACGATGCCAGGGACCTTGTTGTGTTTAATCGAACATAGCATCCGAACCATAAAAGATAGAAACTTACTTTTTTCCCCTCTAAATCGGGAGAATCCAAGCTTTCAGACGGTAGTTCCGGCATCGCTCTAGCCCATTCACAAGGGATACAGTGTCGTGTCAAAGTCGGTGTTCCAATCAGAGCCTTTGTCTTTTGCGCATGACGCGCGGTTGTCAAATTTTTTTTTTCTTATTCATTGATATTTAGTGTGGGTTTTTCTTGAATAAAGTGTGATATTCTCATTTTCGCCTAATTTTTTTTTTTTATTTTTTATTCTAATACTCTTTATTTCAAGCAAAGGAGCCTCATTTACACAGCAGTTTATGATATTTCAATTCAAAATAAAAAAAACAAGGTATAGGACATTATGGGGCATTGAAAGGTGGTGTTTTAGTTTTAGTTTTTAGTTTTAGTAGGATTTAAACAAAAAAAAGTCAAAAGTTTATTTCTCCAAAAAACCCTTGGTCCCCAGAGGGTTAAGCTAATGTTTGAAGATGAGCTGGATCACAGATTTTTCTGTCAGAAGCCAAATTGAGTTTCTAACACGAACAGATTTTATCAGGCAGTCCGACAAGTGCAACTATTGTTTTTGCTTCTTTAGCTCCACGATGTGAAAGTGTCTCTCAAACTCATGATCAAAGAACAACTGGTGCTTTGATGCTTTAGGTTGTGCTACAGCCTTTGCCAAGACATCTGGATACATTTTTTTGTCTGCAGATTCTCACACAGCCGTATTAATCTGTAACCCGACGTACGGGACAGTGTGTTACAAAGAACCACCTGGAATACTGCCACTGGAAAGTGTTTGGAAAAGAGATGCAGGCATTTTCCAGGGCAGGTGCTCTTGCAAACCATTAATCAATCATGAAATAATCACATGGAATTACTGCGAGCATCTTGAACAAACCACGTTTGCAGATTTTAAAGTGTGCAATGGCAGCTTTGTCTGTTTTTAAAGATCTACTTTGTGTGAGAGGATTTTTGCTTTTAGTAAAGTAAAATAGCCTCTGCTGATGTTACTCTGGTCATTCTGAAGCTGATCCTTCCTCTGGATGTGAGCAGGATTGTTTCCTGTTTGAGAGCCTCTGATCTGAAGGTTAAATCCATGTGACAGGATTCATCAGGGAATCATGCTGCACTGTTTTGTCCCTCATAAGGTCTTTAATCCAGACTGACAGACCTGTAACCAGGATTTAATAATGAACTGTTAGACTTCCTTCAGTGTCTGTCGTCCACATGATGATTCATTCAGTCATGAGGTGGCCGACAGATTGTTTTGAAAGCCGACACTTTGAGCAGAAAAGGCTCTGGAGAGTTTTATTAATCATGGCTCATTTCTAACGAGTTGTGACAGCTAAACATCAAGCTCGCTAGAATTTGTTCTACATGTGATTCAGTTAATAGAACCACCACCGCAGGGATGTTGTGTGCTGGGGTGGGCAATATGACCTCAAAATTACACCAGGATGGCTCAACGAAATCTGTGACATCCGTCCATTTCCTGTTTCTACTTGTTCCTGTGCTGCAGGGGCAGGTGCCTCCTTCAGCAGTCAAAGGGTTCAAATCTGGACTGGTCATTTTTAATAATGATAAAAAAATAAAGAAAAAAATTTACTAAGACTGCAGCTTCCAGGTAGAGGCAGTAACCATGCATACAGTTACAGGAACCAACATGTCGCTTGGTTAAGGAAAAACTGTATGAAATGTGTAAACACTGAAGAGAAAGGCACGTCAGACACACAAAAGATCAACATCATGTAAAAATAAGCCAACAGAAAACATAGAGCTAAAGACGAGAACTCAGCATTAATAAGTGACTGAGATTAGAAAAAAAACTAAAGTGAAATATAAAAACATCTGCATGGAAATGGTTGTAATGCCTGAATCATAAACATCACTTCAAAGTGAGTATTAGTCTATGATACTGATGGAGGGTGAACTTTAATGAATGGTGATTTGTCAGTAAGGATGTGACTCTGCACAGTGTCTGCTGTGTGCAGCTGGTACATCTGGTAAACATCAGGCTGCTGCGCTCTGCAAACAGTGCTCCACTGCTGTGTCTCGTCAGGTTGAAATTCTAGCTGAGATAATAATTTTTTGAATTCTGATCACCTTAAAGGGTGGGCTGTGATTTCTCCTTCTGCTGGAGGTTTTCAGTTTCACATATCCTCTGCAGTAAAATCTCTTCCATCCTGATGCAACATGTGTGAAGTGCTGAATGGATTCTGGTGTTGTGTGAACGATAAACAATCTGAAACTCTGGATATTATTATACAAGTCCAAAAACATTCTTAAAAAAATGTTTTTATTGGTAGAATAACAGATTTTATAGAAGAACACTGACATAATAATTATGAAATTAGGAAAATAATTTAAAATATATAAAAAAATGAACATGTAGTTTGCCTAAAACCTAGCTAAAATAAAGAAATCCACCTCCCACTATCTTTAAAGCTCAGAAATGAATACTTAATCTGAGAAAATCTTCCTGGATTTGTTTGGCAGCTAATCTGAGTCATAAATCCACACGTCATTAAAGCAGCTGTAAAACAACATCAGACAGAGAAAACATGTTAATTACTCTGACAGTTTTGTTGTTCCAATAAATTAGTCTAATTGTTTCTTCTGCTTCTGTGCTGTGTTAAACAAACTCATATTTTGCTCTAGAATAAGGTTTTATTTTAGCTTTTACTTTGTAAATTTAGTGAAAGTGTTTCCTTGTTTGCTTGAAAATTAAATAAAAGAAAAGAACAGCACATACAGTAACAAAAGCCAAAAAAGTTCATTTCAGTATCTATATAGAAAAAATGCCATTAAAGCAAAAAACAACTGCTTGATAAGTTATTTAATTATATAATTTTAAAGGTGTAATATCATTAAAATAGAGTGAAAATTATCTGTATTAAAAGATATTTATATTGTGTTAAATGATACTGAGTTTTACCTGAAAAATGGTTTTATAAACTCTTGTCAAACATTGAAGGGACCTAAAAAACAGTCTAGTTTGGGATAAATTATGACAGATTTTTATTCAATTTTCGATCTTGTTTGTTTTTCAGACTGTGGAGTTTCCCACTTGAGGAGAAACAAAAAAACATCCAGCGAAAAGATAGAGAAGGAGCCAGCAGAGTGATGTTTCCATGTAGATATCTCCGAGTTTAGGATGAACATGCTGCAGGTTTACAATGAAAGAACATCAACACGTCTTTCCCAAATCTTCCAAACAGAGCAAAGATTGTTGTATGGACTCAAAGCCTCGGCACGCTGGTGAAAAGTGATGGAACATGTAGAGACACTCGTGATGGACTTTGTGTAAAACTCTTGAGAAGAAGCTTGTGGAGTTTTGGAGTCTGACAGTCAGGAGACCTGATGCACTTCATGACGTCTCAGACTGCTGCATGTTTCTGGTGATTTATCTATGAAATGTGCTGTTTTGGTACATTAACAACCTGATGATCAATACTTTGCTACCTAGGACATGGATTCTTTATAAAGGAGCTTCCTAATCCTTGTTGGCAAAGAGAGAACCTGCGTGAAGCTGAAAGGATCACCTGGATGACGAACAGAGAGATGGACTGTGTAATGTAGTCAAACATCTCATTACATCACATTATTTAAAAAAAAAAAGAGTTTTACAGGCGGACTTGTTTAATCAAAAGCTTTTTAAAAAGTCATTTCTGTCCCATTCCATGTATTTATATATTTTTGTTTAATATGTACAAAGTGAGAAAGGAGAATTCTTTCATTGACTGCATATTTCTCTTCTTCCTCAGAGTTTTACATTCAATATAAAACTTACGATTTATTTTCATCACATTATAAAAAACAACAAACAGAATATTCATGGACATCATGATGTAGATATATAACTGGCTGTCTGTGTTGACCTTTCTTGACCTTTACAAACAGTTTGTTTTAAACTGTCCAACATGTTCTGATCATATCAGTATTCCCTGTCGGCCTCTTAAGGAGTATCAGCGTTTTGTCAAGTTTTGACCAAGTCAAGGAAAATTTTTGGTAGAGAAGACAAAAAGGACACACTGATAAACCTTGAGAATAAAGCAACTAACAGATGAAGTGACTAGAACTGATGATGTTGCTTCAACGCAGTGATCAAACAGGAAACTATATCTGGTCCCCAGTGGTTTCAGGCGTCTACAGAACAATGTGGAAACACTTTCCAGGATCAGCTCGTAGAAAACAAAAGAAGAAGAAAGAAAAACAAAAAAACTCACTGACAGCTCATTTATTGTAAAAACGAGAAAACAACCATCAAACTGGCTTGTGTTGAAACCTGGAAGTCATAAAGAGTCGATCTCAGATTCACTGTTTCCACCAGTGGATCAGATACCTTGGGATTTCCAGTGACGGCTAACTCTTCTCTTCCAGTTCGAATCAGTTTGTTCCTTTTTATCTCTGATTAGATGTTCTTAAATGAAGGATGTAAAACTGAATCCAACTGTCCGCTATAAAGCAAATTAAAAAGCATCACATGACCAGTTGAGAAATATAATTATATGTAAGTCTCGGTTGGACAATTGAAAACTTTGGTATTATTAGGTTTAATCTTTTCAGCCACAGAGAGGTCATTTATAACCAGGAGCTGAAGACTAAACACTCACCTCCTCATAAACTGTGTTCTTTTTAAGCATGTTGTTCCTGCATTTGTGTCACAGTGTTCGAGACTTAAGATTATTTATGTGGTTCATTTCCTGGAACTCCTGTCAGGCTGGTTCAGTCAGTTTATTCTGTGAGATTCGTTTAACCTCATATTACTGTTTGTCTTTCTTTGCTTGTTTTTTCTCTCAGATTGAACCAGAAAAGTTTCAGAATCAACCTCAATCTAAACTTCTTTCCTAAATTTCAGGGTAACAAAGAAAAATTGGTCAGGTTTGACAACGCCTATCAAGATTAGTGTTTGTTTGTGTGTTACATTAAATGAGATTGTAATTGTTAGACTTTTTGATGTAATTAATAGTAAAACATGGTACCAAATGAAAATTTAAAATACTATTTAAGCAAAAAATTAAACACAATTACAAATCTAATTATCTGAATTTAGATAACATTAAGTGGTAATTAATGTGCTATTTGGGTAAATTGCTATACTTATATTTAAGGTATTTGTATCAATAAAACTTCAGTTACTCCATAAAGTGCATTAAATATTAATTTGTGAAAGCTCCGTGCATTTCTATTCTGACAGGTCTTCATATTTCTGTCTAAGTTAATACTTTAAACCTAAATTCTCTTCAGGGGTTAATAAAGTATATTTAAATTGAATTTGAATATTTAGACTGAAACTGTTTCAACCAAAGGAGCAAAAATTTTGATTTTTCTTAAGATTATTTTAAAAAAGGCAACTCTCAGTTTCTTAATTCAAAATAACAGCATGATGAACATTAAATGTTGATATATGGTATTTGTATACATTTCTAAAGTGCATTTTTTCATGTGCTTTATAAATCATGTGACTGTTTGGTTGTCTTTTTGTAACCACAGGAGCAGCTTCTGATGTTTTCATTGATTCCGTATTTTGATGAATAAACAACATTTTCAACTGTGTAAAAATGTTAACACACAGATGTTTGTTGTCTCATAGATTATAGAAACAGATTTTTATACGCAAAATGTTAAATATTTATTTTTTAGAACAGTATAATGTTATGTGACAATACTTTTATGACAGAAATACAAAAATAAATCACTATTTTTTATCAACATCTCTGTTTCCAGACTCAAATCATTTCAAACTAAGTGTCGGGTCTAAAAAAACAACAACAACAAATAGATGGACGATTCATCTCTCAGGTCCTGTGTCAGGTCTTCCCTGTCATATTGTGTTTCAAATTTTTTCACATATTTAAAGAAATTGTAGACGTGACTGTGACAAGTTTAATGGTGCAAAAAAATCACTCAGCGTCATGCGTTTTCGTCATGCATTTTGTCCCTCGTTATTCGCCGTAGTCTAGAATTTTCACTTGAGACATTTATTTTGAAAGTGCTTGCCGGAAGTTGTGCATATACCTGTTTTACTCTTATACAAGAAGTTCCGATATTCAGGACTCGTGTTGTAAACAGTGTCCCGAGTCACAGTATGTCGTCCGGTGGTGGAATCCAGATACCGAGCCGTCTCCCGCTCCTGCTGACCCATGAAGGGGTTCTTCTCCCGGGCTCCACCGTCCGCTTCAGCGTGGACTCTCCGCGGAACATGCAGCTGGTCAGCCAGCGGCTGCTGAAGGGCACGTCGCTGAAAAGCACCATCATAGGAGTGATTCCCAACACCAGAGACCCCGAACACGATACCGACGACCTCCCCGCCTTACACAAGTAATACCAGCTAACCGGATGTGTGTTTGGAGGATTGGTAGTCCAGCAGTTGCCTTCAGATCTTAGACCTGTTTAACAGGGAGAGACCAAGTCCAGATACATGACACTGTTCAGTTCTCAGTTTGTCTGATCGAGGCTGAAAACTTTAAAACACAGTTTGTGGTCGTAAAACCTTTTTATTGATCGTATTTAGACCAACTGGTTCTGCTCAAAACCCTCTAAACTCGGATCAGGACTATGAAGAGGTTCTAAACCTAAACCTGTTTTCATCATAAAGGTGTAGAAAATGACATTTAAATGTTAAACAGAGCTGATCCTCCACAGACCGAGGGTTCAATTCCTTCAGCTAAGTCTGATTTGTGAAACTTTTCTGTCAATGAAACTGCAGAAAAGGACATTTAATCTGAATCTAGACCACCTTAGACTAGGACCAGTTCCACAAACCTTCATACTTCATGGTTAAATGTGGATTAAATAACTCAGAGAAGAAACAGCTTGTAAACTGTGATTTTGCAGCTTGATCAGGTTTATAAATTTATGTTAAAACACATATTTAGACCTTTAAAACTTTGGCTTTTTGGTCCTCCTGGTTCTCCTTAGATTTATTTTCTAAATATTTGAGCTGTTCAGTTCCATCTTGTTACTTAGTTTCATTAAATCCTCATCAGACGCGTCGCTGTTCCAGAACCATCTGGTCAGATCGGCCTTTCGGTTGCAGGACTGGACTTTCAACTTGTATCTGTTTCAGTCCATCTAGTTTGTTCTCATACCAGCCTCAGTCCAGCTGACCTGGCAGATGTTTGGCAGATGTTTGCATGTGTTCAAACACCAGATTATATTGAACAGTAGAGCAAATCTCAGAGTTTGTGATGTAAAAGTTTAAGGCACAGACAGATTTTCTTGATAAGATGATACATTTTTTGAAGATTGATTTCCTGTGACTAGTTACTCATTTGCAAATATTGATCATTGAATCATAAACTAACTGGTACTCACACAAATTAACTTGTTACAATCTGGATTAGTTCTAAAAGTATTTCCTAGAATTTAACTGTATGCAGTGTGTTTATTATCTCATGTAATGAAATAGATCCAGTCGTTTACATTTTAAGAAGGAACATATAAAGACGTTCTCGGGATGTGATGTTTTTATTTGAGGGAAACCTTCCGGTTGATCACTGTTTCCTTCCAGAGTCAGAAGAATAAAGAAGTCCTCTCTGACCTTTTCTTCATGCTCGTCTGCTTCTCATCTTGAGTTTGGGCTCGTTCCCTCGATCATCCATCTCATCCTGGACGTGAAGGGAGTCTGCAGCTCTCTCTCTCTCTCTCTCTCTCTGTGGTTAGATGGAACACTGTGAAAGAACTTCAGTTCTGTGAAGATTACATTATTATTGTTCTGAATGTTGTTCAGTGTCGCTGATGGAGAACATTTCATCTCTCAAAGGAACAGAGAGCATTGTTCTCTTGTTCATTGAAACCACTTGTCTCACAGTGAGGTCGCTGTTGTAGAAACAGTTTGCATTCGTGTGTGTGTGTTTAAAGTTAATAATATTATTTCATTAAAACAACATGGAAGATCCTCCACATTTAAAACTCCTGGAAGAAGAACTCTCTGAACTACCATCAGTGAGGAACCATGTCATGTGTTTATCCTGCTTCTGTTTGTGCTCCTCATCCTCCCGATGGCGTCCTGTCTTCCTCACCGTGTCTGTGTCTTTGTAGAATCGGTACGGCCGGGATCGCGGTGCAGGTGGTTGGCAGTAACTGGCCCAAACCTCATTACACCCTCCTCATCACTGGACTGTGTCGCTTCAGCGTGTCAGGTCTGCTGAAGGAGCGACCGTTTGTCCTGGCAGAGGTAACACTTCCTTCATCTCACCTTTAAATTATTATTCTGACTGAACTGATTTTATCTGTTGTTGCTTCCTACAAACGCTGAGTGGAAGCCGAGAGCTTGAATTCCTCTGAGTAGATTTGAACCATCCTTCTGACCGCACGGTGGCTGCTGCGGCTTCGTGTTGCTCTCTGTGTTGATATTTGTTGACTGTCTGAGCTGCCAGTAAGACTCTTTGGAAACAGTTTTCTCTCTGGCTGTAAATAACTCACTCTGGCATCAAACGCTGGCTTTAACTTTGCAGTAGATCTTTTACAGTTACACAGAGCTGCCAGTAAAACTGGAGGAAAGTGGGAAAAAGGACGTAACCTGGTCCGAGGTGTAAATTTAAGGCAGCTCAATCGGATCAGCTGAACGACCTTTGAAAGTGGCCCAGCTGGCACTGGGATCAGAACCTTGCCAGGTGTAAATGCGGTCCATACAGCTTGACCACATTCTTAAACAAAAGCACTTGTTCCAGAAGTTCTGAGGTCACATGACTCCACCTCTGTGTGTGAAATCCCGCCAACGCAACACAGATAAAAGTAACATTTTCTCAGAGAAGAAATAAAACGGAGTCCACACAGCAACGCCCCGCTGACAGTCAGCTGTAACTTATGAGTTTATACAGTTTGACCCAATCAAACTGAAACAAGCAACTTTAATAAGATGTGAATATTCAGACATGTAAAACTGTGTCAGAGTCGTTTGTAGACCATATGAGAGGGAAACAGATCGTGTTGCTAGGTGACACTCGTCTTTATTGTGTTTTAATGTGAAAATAAAAAATACTTCTGACTTCAGATGATTCATATTCATCGTGCACATTTAGTCAGAACCTTCACAGGACATCGTATTTAGTTTAAAGCATTGAGCTGAAACATCTGTCGTGTTTACGGGACTCTGCAGTGTGACTCTTGTCCATCACAGGTGGAGCAGCTGGATAAACTGGAGCAGTACACGACGCCGGCAGCAGAGGGCGGGGCAGCAGAAGACGGAGAGCTGGGGGAGCTGTCCCAGAAGTTCTACCAGGCTGCTGTACAGGTGAGTGTTTGGGTCACTTCAGGTCATAAAATCAAACCCCTGTTTCAGACTTTATGATTTTTTGGAAGTGAAAATTGATCTGATGTGTTTTGGAATCAAACACCAGCTTGAAATGAATAAATCCTGATATTTTCTGTTTTATTTCATAATCCTGAAGGAACAGATTTGCTGTAAACGTTGAGGTTTATAATGTGTTTTTACATTTAAAGCAACAAAAGACTGAAATGTTTCACATACTGTTGGACCTTCCTGCTGCTCCTCTGGAGATCCAGGTGTTTCACACCTGACCTCTCCGCTCAGCTGACGTGTTGATCCTCTGAAACCTCTGAAGCTCTTTCACAGCTTTTCTTGACCTCCATGTTTCTCTCAGCTGTTTCTTAGTGACTTTTCAGACAATATGAAGAAGAAAAAAAATCTCCTAAAACGTCTTAATAAGTCCTTTAAATCAGTCGTTCTGAAGTTTGGAGTCTTTAAAGGTTTTATCATAGTTGCTGCGATCAGTGTAGCAGACCGTTTAATTAGCCTCATCAAAGCAGGACCTTCAGCAGGCAGTGAGGTGTTCACATCCTGAGATGAAGATCAGCACCTCCACAGCTGAGGTGGAAACGAGCTACTGGCTCAGGTGTCTCAGAGTCTTGTTCACGATGGGTTGCTGTTTTTCTGAGGCAGTTTTAACCCACTTTAGAAACCTTAAACAGGTTATTTTATCATTTATTTATTATGGCCCAATGCATCAAAAATATATTAAGACTTTGTCTCGAGCACATCTCCACCATCAGCTGCTAACGCTGCAGATATATTTGGTGAAAATATGAGAAAGTTTAGATGCAGGTCGTTTGGGGATCCAGATACTGATCCAACTTGAGCCCACTGGAGTCAAGCATCACTTCATCTTTTACATTTTACCAAATTTATATCAGCTTGCAATTTGTTCCAGGTTTATGTTTCCATATGTTGCATAATCTCAGACTGAATGGAACTGATCAGTGGACTTCCATCGTCAGCTCTCTGCACAGATGTTTGAATGCACACACACTTAATCCCACCCTTTGGAACAGGGATGAGTTTTTGAACATAAAGGTTCCTTCAGAATGAGTTAAGTTCTTCTGGATTACCTTGTCGTGCAAAGACCTGCAGCTTGCAGATGTGCAGCTCAGAGTTCTTTAAATCACAAGCCTTCATGTCTTCTTTTCTCACACACTTCAGCTGGTTGGACTCTGGTGAGTTCCTGGAATATGGAGCTGAGAAGTTAAAGTTTATCAGAATAAGGGAACTGGATTTGGACACAAGAGGTTCTGATGGCTTCAGACCTGGATGCTAAAAAGAAACAAAACCGTTCAGCTCTGGAACCACGAAGAGACTTAAAAGAGTTTATATTTTAAATTTCCACATCAGAGCACGTTCACTGAAGAAGATATGTTTTATAAATATGAATTTAAGCTGAAGTGGATGAAACATTAGCTTCTGATCTGTTTAATGAGCTGCAGACGCACGCTGAGCAAATTAAAATGAGATACACACAGTCCAGTACAATCATCCTGATCCAGGTCTCAGTGCTTTCTACTTTCCTTCCAATCAGACAAACGTTCCTGTATCATTTAAAATGGTTTTGATCATTAGTTCTTCAGGCTTTCAGCATCTGTTTTTGATCTTTGGCAGCTTTTTCGGTCAGTTTGGTGCTTTTTTCTGACCAAAAGTGTTTTTGNAATCTGTTTGTAAATCCACCATGTTAGAAAAGGCTCCTAAATTCAAAGGATGAGTCCGTGTTCGGTGTTTGACACAGACAACAAACAGAATTTAAACTGGTTCTTTTAGTCTCAGGTTCCGTGTCGGGTCTTTGATGCAAATGTTTTAGGTCGGACTTTTTTTTTTTAGCCTCCACTGGTCACCCCCCCCCCCGGCCACATGCACACATGCAGAGCACACCACTGAGACGTATCTGATCTCAGCTAATCATTATTGATCAAGACACCTTAAAGCTGACGGGAAAATCCAGCTGAATGTATAGAAAACACAATTGGATCAAGACTTCTGGACGGAACTGAAACTGAACAGAAATTACTCAAGTTTCTTTTGTAAGGAATTCTGTCTCTGTACTTTATACTCGTATGTCTCTCCACCCTAATTTCAGCATCATAATGTGATAAATCTGCGGTGGATGTCAGATGTACTTTCTTTCTCAGCAGTTTCAGCTCTGGAACATGATGGATGGTATTTTGTCATGTCAAAGTGTATCCGAATAACAAGAAACAGACAACATTCCTGTAATCCATCAAAACAAAACATTATGATGGGACAAGACAAAAAACAGGCGTGGATATTGAAAATGTTCCAAATTATTTCAGAAAATCGAATCCAACTGTCTCTGTAGTTATTAGGAATGTTGGACGTGTCGGTTCCAGTGGTGGCGAAGTTCAGGCGCCTGTTGGACAGTCTGCCGAGGGAAACTCTACCAGATGTTGTTGCTTCTATGATCCGCACCTCCAACAAGGAGAAGCTACAGGTGAGGCTTCTCCTTTAACTTGGTTCATATAGATGAATGGAACTTCCTGTTTGGAGTTTACCTCCTGAAGATGAGCCGTAATGATGTTTTCTGTGAAGGTTTTGGATGCGGTTAGTCTGGAGGAGCGTTTCCGGAAGGCCCTGCCCATGTTGACCAGACAGATCGAAGGACTAAAACTCCTGCAGAAAAGCAGGAAGACGAGTCCCGATAACGAGAAGAGGGTAACAGACATTTACACTTTTTATCCCCACACATGTATTTGTTTCTGTGTGTTTACAACATGAATAACAACGCTTCTGTCATGACATCAGGTTTTATCGGTGCGTAAAGGAGGAGTGTTTCCAGGGCGACAGTTCAGTCTGAACGAGGAGGATGAGGATGATGATGGAGACGACACCACAGCTTTGGAGAGGAAGATTCATGGGGCCAACATGTCTGAAGCTGCACTCAGAGTTTGTCTGAAAGAACTCAAGAGGTAAACCTTCCTCCTACAAAATAAGAGTCGATTGCAGGACAAAAACTTTTTTCTGAAGTGATCAGACGTGTTTTATTCTGGTGAAGGTTCTCAGTCATGCAGGTCAGAGAAGGAAAGGCCTGATTCTTGAAGATGTTTCATCAGATCTAAATCAAGGAGAGTTCCAGCTTTAAAAAATAAAAGAATAATTAAATAAAAGGTCCAGTTGCTTTTTTAACCCACTAGATTTAGACTTTATTTGGATTTCCTGTTATAAAACACATTTAAACTTCAAGAACAAACACAGATCAAATCTTTTTAACTTTCCACTTTTATTTTATGTTGAAATCTGACTTTTATAAAAGCTTCCATTTGTCTTCCTATTGGATCAACGATCTCTGTCATGAGTCTTTTTAAACGACCTTCAGACCTGCTGTGTCAGATCTGATCTGCTCCATTTGTTTTCAGGTTGAAGAAGATGCCTCAGTCCATGCCTGAATACGCCCTGACCAGAAACTACTTGGACCTGATGGTGGAGCTGCCGTGGAACAAAAGTACCAAAGGTAAAGAAACAACAGCCGAAGCGTCCTGGATTCTCACCTCAGCGCCGACCGTTTGAAACACGAACCTGATGAGACAACACCTGTACATGTACATGTAATCTGAATAATCCAGCTCTTTGTTCTGGTGTTCTCCTGTTCCTGGATCTTCTTCTCCAGTATCAGTATGTTCTCCTTGTTTCAGACTGTCTGGACATCCGTGCTGCTCGAACGCTGTTGGACAACGATCACTACGCCATGGACAAGCTGAAGAGGCGTGTCCTGGAGTATCTGGCTGTCAGACAGCTGAAGACTTCCCTCAAGGTGAACATTAGAGATCACAACACGTTTGCAAACAGCTGATTGTTTTTACACTCATCCTGAATGTTTCATTCGTGTCTCTGTGCGGCTGAACGTTCAGTCCTTCCTCCTAAATCTTAAAACTTAAACTGTGATCATGTAAAAACTGTCATGAATATTTAAACACCGTTCAGTCACATAAAGTCTGACTTTCTGTGACATGTTTAAACTCTGAATGACGTTTCAACTCTAAAGTCTGACTGAGTTGTAGCGATTCAAAGGGGGCGGAGTTTTCATGTCATACCGCTACCTAAAGTCACATGACGTGATTCCTGCTCAAACGTTTTGATGTAGAAACTGCAGTTTTTTCTGGAACAGCGTTGACTAGTTAAACAAACAGTAAAAGGTTAATTATTTTAACTTTAGTACCAATCAGCTGTGAGTTCAGCTCTCTGATGAGGATCAGTCGCTGTTCCTCTCAGGTCCGGAGCCCACGAATCCGGTTTACAGAGACTTCATCAGAGTCAAACACTGATGTGAGGAATCTGACTTCCTGTCTCGATGCACCTCAAGCAGACGTGTCACAGACCTCATCTGTAGGTTCCTGATGTCAAAATATAACCTCAGTCTCGTCATGTCTGTCCTTGTTTTAGGGCCCCATTCTGTGCTTTGTTGGGCCCCCCGGAGTCGGTAAGACGAGTGTGGGCCGCTCCATCGCCCGGACTCTGGGCCGGGAGTTTCACCGCATTGCTTTGGGAGGCGTCTGTGACCAATCAGACATCAGAGGACACAGGTAGGGTCTGAGCAGCTACAACTAAAAACACACGAGGGATAAAACATTTATTTGTCTGTCGTCTGTTACTCTGATTTAAAGTTCTCACTAATCACACAGCTTTTCATGTTTGATTTATCAACTGCTGAGTTTAAAAAGGTTCTGCAGAGATGAGTCGCCCCCCAAAACGTTGATTCTTTTAACATCCTTCCTGAACTTTCATTACATGTGGTGTGGACTGAGTTTTCTTGAAGAGAACTTCAAACTTCTGTTGCAAACTTAAGAAAACACACTGCGAGCTATAAATACTCATTAGAAATGAAAGAGACAGAAACCAGAGGACGGAAACTCTGTTCTGGTTCTGGTTACAGAAAAGTTCATAATGAACAGAAATGATTTAAGGTGATGACAAGAGGATGAAAAGCAGGTATGTGAGTGGGCGTGGTTTAACACAGACCTGAAATCAGAGTATCTGCTGGATCAGGTGAAGAACTGAGACGGAACATATGAAGGTTCCTTTCAATCTGTGCACCAGATTTATCAGCAACTTCTTCATGATAAACTTTATTTATAAAAGGATTGAAAACGTCAGACGTTGGTAGAGAAACTCATGATTTGGGTTTCTTTGTGTGAAACATGTTAAAGAGAACATCCGTCTATTTCCTACGAGAGCGTGATCCTGCTGACGTATTCAGAGGGAGAACACGGGAGAACATGCAGATCCTGTACAGAGTACATCAGTGTGATCATGTAATGAAACGACAGACGGATGAGGATTCTTCTGCACTTCGTCGTCCTCGGCAATTAAAACTGATATTGAAGTCTTTATTTGTTAAAACCAGGTGACAGGTGTGTTCAGTGTTTCAGATTCTGATCTGGTCTCCAGGCGAACGTACGTCGGCAGCATGCCTGGAAGAATCATCAACGGCTTGAAGACGGTGGGTGTCAATAATCCCGTCTTCCTCCTGGATGAAGTGGACAAATTGGGGAAGAGTCTTCAGGGAGATCCTGCAGCTGCTCTGTTGGAGGTCTGAGACTATTAAATCATAAATCATTACAGATTATTAATCTGTCTTTAAACTCCATCGTTCTTTGTTCAGCGAGTGTTTTATGTTTGCTGTCTGCTTATTAACAACCTGAAGGTTCTGGACCCGGAGCAGAACCACAGCTTCACAGATCATTACCTCAACGTGGCCTTTGACCTCTCCCAAGTTCTCTTTATCGCCACTGCAAACACCACAGCGACCATCCCGCCGGCGCTGCTGGACCGGATGGAGGTTCTGCAGGTTCCAGGTGATTATTTTGATCCGGTTTTCATCAGATACTAAACAGAGTCGCTTGTTTTACTGCTGTGAGGATCCTTCAGTAAACTGAAAGGTTTAAGATCAGAGAGTCGGTTTGTAATTGGATCATTAGGACGTCTTTATGAAAGGAGGTTCTGGTGACGTCTCTGTGGTAACAGGAACCACGTCACCTGAAATCAGACATGAATCAGTTTTTGAGAATCTCTGAGTCATCAAGGATTTTAATTTAACTTTATTTTGAAGGAGAAAATAATGAAACTTTTTAATATGAAAGTAAAAGTTCACGTCACATCCGGTCCACTGATCAGGTTTTCTAAACTGTTTGTGTTTCAGGATACACGCAGGAGGAGAAGGTGGAGATCGCTCACCGTCATCTGATCCCAAACCAGCTGGAGCAGCATGGATTAACACCTCAGCAGCTGCTTATACCTCAAGATACCACAAAGGATATAATCAGCAGGTACACCATCGTTCTGCAGAAAGAAACACTCACCCTGAAGGATTTCAAAATAAAAGCATCACCTGGTCTGTGTCTGACCTATGAGTGACCCCACTGCCACATGGAAAGATGCAGCATACACAGTTACTGAATCTTAACTTGGCTAGTTACATTAGCTCAATGATAAACCCCCTGATAGAAACCAGTTTATTTTTATGTCCGTCTGTTCTGCAGGAGGTAATTTTTCACAGGAATGAGGTCAAAGTTCAACAAGTTACGCGAACCATCTGGCAGTTTAAATCTGATTTATGATCCATTTATCAGGAAAAATAACGAACAAAACATCTTTTTACTTTTAATATGGAGTTCAGTGTTTTCATTTAGAGCCAATTCAGAACCAAATCATCTCAAAGCAGCACGCAGAAACAATAAGTCCAATTCAGATCAGTTTTATTTCAATCACATTCATGGAAGATGTAACTTGATGACACGTTCTTCACATGGAACCCATCTGAAGTTCTCCCTCGAGACGTTTCAGAAATCTGACGGTCACATTTATAGAATTTTAGTATTAAATGTGACAAGTACGTGATGAGACTGAAGTGAGCTGCGTTAGAGTTTTTACATCAAACTCCAGCTGAAATTCGACGTGACGTGAGCAGTTTTCATCTTGTTTTGTTTAACATGAATGTATTTATTTATGTCTCACTCTGACACCAGATGTTTTCTGCTCTCAGACTGACAGATTATTATCAGATTATTGTTGGGGGGGGGTCTGGATGTCATTAAATGGGCTTCTTTAATCAGACTGAGGTGAAACAGTTGTGCACCCGTGTGACATGTTTAATCAGGTAAAACTGCACAGTGAGTCGGTTCAACTCGACCGGACCCACATGAGACGGATCATCCTGAGCTTTAAACTCCGTCTGATGTAATTAATGTTGTAAAAGTCTCAGTTTAGATCAGTGGAACTTGAGTCGCTTTTAAGTTTTATTCAGGAACAGGTCTCTGGGTTTTAAACAGATTTGAAGCAGATGTTCTGGTTCAGACCACTTCGGGTTTTCAGTGTGTCTTTATGTTGAATGTGGAGCAGGTTTAATCAGGAAGTGTTTCTGTGTATTTTACAGGTACACTCGTGAGGCAGGTGTGCGCTCACTGGAGAGGAAGATTGGAGCGATCTGTCGAGCTGTTGCAGTGAAGGTCGCTGAAGGTCACAGACTCTCAGAGACCCTGAGCTCTGAAACGTCATCGCAGCAGGAAGGTGAGAGCGTTTTAACCTGAAACTAAATCTGATCCCAGTTAAACATCCAGAAGAATTATTTGATCCCTCAGATTTAAAGACGTTTGAATCTGTCAGATAAAGCCGCGCCCCCTGAGATGCCCATCGTCATCGACCACATCGCTCTGAAGGACATCCTGGGACCACCGCTGTTTGAAATGGAGGTGAGCAAACAAGTGTGTTCAGGATGATGTCTGGTGTTTTACAGACCTGAGAACGAGTATCATAGTATCATGAAACATCTCAACAGCTGCTGATCATAAAGTTAGAATGGATAAAACCGAAGCAGGTGTCTCGTCTTCAGATTATTCCAGATGTTTTTCTGTGCCTGCAGGTCTCGGAGCGGCTCACGCTGCCCGGTGTGGCTCTGGGTCTGGCCTGGACGCCCCTCGGAGGAGAGATCATGTTTGTGGAGGCCAGTCGGATGGAGGGAGAAGGTCAGCTGACTCTGACGGGTCAGCTGGGAGATGTTATGAAAGAATCTGCTCATTTGGCCATCAGCTGGCTCAGAGCCAACGCTAAAACCTACCAGCTCACTAACAGTGAGTTCATGTTAGAACTCGATAAACTCCCACAGAACCAAGAACCTCAGCTCATTCACTCAGTGTGTGTTTCAACAGTGGTGGGGGGCCCAGATCCAATGGAGGGGACAGACATCCACCTCCACTTCCCTGCAGGAGCTGTCACCAAGGACGGTCCCTCTGCTGGTGTTACCATAGTAACGTGCCTGGCCTCTCTGTTCAGCGGCCGGTTGGTCAGATCAGACGTCGCCATGACAGGAGAGATCACTTTAAGAGGGCTGGTCCTGCCGGTGAGTTTAACATCATTACAGTGTAACATGATGTGAAAGAAGCTGCAGGATTCAAATCTGCCAGGTGTTTACAGGTGGGCGGGATTAAGGACAAAGTCCTGGCAGCACACAGAGCTGGCGTGAAGCGTGTCATCCTTCCAAAACGTAATGAGAAGGACCTGGAGGAGCTTCCAGCCAACGTCCGAGCCGACCTCGACTTCATTCTGGCCGGAAACCTGAATGATGTGCTGAACGCCTCCTTCGATGGCGGGTTTCCAGGGACAACCAGTATGCAGCCGCATCCTCAACTCATCAGCAAACTGTGATGGAATTCAGAGAGAATGTCCTGATCCAGCGAGGAGCTTCATCATAAAGAAACCACGCTGGAACAAGGCGCTTTCTGATTAGCTGTGACAAACATCCAGTTTGCAGAAATCCGGGTTCATCTGCCAGCAGTTGTTTTAAAGATCAATGAAGGTGCCTGAAGATTCAGAATCCAGTTTTAAATAAAAGACGAGTAACTCAGTGAGATGCTGCCATGCTGAGTCAGCATCTGCATGCAGCACAGCTCACCATCATCATGAAGCCGTCACAATTCATTTGGCACAAATTAACTTACTGGAGTTTTTCTGTTTACTAACAGTATTTAATATGTTGATAATCATCACGTAACGTGTCTAATCCTGCACACTTGCGTGTGCGTTCTTACATTTAATCAGATTCAGGAAGTCTTACAGATGATCCTCTTTTTAAATTTGTTAAAATGGCGATCATCAGCTGATAACTGTAAATAAAAGTATAAATTGTTTGTGTTGCTGAAAAGCAGGTTTTCATCTCTGTGCTGCAGATGTGGGCTGTTTTTCTCTCCCCTGTAGCGACATAATATGAAACACCGGTGTTCTGCAACTTTTATCCTTTTCACATTAAGTCAGAAATGATTAATGAAGCCAAACAGAAATTATCACACAGTCAAAGCCAAACATATTGGAGAAATTACAAGGATAAAATACAGATTTTACACTAAACACTTAAACTGAAGTTCCAGTTTGTTGCACTACAATTGAAGAACGACGGTCCAAAATATTATGTTCTCTTTCAACAAGTCTAATATTTCAGAGATCTAAAAATGCTTATTTCCAGTATAAATGAAATACCCTTCAGATTTCTATGAATATAATAAATGTAAAAACAATCCTGTCATTAAGTGTTGGGTTGCAGTATATGGCTCGACCACTGGGGGGCAGTGCTAACACGATGCAGAAGCTGAGAGTTAAAATTCACCAGTTAAAGAAAAAAAAAAAGAAGTGACAGAAGAACATTGCACACATGATGCTGAGTGCTGCTGACTGCATCACTCAACTGAAAATAAAGATCAGACTACAACAGATCCGGACTCGAACAGTCCCGGAACTACAGATTCACAAACCTGGATTTGCAGAATCTTCTGGTGGCCTCACATCAGTGTTGATGCTGTCTGTATACAAAGAAATATAGCAGTTTAAAGAACAAACTAACTCAGTGGAAAGTAGACCGAAGTCACAACAATGAGTCCTCGATAAAAACAAGTGAATAACTGGAGAAAAGGCAGAAAGTATGAAAAAGATAGATTTATTTAATGACAAATGAAAACATAAAGTAGTTACGGAGCCTTAGGGAGAGCAGCAACATTACTGGAACTCCACATGAAGGAAGAGGAAGAGATGACTGACTCCCCTCCACAGACAAAAAAACAGAAAGACTTACCACACATAAGGACAGAGAGATGAAAACAACCCAACTCTGGAAAAACAAACCTTCAGAAGAACAACACAGCTTGCCTTTTTTTTTTTTACTACAAACACTGAAGTTTAGCCACAACTTTTACAACTGTCTTTTAATTTTTAAAATTCCATACAAAAATGATAATTATATCTCTATGTAGTAATAATATCAATGTTTTAACAGTAGAAACTGACTCTAGTTCCAGGTTGGGTGTTTGGCTGAGGTCCAGACCGGCAGGCGGAGCAGAGACGACAGGAAGGAGAAACATGAGAAAACAAGCAGGATTTATCAGATATCCATTTTTTATCACATAACCACACAAAAAGAGGAGTTACTGCTCCTTTTATACAAAAAAGAACTAAAATGGTTAAAAAGAAAAGGACTAATGAAATAAAAGCTCCAGGAAGTGAAATGTAGTGTGAGATTTCCTTGCTGCTTCAGTCTGCTTGTCTCTCCTGCACACAGCATGTAATTTAGAGAACAGGTGTGTTGTAGTGTGTCCACACCAAAGACTACAACATTAGGTACAGATCCAGTCCAGTAGCTTAGAGCCTCCTGAAATCCATACAGTCCATCCAGACTCTAAAATCTATTGACAGCTACTAACAGTGTCTGATGTTCAGTTTTTGGCCTTTGGCTTTGGCCCTGAATGAGACCCGATGAGCTTGTGTGGCTGTTTATGACCCTATAATGCAGATTCATGACTCTGGTCTTGAACTGTGTAGTTATGGCTGTCCAATGATGGCAGCTCTGGTCCTAGTTATCCCAATTTATGTGGGTCATGGGTAAAAAACACCATTTGAGAAAACGTTTTTTTTTTTTCAGTGTTCCAGTTAGAGTGAATCGATAGCAGCCACAGTCACGGTCCGGCACGTTTAACATTTCAAAAAATAAAATAAAAAAAACTGACCAGGAGTCCATGCTGAATCAACCACAATGTGACTGCCGGGTTCCCCGCTTCTCCAAACATATGAAACATCTGCAGATGACTGAGAAGAAGAAGAATTAGGAAATAACTTGTTCCATGATGGAGACAAAGCGAGGAACGAACGGAGCGTGACAAGTGAGACTCGTGTGTGTGTGTGTGTGTGTGTGTGTGTGTGTAAGTCGTCTTCACTACACAGTTATGTCCTTGGTTTGAACTTCACTCATTCATACATCAATCCATCCATCTCACCCCCCCCAGGGCCTTCGTTGCTGCCCAATAACAGTCCAGTTCTATGTCACAGGGGTGGGGATGGGATGGGGGGGTGGGGCGGCGGGCTGTGAGGTCAAAACTGATCTGACCCCTTAAAATAATGCCCCCTTACAATCTAACACTCTGATCCTGGTCTCTTCAAAGTTCTCAACACATAGAGATGGTGACATTGATGCCCAGGTTGCCGTTTTCTGCAAACAGCTGTGCGATCGACGTGTCGAACACCAGGCAGTCGCTGTTCATGATGGCTGTGGCGATGCCCTCGTGGATGGAGCGGGGCGTCGCCTCCCAGGTCAGTCGACGCCGGTGCCCGTTCAGCTCCAGCCTATAGGCAAAGTTCTCAGCCTGCTTGCGAGTCCCGATGAGCTGCACGATGGCGAAGAACTGCTGGTGTCCGTCGTACTTCTCCTGCTTCTCCAGAACCAGCATGAAGTGGAAACCGAAGCAGGACTGCATCATGACCCAGTCCACAGCACCCGGCAGGTTGATGTCTGTCGCCAGGAACACAATGTCCTCCCCCTGGACAAACACCAACAGGTTAACATCTCTGTTGAGACTTCTGCAGCAATAACTCACATACTTTAAGAACTTTATATTCGACTTGAATTCAGCAGCTGCAGTCTGTGTTAATGGATTTCTGGGTTCTGAGACTCCACATTGAACTAAACATTTACTGACTGCATCACTTCTTGGGTTTGTTTGCTGTTTGGACCAACAGAGGGAACTCTTAAAACTCATTGATGGTTTGGTGGGATTTTCATCAACGATTTTAAATTATGGCTTTGAAAAAAAAAATTCCAGTTTAATACAGTTTTAATTGATAAAAGGAAGTCCACGTTGGCTCTGCAGGACGGAGCCGTGTCACGGAGCTTTTTGTTTTCAGATCTGGATTGTTGTTTGTTTCATTAAGTGAACCACTGAGCAGATGCATTTCATACTGAAAACGAACTTCATCATCAG
The DNA here is from genome assembly GCA_006937955.1 of Pachypanchax playfairii. Lineage (NCBI taxonomy): Eukaryota > Metazoa > Chordata > Actinopteri > Cyprinodontiformes > Aplocheilidae > Pachypanchax > Pachypanchax playfairii. The sequence continues at coordinate 1,710,960 of SSNP01000005.1, read as the reverse complement.
TAAACATACCGTCCAGTGATGCAATGAGGTTATTTCCCTCTATCCACCCTGCTCTTTTTCCTGACATACACGCCCACATCGTTCAACTGAATGAATGTTCTCAGAGCTCGACATATAAACATATAATCAGTTTTACCTGAGCTTGCAGACAAGAACTTTTAAATACAATATTATTTAAGAAAACCCCAAAAAAGAACCCCGAACTTCAATGATCTTTCATCTCTCTCTTTTTAAAATGTGTCAGTTAAAGTGTTCGTGTGTCTGACCTGCAGTGTGGTGATTGACTTGTGCTGATGCATCAGATGCGGCATGACGGCATCCAGGGATCCCTGCCATTTGCAGGAGGCTCCAGGACAGGGGCAGGAGTACGGTCGGAATTCACAAAGCTCCTCGTGCTCCGTCTTATCGGTGTGAGGCAGAGTGACTTCGCAGCCCGACGAGGCGTACTTGCAAGGAAAGAGAACAGAGTTGGCTACCTTCTCCATGGCCAGGTTCCTGATGGAACCCAGGGGGCCTCTGCAGGTGGGGCAGCAGGTGAGCTTGGGCCGGCAGTTGGAACATACCTGGAACAGAATTCAGCTTCAGTAAATACACCTTCCTCAGTGTGATACAGAGTTATGTGTATTCTGTGCTGCTGTCAGTACAGGCACTTAACCAACTTCAACAGGAATAAAGTTTAAAACAAACAGCTATTTACAGGAACTTTAGTTCCTAACGCCTTTAAATGCAACAAAAACAGAAAGATTTTTTTCTAACTGAATCATACACACCAGGTGTCCGGACTGGCACTGCAGGATGGGGGGTAGGACATAGTCGAAGCAGACAGGACACTCAAACAGGCTGGCCAGGTCACTGTTGGAGGCTGTGGTGCCTGACAGGGTGGGCACGCGCTGAGAGGGGGGGCACTTGGAGGTTCCTGTGGGCAGCGCGGTGGCGGTCTGGCGACTCATTTCTGATAAAAAGACAGTCATGATTACATTTTCCCAGGATAACGCCAGTCTGTCACAGATAAAACCAGCGAGCTGTTAAGATTAATGAGTGATTTAAAGAGACAATCAGGATAATTAAAAAAGATATGTAAATTAAAACCCCTTGAAACTCAGTCACATGATCACTGCTACAACGTTTCTGAAATATTCAAATACCTACTTTTAAAAATCCCAGTAAAACTTAAGGGGTGGGGTGGGGGTTCAAACTGAAATGACATTTAATATTAAAAACCACAAACATTCCTAAAAGTGAAGGTGATTCAAGCTTCATGAATAGTTAGGTAAGTAAATATACAAACTGAATGAAGATCAGGGGAGGAACTGCTTAATGTACGATGCATTCTTCTTGCACCTGGTCGGAAGCTTGACATTCTCATGGAAAATCAAGAGAAAGCCTTCAAACTTTACCTCTGGAAACACAAAGTGGCATGCAGCCTGAGGAAACGTGTCACAGATTGACACGCTCGTTATCCTGCACACTTCTTCTGTTATTGGTCAGACGGTTGTTTAAATAAAGATTTTTTTGTGTGACAACAACAAGCAGACAGTAAAGTGAACTCAGATGTGTTGTGCTGCTGTTTTTCCATCATGCTGAGCAGTTTCTATGGAAACCAGTTCGTGGTCGAGTACGGGAGCAGACAGAATAGTTGTGTGTTGAGACAATTGGATGTGAAAGAAAAAAGTGGGGGAAGTGAACTGATGAATGCAGAGCTGGAGGAAATAAAAAGTGAGACAGCAGAGTTAAATAAAGAGAACATTATAGAACAGAGGGGTTCTACATAGAACCAGGAAAAAGAAATGCAAAAACAGCTGCAGCTTTGTTGTAACATCAGCATAAAAAACTGCACACAAGTATGTAACATGGAAACTAGAGCCAAAACAAGCGCCCCCTAGTGCCTGGCTTCAGTTGAAGTTTTAAGACCCGCCTCCTTCATATAAACAATATTTCCCTGAAAATCTTTTCACCTCAGATAAGAACTATCCTCCTTCTGCAGGTTCAAATATGAATATAATCCTTCACCTTGACTGTGCAGGTGAGTGGGTGAGTGGAGTGCAGACTTTACAATATGGCTTCACTCCACTGGACATGAACAGAGACACGTTGTACATCATTATTTACGTCGATGGATGGAAATAAATAATAAGGGAGAAAACCGTGAAAGAGGGTGTTTAGATCTGATATTTTCTTTACCGGTGGATGAGGTTCTCCATCAGGTGGGATAGTTTTGTTTTTTTCCCCAGATATGTTAGGATGAGAGATTTTATTTTAACCCCGGATTTGTAACCCTAACCCATCAGGTGATCTGGTGCTTTATTAACTAATTAACTAAATGAATAGAAGGAGTAAAAAGCAGCAGTTAGTGGGAGATGAGGAGGCATTCAGGTTGAGAGACATTTCAGCCCATCCTATCTGTAAAACAGAAACAATTTTTGCTTCTTAAAAATATTTTCAGTCCTAAATTTTACACTTTTTCATCCTGAACGCAGATAAAGTCCATTTGATTTCTTACAGTGTATAACAAAAATCACAATGCTTGAAACAACAATGCTGCTTGTGTAATCACCTCCTTAGTTTTCGGTAAGTAGCTGGCAGGATTGCCAGCAGGCAGGTCTGCCTATGCAAAGCTTCTCTGCATGTGGATGTGCACGTACATACCAGCTGCAGAGGTAAAAACAGGCTCTTCTTTGGCCTTTTCTTCACCCATCTGCCTCTAAACACATCAGCTGTGGTGGAAATGCAGCCTGAGCTGCTATTATTAGAATGCCTTTGCTGACTAGCATGCTAGCAGCAGCAGCAAGAGCAGCAGGACTAATTTAGCTCAGGACATTGAGCTCAGCCCAGACCAGGGTCACCATCTGCACAACTCAGTTTAATTCATGTTTAAAAGTAAGTACATCCACCTTCACTTCTTATGGTTCTATACCAGGGTCTAAAATATATTCATATGTTTTTAAATGAGATAAAATAAAACCTCCCACTTCCTGATTAGTATATTAAAGCAAGTGATCAGCAGCATCTGGTTCGTTCTTCTCATCAGGACTTCCACTGGAGGAGAAAACTTTACACAGCTGCTTTTCAAATGTCTCATAAGTTTTACATCTGAGGTTTTCATCTTATGTGATTTCTGGCACTAAAAACACCAAATCCAAACACACACACTACAAATATTGACAGACAGACCACAGTGATGAGAAAAAAAAAGATTTTACACAAATGTTTGTGTCTGTATTTTACAGATTGGAGCTTCTCTTCTCCAACAAACAGTAGCCGTAATAAACAGTTGGCAGCACATAAGGCTCCAACAAGCTGCTACAGGCTCCACTAAAGAGTGTGTGGAGGGATAAACATAGCATAGCTCTTTCAGCTGGCACACGCTGTGCCAAGAAGTCGATGCTGCCAAGATAAAAGCAAAGGACAGGCAAGCAGACCTCAGCCGCCTTTTGTTGTTCGCACAAGGCTTAGAAATGATTTTACAGTCTGAATTTACAGTTTCAACAGCTTCTGGTGTTGGACTTTTCACAGTGTGGACACCAAACAAGTACAAGCAGCTCATTCAGGAAGCTTCTTCATCTAAAGAGTCCTCACAACAAAATGATACATCCAACAAAACAGGGTTCCTCAAACACATGAGAAGGAAGAGCATGAGGGGGTAAGGTGATAGAAAGAGCAATCAGATAATCAGAGAGAACACACCACTCAGTGTCTGAGTACAGTTCACTGAGTGTTCAAACAAAGGAAACATACAGAGTTGAATACATGTTCTACATAAAGAAAAGGTAAAAAGTCATCCGTTACACCTCGTGTGGTTTGAGATGATGTTTGAATGCCTGCCAAGCTTTGATTTATAGACTCCTGCTGAGAAAAATGAAAAACGAAAGCTGATTCTAATGAACATATGCTCTCACACAAATTAGGGTTTCTTACAAAGATTGAACTTTTCCCAAAACAAGCTCACACAGCACAATGGGAAGGATAATCATCTCTAACACAAAAATCTGTTACATCCAAACTTGGAGATCAGATACATTTGAAAGCTTTCTGAAAATAACTATTTGAGCTTCTAAGTTATATACAAATGAACTCCAGACAAACTAACAAAATGGTTTTAAAAGCACTGCCCTGCACAACTGGTATTTGACTGGGCCACAGCTGCTGGCCAAACAAACTGCAAACGCCATTCACAAGTTATTATCCAAAATGCCTCAACAGGTTTGCAAGGCTCTGTGGTCATCAGGAGTTTTCCTGCACCTCTGGATGTCATAGTGTTGCTTTTAGGAGTCAGAAGTTAAAGAAATGAGAGACAACATCGAGAAGGTTGTGTGAAGGTGTGCAAATAAAACGGAGGTAGGCAGTAAACAAATTGCAAGAAAATTTTACAACATCACATGTGACTGGCCTTATATAGAACACGACACAAAAGTGTTGTTCCCACCAATTAGGAGTGATTTCAACTGATAATTTGAATATTTGATGTCTCTAACTAGTCCCAAAGAGCCCAGTGAGATACCAGCTTAAGTAGATGAACAAATACTCACCTTCGTCCATAAGATTTCCAAATAAGGCTTTCGTCTGATCTTGAAATGTAGGGACCTCTGAAAAGACACAAATAACAAGAATAAACCAAACATGACAAACATCAATACAAAAAGTATCCGTTAAGAATCTCACAAACTCCTCTGAAGATTGTTCCTGTGTTAAAGGTACTCACTAGTAATAATTCAGAATTAAACTTTAACACTTCTTTTATCACAAACAGATGGGGGTTTCCTTCAAATCATCATAGTTTATATCAATTCAAAATTCAAGTTTTCATTATCAAGTACAAGTGGGAAAGGAACATCAATACTCCATAAAATATTTGGACTTTGAGCTAATTAAAATAACAAATAGAAAGAGAAATTAAAACTAAAGACTGTTTCTGTGAAAGTGACACTGTTACTGTGTATGAATTGGACCAGACTCATACAGCGAGCCAGCATCCCTTTAGATGTCAAGAAGGAAAAATCCCATCTAAGTGAAATGAAAAATGTTCAAAGCATTTAAGTCACTTGCTTGCTGCTAATGTAAGGTGCATTACCTCGAGACGTCAATAATCTGAGTCCAGCTGTGCTGTCTGGTTTAGAAAAGATATATTTTCTACTCTTCCTGCATGACTGAACTCAGTTGATATTTTTACTTTCTTGGAGGAACTAAACACTTTGACCAAAGTTCTAGAGTCAAATGAGTCCATCTGTCTGACAGCTGAAGCTTAGATCAAACCTGGGACAGAACAGAACCTTGATCCAAACGGAACAGCTGATATACAACAAAATAACTGAAGAAGAAAAGAATCAAGGTAATGCAATGATCCAGCCAGAGTCCAGACCTGAATCTGACTGATATACTGGTGGATCTTCAGAGACCTGGATCTGACTGATATACTGGTGGACCTTCAGAGACCTGGACCTGACTGATATACTGGTGGACCTTCAGAGACCTGGACCTGACTGATATACTGGTGGATCTTCGGAGACCTGGATCTGACTGATATGCTGGTGGGACCTTCAGAGACCTGGACCTGACTGATATACTGGTGGATCTTCAGAGACCTGAACCTGACTGATAAGCTGGTGGACCTTCAGAGACCTGAGCTGGTACGAATGTCTGCAAACCTCAATGAACTGAAGCAACACTGTGAAGACAAGCAGGGAAGAATTCCTGCAGAACCATGAGAGACACCAACAAAGTCTGCTGCTAAAGGAGCTTCTACAAGATGATTTTCCAAATGCTGCTACTGTGTTGTTGCTTATATTTTTGTTAAATAAAGACACAGTTTAATATATCAATGAATTTTACACTTTTTAGTGTAATTTTAGTGAACATCTGGAGGAAAAGACAAAGATATAAAAACATGGAATAAGACACAAACAGATTGATGAGAACATGAGAAGATGCTGTAAACAAGCTGGGCTACAGCATAAGGATGCCATTCTTTGTTCATGACCCACTCAGTCACACACACAGTTCAGTGTTCACACACAACATTCAGAATAACATAACGTGCACAGGGAACGCCTGCTTAAAGCATCTTCTGTACCCACTCACACGCAAACTCCTCAACACAGCCTGTTACAACATACAGAACTCATTCAGACGGGCCAGGCTCCCTGTAGACAAAGTATGAATTCATGAAGCTGTCACAAACCGTAACAGCTGGACTAAGTGCAGGAAATGACCCCACCTCGGCTGCAGCTGCAAAAACACATCAAGTTGACTGGTGGGGAAAAGGTGCAGATTTCTGAAAATTTCACATGCAGCACTATTTCAAGCTCATTCACCTTTAGTTGTGTGGACATTACTTGCAGCTATACATGAGAAGAGTCTGAACAAGGAGCTCCAGGGTGCTGGTTGCACTGCTATACTTAATGGTTTTGATTTCACTTGGACCAAAGACATAGATGTCGATGATTTATACAGCTGCAATGTGCCACATTACTCTGGCCTTTTTTATAGAAACCACACTCTGCCGCTGTTGCCCCAAACACTCCACAAAACATTGGATCATATTTCTTCCTCTTGCTCCCCTGTTTAGGAACCTCGTGACAGCTTGGGTTAAGTTGTTGTAAAAAAATCAGGGCTGTGTCCATGCAACAGCAAACAGATCCTCACAGCCACAAAACGTAAGAAGATCAGACGGAGAATACATGTTAAAATGTAAAAAGAGAATTAATAATGCCAAAGCCCTTTATTCTCTGACAGAGTTCCATCAAACCTGCCTATCTGGTATAAGTGAAACTAAAAGTGAGCAAGCAGGATGATTGTACAGGAGGACATGGAAAAGGATTCACACACGGTGGCTTAATATTATATTTCAGGGAAAAAAAGCTTGATGAGTTGGTGAACAGTCTGCATGCTGCCTGCTACTCTCGTTTTGCCTGCTTACTACTAAAGGTAGTTTAGCCAAGTCATTACATTTCCTCTAGCACTGGGAAATTATCCATGTCTGAGATTCATGTTTGTTTGTCCTCATGCCAAATTTTCAGGAACTATTTGGCATTCAGCTCTGGCAGTTGTTAAACAGGTATATGCTCTTCCAAAACAGCAGGTTTACAACAAAAAAGCTAAATCCTCTGAGTGAAAATTTGGTTTACACAAAAACCAAATCCCTCATGGCGTTGAAGCGTTACAACAAATAATCCAGCAGTGATGGGAAAGCAAAGGCCAGCGCTCGTGGTGTCTTGACAGAAAAAGGAGAAAAAGTCTTCCTCTCCTCTCTGTTTTTATTCCAGTGATCTCTTTGTCCCCTGCAGGGAGGTAGGTGTCGTTTTGCTGGGTGTTTCTGTGAAAGAAAGCTAAGCTTAGCTGGCATCCAGTGTCAGTCCAAACAGAGCATGCTCACTCACACCCTTCCTCATTCTCCCTTTAAAACTCCAAACACAAACAGACACCCCCTTTCTCTGCCACGACGCAACAAACAGGCTTTCACACTCTTACTTTATTTGCCTTACTACACTTCTTATTTCATGGGTTGTCTCTCCCCCTTTCTTTTTGTGCCTCTTGCAGGATTATGTCAGCGTAAAACCTGCATATTTTACCCTCTCTGCTCCCTCCCTCTGTGTAAGCACTGTGGTTGTGCAAGTCTCAGATTTCAGCCCCGTCTAGCTGTAGGCTGTACCACCAGCTGCCCTCACTGACACCAAACCACACTTTCTCACCGCTTTTGCTTTTTTCCTCTCCAGATTATTTCAGCTTGTGCCTTTTCCTCCAGTGCAGCTGGCCCATGTATAAAAATCACCCTTTTCCAAATATTACATTTTATCAAACCTTTAACACAGAGTATCAGACAGACTAATTCTTGACATATTTCCTCTCAACTGAAAGTAAACAATATCTGAAACTCTAGTTTTTTTCTGCCATCTGTAAAACAGCAAACTTCTCTACCCCCCCCATAGCTTTGTGTTATCGTCATAAAGCTCTTCAGCTCTACTTTCGTAAACTATTTTTTTTCTATCTAGCACAAATAGTGATGAAATTTCAATAATTTAACCTTCTAAATCTCAATATGTTGCTTGAGACATGTTGTGGTTTAAAGGATTAAGACTCTGGGTGTCTTCTTAGTCCAGACATTTGAACATTTTCTTTCCACTCAATGCAAGAAATGTCAAATGTTTGTTTGGTATTTGCTTTTTTCTTACAAAAAGATTAGTTTCTTGCAAATATGTGAACTGATAAAACAAAAAAGATCATCATCCAGTTAAAATTCAACACCTGGTGTTTAATGAGGGCAGAAGGAGTTGTGACAGGGATGAGCAGAGGGAGAGAGATCAAGGTGTGATCCTGTGTTTATGTTTTTATTCTGAAAGATTACGAAATTACAAAGTGCAAATTACAACTTTGGGTAAATACCACCTGTACAACTAGGATACCCAAATTATTAAACAGGTGAAATACACAAATGTTCATGATTGCGATACGTTTGGAGGTGAACTGCTGGATTTTGATTCAAGATTTTTATACTACATCTGTACACATTTGGAGCAGACAATATAAACAATGCAGTCAGAAATTAAGCTGCTGAATAAAACCTGGGTACAAAGAGAACCTGCTGTGTCACCACACATGCCAACTGTGAGCAATAAAACAGCAGCAGTGACACTAGCCCCCTGTCCAAAGTGTGTTATTAAAGAGGCAGTCTGAGAGAAACAATGAGCCATCTGGACCCGGCAGCAGTTCATCAGCAGTGACCCAAACACTTCATCACCTACACCCAGGAAGTTTACAAAGAGGGAAGGAGGGAGGGGAGACAGACAACCATTAAGATCTTGAACAGGCTTTGGCAATGCAGATGTCTGAATTCTGCCACACCAATAAAAACATCACTGAACTGAGATCTTGCAAAAGAAAAACCAAAACCTGTGACATGGAAATGTGTCTCGGTGAGAGGAACAACAGGGTGGAGTTGAGTAAAGCAGCAGCACTTATTTCCATATGAAACAAGACCTGCTGTCCTTTTCTCTGAGACTCTGCTGCTATATGAGGGGCCAACAAAAAAGCTTTGAAGATATCAAACAATCATCTAAGATAAAAATACAACAGGATGACCTGCTACATAAAACTTAATGCAATAGATTAAATATGTTTAACTATCCCAGACTGATTCTGTGACGATAAATAGAGACATTTGTATCTAATTTCAAATCTGTAACTATCAAAGGAAGGGTGAGGTGACGCAACAACTCAAAAATCATAGCAAAACCAAATGATCATCTATACACAAATATATAGATGCAATGATATCAAAAACTTGATGTGAAGATTAAATAAACGCGATTGTTTTCAGCTCAATTTCAGCACCTGCTGAAACCAGCGCAAGTACTGCAGTGCAGCGGCAAAGTGTTTACAGGAACGAGCTAGCACATTTCTACCTTTTCAGCAAACATGGATAGATTTTTGGCAAGTTCTGGTTCCAGTGTTGACCCTTTTTGAGGTAAGAGAAACCAGAGTCTGACTCCAACGTGCTTCAGACTACAGTTCTGTCATTCACACACATTCACGTTAAATCTCCTGCGTTATGTTTGCCGTCTGTGTCCACTCCGTGTGTGGTGGCAGTCAGCTAATGGTGCACTCTTGTCACAGTTACACTCTCGTTGTCAATTAAAACGTGTGATTAAGAATTCCAAAAGTGTAAAAGATATTTTAGCTTTAATATTATATTTTGTTGAATCATGTCAGATAAACCTTAAATATGACTCAAACTCCATCATGAAACTGAGCTTCAGTGAGAGTAACCAAATCATCCTTCTGCTCATACAGTTCTACCTGAAATCTTCCCTCAAAAAATACAGGAGTAAATTCTCCATATTGCTGACCAGCTCAGAAGACAGCAGCTTCTTCCTGTATTGGGTTTCCTGCCCCAGACACATCTGACCAATAAGCAGACTGAATGCTGTTTTATGGTTTATGATGACATATTTTGGTTCAGTTTTCTGTGTGAATAGAAATCAAATAAACAACAAGAACAAACTACAATTTACCAGAGTCATTAACAGATTTGGACCACAGCAAACACACTACAGGTGTGAAAAGGCTCTGAGGCTCTCACCTCTAGCAGTTTGTTGCTATGGAGAAGTCATACGGCAGGAAAAGAAGGGCAAAGGCAAGCCCATCCCTAATGTATTCACACAGAAAGCCTCACACCATGAATCCTAACAAATAAAAGCATGTGCACCATGCATAAACACACACACGCACCTGGGAGAAAGAGAAAGAATGCTGGGACTCCCTTTGGCATCACTAATAGAGCTCAGATTACCTCACGATTACAGAGACAGTGACTCACGACAGTTTTTCTTTTACATTCACTCCTCCTGCTTCATACTGTCATTCTCTGGGTGAGCTGAGTAAGAAATACTACACATACACCACTCATACGTGCACATAAACCATCTTAACTCACAACAGAAAAAGTACAACTAGAAAGCACAAGCCGACTTTAAAAAACAGGAACAGAAGTATTAGGTCACCCACTATGATGGATCCATTACTTTGTTCATGTGGTACTTTCTGTCAGAAGGTCTGATACAAGTACATATTTAATATTTTATATCACTGCATCTCCATTGTATTATAAAGAAGAAGCACTTAGAGCAATTTATTGACATAATAACAAAATGCACTTTCTTCTACATCAGCTTTAAAAAGCTGCTGGTAGAACTAACCACTGAGAATAAAACCCAAACCAAAAAGCAGCTTCTAACCTTTAACAGTTCACTAAAAGGACAAACAGTAACAGAAACAGCAGGAGTGGCTATTCATCTCCCTCAAAGGGGAAAAGTCAAAGTCACTGAGCCTGAGGACCAACAGAAAAGCTCCAAATCTGTGCCAACGCAGACACAAAACATGCTTTAGATGTGAGTAAAAACATGTTAAATATCTCCTCTCATAGTGAGTTTTTTTGTTGAAGCTTTTATGTTGCTTCTTCAACGTGTTTCTTACTTTCAAGTAGTGCTGCCACAATTAGTCGATTAGTCACGATTACGTCGACAAACAAAATAGTCGACAATAAATTTAATAATTAATGTCATCGTTTATTCTATGAAGCATTGTTTTTATCCCACTGCGTTCCGTCTTTCTGCTCGACGCATTAAAAGAAAGCATGTCATCTTGTTAGCTGCTAACATTAGCAGGGAGTTGCTTGTATTTACATGTTAAAAGGTGTGTTGGGGTGGTGAGCGGTGCATAGAGCCTCTTGTCTTGACGCCGGGCTCACACTGCATCCGGATCCGGTCCGGTGCGGACCCCGCAGGTATTCCGTTAGATTAAAATCCCTTTAGAAGGCTCACACTAGCTCCGTGCGGTGCGGGTCCGGTTACGGAGGCTGTACGGCACTACGGAAAGAATCCGCAAGGATCAATTTTTTCCGGACGCCGGAGCCACTCCGCGTCAAGTTTGATGAAATCTGACGAACTATACAGGAAGTGTGGCTTGAATATCCGGTGTTTTTTCAAAATAAACGAGTGTACGAACAATTGTAACTTGACTCTTCTTTTTAGACAGCACACGCGCTAATAGGAAATGTAAACATTACATCACACCCGGTGACACAGGGTCCCGAAAGCCTGCAGCACAACACATTTTCACACATTTGCTAAATAATGGACGTGTTCTCGTGTGAAGTCCCGACAAAACGATAACCCACGTGAACTTCTGTTCTCGCGAGTGACGTTTTACGCACCCAGCACCGGAGCTCACCGTACTCCCTATCCGGAGCAGATGTGAGTGGTAGCTTGCGGAAAAACCGCACCGAATCCGGACCGAAGCCGTTCCGGATGCAGTGTGAGCCCGGGGTTACAGTGCACTTCCCACTACGAAAAGAGTGCAAGTTCTTGGAGTTCAATGACAACTGACAAAAACTATAGTGTAAAGCACTTTGGGAGTCGTAAAACTTGAGAAAAGCGCTATACAAGTACATGCCATTTAACTTTGTGTTCATCGTTGGCTTTGTTGTGATTGGCTACTTGTGTATGTCAGTCACAGCAACAGTTTGACAGCGCTCTTGGTCAAATGAGTGTTAAATGGACTCTCAGTGGTCCTGTCACACTTAACAACCACAGTCCACCTATTCAGTTGCTTCATGATTCTTTCATGAGGACAGGTTTTGTTTATGAAGACTAAAACATCTATTCTGAACTGCAGAGTCCTCTGAAATACAAGGATTCTCACATACAGCTGATATAAATGTGAAATTAATCCAAAAAGACATGTGCAACTGATCAGCTGATGGTTTTTTCCTACATATCTTTTAAACAAAGTCCAGCATGTTAAAATAGTTTCATCACAGATTTGCTGCAAAAGTAATTGTCTGTAGCAGAAAAGGGAAACTGTAGGTAAAAAAACATTTCTGATTTCACACAAGTAGTAGATCAATATTGTAGAAATTAGGGATGTTAGTCACCTGGAATGATGCGTTTTGCTGCATATTCAACAAATTTAAACCTGGCAGGCATTTGTATTTGGTTTATAACCACAGTAAAAATTGAAACGTGAGCACAGCAGTACTTTGGTGTCCCTTTTTGGAACCAAATCTGACACTGATATCAATCATGGTTCACTGAAAGACATCCAGATATTCTGCATCTTCAACTCACATGCTTAATTTAAAGACAAATAGAAACTCTGGGTTCTGAACAAAAAAACCTTACTACTTTAACACTATGCCTCCAGAAGTTAGTCACATCCAAACTCAATCTCCCTTTAGAACCCAATGGAAAACTTCCTGAAAGTCTGTTATTGTTTGACATTTACTGATGTAATGCACATGCAACAGACCAAACTCATCTCATCCTTTCTTGCAAAAAAAAAAAAACACAACTTTTTAGAAAAATGATCAAATGTCACTATTATGCTATGATAAAGAAAAGCGAATGGAGGATGAAGCCAAAGTAAATAGCACCTAACAAACTGTGAGTTTGGACGAGAGTCCAAATGAATTTTATGATCAGAATATAACCAGATCACTCCTGCTTGCTGATGTCACAAATCGCTTCTGATCTTTAAGGATTCAAATATGTCGTTCAAGAACCCACAGAAAGGTTTTAAAACTCTTAACTCTTATTTTAGCCTCTGCATTTTACAATGAAGGATATTACCATTTGAATATGACGTCATGTAATGACGCTGAACAATCTGTTCAGGGTTTAACCTCGCCCCTCACCCAATGACAGCTGGAGATATGCACTAGCTACCAGCCCCCCGTGACCCTGTACAGGGTCAAACAGGTATCAAGAACAGATCAATCGCTTTAACATGTGAAAAACGACTCAACATGATAGTGTTTTTGAAGGAGGGGTTATACAGCCAGTCTGGTCCCATTTTATAGCAAGATCCATCATTGTCTGAGGTCCCTAACTGATATTCATGACTATAAAACTGATTATTTTGAACTAGGAAATATTTTACATATGAGTCATGAGACTAAAAAAATGCTGCTTCAATAGGATTAAATAAACATCAGTGTACTGAGAACTCACATCATAACATAGTGTGCATAATTTACATCATGTGCATCCTCATGATTAAACCTAATCTACAGAAATCTTAGATTTTTTTTTTTTTTATTGTGAAGGAGAGAGGACAACAGGAGCACAAGCTTTTCTGACCCCATGTGGAAAGAACCACAGAAGAGGCTTGATGAGAGAAAATACTGAAAATTTTGTTGACATCCAATTAGGATAAAGCATTACTCATAAGGACAGAAAAACAGTGTCAAATTTCCAGGGAGAAATTATAGACACTTCCTGCTCCTCAAACCCATTACAATATCACCACCCGTTAGGCTAGAATTACAGCAGTATTCACCTGAGTGGAATGCTGTGGAGTAAATAAGCCAAAAAATATGATGCACATCAGCAAGATCCCCATGGTACACACTGAAAAACATGGTGAGTCTTAACCCCCAGAAACCCAAATATAGAACAGAAAAAACAATTCAAACTTTCAGATGTTGTTCTAGGAGGCATATGATGATCTACACAATAATAACAGTATAATAGTAACATAAGTCATGTTTATGAAAAATAATAATGGGTATCATATTTTAAAACACTGGAAACTTATGTACAAATCATGACAAAAACTAAATGTGCATGTTACAATCTTACACTCCCAATGTTGCAATTTAACAACATTCCCTCCAAAGGTTACTAAATGTACATAATAAAGAGTCACTGATTTCTGCATCATATGCCCCCTACAACAACATCTAAATGTATTAAAAAAAAAAATTACTGTTTTTTTTCCATTTGGGTTTCTGGGGGTTAAAGAGTTACAAGGAGGTGTTGTGTATGTGAATGGAGCACTGCAGGTCTCGTCTCCAACACAAAAAGTACAACATTTTGTCAGAAAAGCCATAATAAAGCAGCCGCAACACAACAAAAGGAAGAACTGGGAAAAAAAAAAAATCACAGTTTAAACTTGCAAACAGTAAAACACCAAAGATCAGCAAGCTGCTGCAGAAGGCTGCCACCCTCTTTGGGTCATCACTGACTACTCAACATGGATGAAAATAGATAGGACAGATAAAACACTTGATCCAAGTTTGGAGGTGAACCTTGTCAAAGAAGACGAGCAGAAAATCTGAGACACAAAACGATCAGTTCACAAAGATTAGCAGCAACTTTTACACGAATTCATTCAGTTCTACTACCGTTCCATTACAAATAACAGTTGAATTCTACTATAATTTTTTATGTAGCAAATGCAATAACTATTATAGTTTCCACTTCAGACACATTGGTTTCTGAGCTCGGCTGAGCCTTTACACTTTCAACATGCCGTCTGACAGCCCACCTTTACCGTGGTGTTTTGATCAGACCGGTTTTTATCACATCATCCTCAGCCGATCAGTCACCTTCTATTCAAAACACATTTTAACTGGAATCTACTTACTGCAAGGCTGACGGAGGAGTTCTGTTTACCAAGAAAACCCTGGCGGGTTTCTACTGAGCTGAAGCTAAATGCCCCCGTTTGTCGGCAGACACCCGGTAAAGCCTTAACCGTTACAGACATACAGGCCCCATCCTGCCATTAAACAGCATCCTACAGCACGCACGCTAGCTCTGTCGGTCACTTCTGCAAAAAAACAAGTACAAAATCGGCACACAGGGGTTTTTCACAAAGAACCCAGTTAACGTTAATGACAGCGTTTCTTCTAACGGCTTGTCAGTCTGTTAAACACCACAAACAAGATGTATTTTAACCGGATAACCAGCTTCTTAGCCAACGCAGCATTAGCGTGTGGCTAACAAGGAAGCTAACACTTACTGTTGTTTACACCGACGGACTCTTTGCTAAAAAATCTGACGTTCCGAAGGACAGGGTACACCTGCTTACCTTGGAACGAATGTCCTCGAGCGCAGAGTAGATAAATAAGTGAGTATTCAATGCGGTGATAAACGCAGAATCCCTCTTTGTCGTCTTACATCCGTCTGCTCGATGTACACATCGGCACCGCCGCTGCTGAAGGAGCGCGCTCGGTTGTTTAAGTTTGTGTCGGGAGCGCGCGCTGCGTGACACCAGGGGCGTTGCTAAGAGCAGCAAACATGGGGGGTATAGTGCAGCCCATTAATCTTTGTATTTTACTTTACTTACGTCACTGATTTCATATCAACTTTATAACACACATTTAAAATAGAATAACTAAAATATGAGTTCTTATTTAACTTTTCTCTTGTGTTCATATCAATGCATCTCATCTTTTTTTTCATCTCTTCTTTTGCCAGTTGGACAAGCCTCCTGAGTGGCTAGATATTGAACATGGCTCCTACTGCTAAGTCAATGTCAACCTAAATTAATGTCTGTTGGTCTTGAGAATTAGTGACTTTCAGCACCACATCTCTAGTGCACACGCTGACTGCAAAATTACAACATGGCAACTCCTGTAAACAGAATCTCCCATCTCAACAACAGAGAGGCCTGGTCTAGATGTTATTAATGTCTTTGATCTCAACAGGAATCCTTGCAACCTACCAAAAAATAACAAAGGGGACCACAAACATTAAAAATTTGTTTAGAAAACAGGTTTCCCGAATGCAGTACAGTTGTTTTTACATGGAGACAATTCATGAAACAAGCCTGAAGGCATTTAAAAGCCTGGATGTCTGGTTGGATTTAGAATTTTTGAGCAACGTTAAGGTAACTATATGACTTCAATGGATATTCTGGTTGTAATCCTAAAATATGACTTAGAGCTCCACTTCTTGTTTCTTGAAAATGTTTGTTGGGACAATCACTCATTCAATTCTATGTGGAAGTGTCATGGTAGTCGAATAAATCACTGACCCACCCATTTTATCAGTTGTTTGGGTTTGTAATGAGACCAACATGTGGAGAGTTTTGGTCACATGTTTCTCAGTATAAATAGTTGTGAAACAGCCTGGATAAAAGAACTGGAGCTGCTTTTTAGGTTTTGGATAAGTGGAACCTAAAGACTCCTCTTTTGTTTAATGTTGGTTTTTCCCATTTAACATACAGGTACATGGTTTCCTTCAGAACTCTGTCAAACCATTTGTCTTCTGTGTCCAAAATATGCACAGTATTCTCTTCAAAGGAATCCAGCTCAGAGGCTCTGCTCCCCAGTGTTGTGTTGTGTTGTGTTGTAGAGAAGCTGTTTCCCCCCTATATAAAGGTCTGAACATTCCTTGCTATTTTTGACAGTGTACATCACATCACTCAACTTGTATTTAAGGTTTTATCTTGGGACAACCAACTTTGTCTGATGTTCCCATTTAGTTTAAAATGTGCCAAGACCTTGTGTTTGTTGAGCTTCTTCTGTTTCTCCTGCAGCAAATGGAACAATATTTCTGATCCTGTTTGTCATTTCTTCTCTGGTCAGTTCTGTGACGTGTTTTCAGATATCCTGGCTGATTAAGTTAAGGCCAAGTTACAGTGTCCGTCCATACGTCCGTCCATCCGTCCATCCATCCATCCATCCATCCATCCATCCATCCATCCATCCATCCATCCATCCATCCATCCATCCATCCATCCATCCATCCATCCATCCATCCATCCATCCATCCATCCATCCATCCATCCATCCATCCATTTTCCAGGCAATGTCATGTAGGAGTTCGATGCCTATCTTCAGTTGTATCTGGGTGAGAGGTGTGGTCACACCTGGACAGGATACCATTGACTTAATAAGAACAAAAAACACACCAAAATAATATGATAATATTGTAAGAAATTATGGGATAACGTTTGTGGACACCCAATAAAACACGTCTATAAGAGACTCTCTAAATTAACATCTAAATTAACTACAACACATACTCTTACATATGTATGTTACAGAAAGCTGTAAGCCTCTAACAACATGCACATAATCAATCTGAAGTGATGATTGCTCCTCTTAAACTTCCATGTTTACAGGTTGGAGGAGAGTGGAGATTGAGATCATGTGATTAAGGTTGGATGCTGCAGTCATGTAACTGGGCAGGATTAAGATTACGAGGTCATGTTGCTTCTTCCACAGTAGTTTGGACATAAGGGAGCCCCCACCCCATAGAAAAAGTGCACTTCTAGGTGGGGGTGGGAGGGATTACGAGAAGGATTGGTTATGTAAGTGCATTGTCACAGCTGACTGTCAGAGTAAATAAAAGTGCAAGAAACATTCAGCAAGAAAAGTGTGAATGAAAGCAGATTTTTATAAATTTGATTGTTCTGGGAGCAATAACCTTATATTTGATTTATAATTATACAGCATGTAACAGCTTATTTCTTTATGACGATAAAAAAATATATATTTTGCTTTATGTGTTATTAAAAAAAATCATGTTTTCTGTTTTGTTTCAATGTTTCAGTAAAAGCCTTGTTTTCTTACCATGATGTGTCTCCTCCAGATTCAACAGATATTTGTTTGTTTGTTAGTTTGTTTACCTTGAGTTCCAGAAGAAGAAGAAGAACATGCAATCTGTGCAGAAAAATCCCAGCTGGGATTTAAACCCAGGACCTTCTTTGTCCAAGACAATAATGTTTGATTGATGAGATCATCTCACTCTTTGCAATTCTCATTTGACTTGTCACAGTTTTTACACATGTAATATATTGTGAAAGGGAAAGTTGCACCTTGTCCCAGTCCTCCCCCACACAGCTGCATCCAAACACCTCTCCAGTTGATCTACCCCCCACAGCCACAGCCCTTTACATCTCTGACTCATCCATTCAAACTACTCAGCCACTGCCCCAGCATGGAGCCCCACCCACCCCTCTCTTTTACAGCAGCTCAGGTGAGAAAAGTGATGAAGAAGACTGAAACAAAGCAGCTGGAACAGATGACATCAGCTCCTGAGCAGACAAACTGTGTGGGGTTATGGAGCATGTCTTCAACCTGAGCCTCAAGCTGAGGGTGGTACCAAAGCTCTGGAAGACCTCCTATGTGGTACCGGTGCCAAGGACTCCAGATGCCAGAGACCTCAGCAGCTACAGGCCGGTGACTCTCATAAAGATTTCTTCTTCTTTACCTTTAATATTTGGATAAAAGCGTCTGCTAAATGACAGTAGTAGTAGTAGTAATATGAAGATCTGAAATCTGTCTGAGCTCCTCAGATTTCACACCAGAATTTCTCCTTAGGGGGACCAACAAATTAGTTCAGACTGATTTTGCATATAAAATAAACAACAAAGTAAAATAAATTACAAATAATTTATTTTGATATTTTTTGTTTTCTAAATGCATTCAAGTCCACACTAGACTAATTGAAGCTTTGTTTTAATGAGCTTTAAGAATATCAAGTGATGTTTTGAAGCTAAAAGTTTAATAAACACTGACCTCTAGTGACCGAAGGGTGGAATACTAATGAAAGCTGCAGATTTTTATTTATTTATTGACTGATTATTGGTCTCATGCAGGCTGAAGGAAAATAAACACAAACTAGTTTTTTTCTTTTATAAAGAGCCTTTGAAGTAAAGTTAAGAAAATGAACATGACCCATATATTTGAGCAATTATGATGGGGCACCATCTGGATACAATCAAACTGATCAGTAACAGATGGCTGTAAGGAACCACGGAGGATCAATGCATCTCTATTTAGGAACAGTTTCTGCATGCTTGAAGCAGTGCATGAACAAATTATGAACAAAATACTGGACACTTTTCTGTGCAGGAGAACTTAAACAGAACAAAGCTAGTGCCATGATGAACACCTGAACTGATTTATCAAACTGTTTTACCTGGTTAAATAAAGGTATATTCTCTGAATTAAAGATAATGAGTAGATCTTTTACTTGACATTTAATGTTTAAAATACAAATAGATTTTTAAAATTTTAATAGTGTAAGAAAACAAGCAGAATAAAAAGAAATACTTCAGTTGAGAAAAGGAAAATGAACATACAAA